>WAAB01012859.1:1104-17383 GCA_013389865.1 Piaya cayana | reverse complement strand
ACAGACTTCTCCCAGTCTGTATCTCTGCATAGGGTTGTTGTGCCCCAAGTGCAGGACTCGGCATTTGGCTGTGTTAAACCTCATGCTGTTAGACTCAGCCCATGGATACAGCCTGTTCAGATCCCTTTGCAGAGCCTCCCTACCCTCCAGCAGATCAACACTTCCAGCCAGCTTAGTGTCGTCTGCAAACTTGCTAAGGGTGCACTCAATGCTTTCATCCAGGTCATTGATGAAGACATTGAACAGGGCTGGACCTAGATACCAGAGATCCAATGTGTCAGTGTTGATGCAGATGTCCATAAGGCTACAGATGTGTCTCAGTGATCACAGAGGAACTCCTTTTTGTTAAAAAAGGCTTAATATCATTTAATGTTTCCCCCACTGAACTGTAGAGACACATCAATAATTCTTTACATCAGTGGTTGCTTTGGCTCTTCTCTTTGGGTATCTTCTTTGGCACTAGTTCAGCAGGCGCTGCTCAGGCAGTTTTCTTGGTTGGTTTTCTCCTAAGATAGGGTGAATTGTTTTACGTAGAGGAATACTAACCTCTTATTTAGAGGGTGCCATTTATTTTCACACTCAGCCATGCATTGTCTTGCCTTGTAGATGTCAGAAGAGCTCAAAACTTGGCAGGAATCTGAGAGTTACTCAAGGACTTCATGCCAAGGAGAAAAATCTATGCTCTCCTGGAAAGTTTAGATATCTCTGTATTGAGGAAGAGTTTTGTGTTAGTTAGACACATTTTTATGTTATTTCAAGGCATGCTAGTCAACCATGGTCAATTGTAAGTTTCATAGAATCACCAGGTTGGAAAAGACCCACCAGATCATTGAATCCAACCATGTTTATATTTATGTTGGTTTCTGACCCTGGTTTTGCCCTCTTCTTTTTGTCTTAGATTGACATTTCCTCTCCCAGTATTTTTCCTAAGCCCTTATCTTATGATGCATTTGGCACGACAAACCAAGCAAAGCAATCTGCTTTCCCCCTAATTGCTGGTGGTTTGTTTCTTATTATTGGGAACTACGCTTGACAAATGCACCTCTCCAGAGCAAAGGTAAGGGAGCCTTAAAGAAAGGGATCTCCTTACTTTCCTAAGGGCCATGATTGAAGAGTTACACAACCTGGGCTTGGAGCTGAGACTTTACTCTTCTTGTCATCCATCCTTGATAAGTGTTTTATTTTTTTACTGGTAGAACTGTACATAAAAAAAGCTCCTAAATCACCAGGGAATTCCCCAAGAAAGTCCGTGTTTCAGATAATGACCTTCTGGCAGTCAGTTTTTGAGACATGTCTTAAAGAGTCCTGAATCTTTGCAACATGCAGCTTACTAACTCTGGGGTGTGACTCCTGAATCAATATTTGCACTGCTTAGACTAGGACAGAGAGGAGGTGAATTGGTCTGTTGTATCCCTTTTAAAATTTTAACTTGTAGCTATTCTTGCACCATTGGGTCGGGGTGTATTTTGTTGAAAGCTGTCCTTTCCTTGACCATGATGATTCTTAACTTCCTATTTGACTTTGTTTTTCCTTCTGAGTTTTCCTTCCAAAGTATTTTACGCAGAATTTAAGGTTTGAGAAATTAATTTTTCTAAGGTCTCATTNCAAGCTCTGCCAGGGGAGGTTTAGGTTAGAGATTAGGAGGAAGATTTTTACAGAAAGGGTCATTAGGCATTGGAATATGCTGCCCAGGGAGGTGGTTGATTCGCCTTCCCTGGAGGTGTTTAAGTTACGGGTGGACGAGGTGCTGAGGGACATGGTTTAGTGTTTTGTGGGAGTGGTTGGACTTGATGATCCAGTGGGTCTCTTCCAACCCGGTGATTCTGTGATTCTGTGATTTGCATAAGTGTGTAAACCAGGATTTTTGGTAAAAGTATCTGAATTACAATATAGACTGTTTGCCCATATTGTATAAAAGCAGGTTACAGTCAAGAATCTGAACTGAACCTTCAGTTCTGCTATGGATTTATATCTATTGGAATTACCTTGATTTAGGTGTGATGCCTGTATGTCAAAGATGCTCAATACCAATTATTAGAATCTGCAGCTCTTCTAGTGGTTGTGGGGCCTTCAGTGCATCTCTCCTGGATCAAATCAAACATACGTACAGGACTTTTTCAGCAGAACAGTGTTATCTTACCAGGCTAGATGTGATTCAGGCAAACTGTGGATTAGCATTTTTTCTTACTGTTAAGCCTGACCCTTGGACTTCTTTCTCCAAATCTGGATGGAAGAGTGGGAGATGAATAGTATTTGATGGTTTCCTTGCAACAGCAATGCTAGTAAGGCAGCTGGAGCAGCTATGAGATTACTGCAGTCAATGCAGTGCTGTTTCACAGCAATTCAAGTCTCCTGGGCTAGATTTTGCAGGCCTGTTCATTGGTCTGTTCTGCCATCCCTAACACAGGTAACCCTACAAGCAGCAAGAAGTAATTATCTTTTCTGTAAGACAGGTCATCCCCCCAAGTACTAAGCGTGGCATGATTTGCTTCCACAGCAGCCTCAACAAATCCTCTTTTCTGACTTTATTCTTCTCACCCCAAGGCTCATCCAGCCGGTGCCAGTTTGTATTGTGTTAAGCTCAGGAAGCAAAATGAGCTGAAAGGCTTTTAAAGAAGGAGGAATGTCTTTGCCTGCCTGAGACCTTCAACAAGGACTGGTGCTCTGTTGTTAGTAGGGAGAGTCCATGTTTGTCTAACTAATATCTGAGAAGATGCAGCATTGTGCTTTCTGTACTTACAGTTAGTAATACTTCTGTCAGAGAGTTCCTATGAGCTTTACTGGCTTCCTATGATTTTAATTTACAGATCAATTGGACATGGTTTAGTGTTTGATAGGAACAGTTGGACTTGATGATCCAGTTGGTCTATTCCAACCTAGTTGTTCTATGATTCTATGATTCTATGATTCAATCGTGCCCTGTCAAAGTTCAACCTACCTTGTCCTTTTGCAAATGAATTCTTCACATTCTTTAGAAATTTAGCAAATGATAGTCACAGTCCAAGGCAAATACATGGCAGCTGTGGGGACAGATTGTTGAATCTTAAAATACTTGTTTATAATGCTGTTGTCAGGATGCAAAATTTATCTTTCTTTCAGAACTACCGGCAAAGATCAAACTATGAAGCCAAAGGCTCATAGTAACTTGTAGAAGGAAAAGCGATTCTAGTGCAAATTACATCTAGCATGCACAGTGTCTCCTCCTGCCTGGTAGTTCTACAACTCACTTTGTTCTAACCTGAATCCTAACGTCTTTGGATGCCCACTTCTGTCAACTTGGCGAGCAAATACATACCACCTCATTTCTTCAACCATTTCTCCTTCTCTCTTACTTTTGAACCTACACTCACCCTACCTGACCTCTTTTTTGTGCAGTGCGATAGGTATGTCACATCCAAGCCTTTGCTTGTCGGATTTGTTACTAATTTCTTCTTGGCCTGCCGGCTGCTTACATGATTTGCTGCAGTACTTACTCGACACTGTTGTTTCCCTTGGATTCTCTCTGTAGACAGTGATTTCTCATGACCACTACAGTTCAGATTCTACTGCATTAACTCCCCATTCCTTATTATACCTCCTTGCTTATTTCTACTGTCTTCCTTCTCCAAACTCTGTTTGCACAGTACTGTTAGCTCAGCAATCTGAAGTTCTCTCCTCTCCACTTCTGCTGGAAAGACACAGAAACCTATGGCAAACCCAGTAATGCTGGGTTGAAAGAAAAAACCCTACCCTAGGATGTTTTCAATCTGAAACCACAAGTTTGACACCCACTATGAAAATCAATATTTTTTTCATCTGAAATACAATGTGTTTATTTTTTTTTATTTTAAAAGAGTGCTGAGAACTACTATAATCACTGTCATAAACACTGCTTTGCATGTGCATGAGTTCTCACCTCCCCTTCTCCAATGTTTGTTTCTCTCTCTTTCTGAGTCGTGAATTAACCAGGATACAGAGAGGTTACACACAGTACCTGGAATAACTTGAGACCTGTTGAAATATAAATCCTAGGAAGAATAAATGTTTGAAGTTGAGCAGCTGATCACTGAAAGACAAAGACGCAATTAAAAATTCCCTAAACGGTTGAGAATTTGGGTGTTCATGTTAGTTAATATGTTAGGGTAATTTTATATGACGTTGAAGTGAACAGCACCTGGTATTGCTTTGTTTCCCATGTATGGGTTAGGGGGTAGGGAAAGACAGCATGAAGCTGCATCCAGAAGGCAGTGAAGAGCCTGTGCACGTCCAAGGCCTGTTGCAGCTATGGATTCCCTCATATTTTAAGCTGAGAGCCCAGAGGTCTTTTGAACAAACGAGCTGTTTTTCAGAAAGCCTCTTGGAGGGCAAGGGCTGTATATTAGGACCTCTTCCAATGACAGGTCAGTAAGGGGCTAGTTCAGGAGCAAAGCAACCTCCCTATATATAGTGGATGTAGTAATCTTCATAGATATAGTCATCTTTAGAAGTTTTATCTATATGTCACCTTTTATTTCAAATAAATTTAAAAGATCGAGGGGAAGAAAAACCATGCCACTTTAAAATTTCTAATGTGGCCCAAGCGTACATGTAGGTGGTATTTTTATTAATTAAATTAAATTAAAAAAACCCCCTACGAAACAATAAGTCAACACAACTCTGCCTGGGAAGAAGCCAACACATGCTTTTCATGAGACACGATGCAAATCTTTCGGAAGTTAGTGTCTCTGCCATGAACAGACAGGATTTTCAGAAAGTACATGCCTGCAATTTGTCTTTTGTTTTACTTTATTAGGTTATTAAGTAGAAATGGAGACAAGAGAACAGGCTCTTGGATAGCTGAAGTCAGACTGAATTACACAAACTGAAAGTCCAGCACCTGTTTTTCTAATCCATAGAAGAAGAGGGATCTGTCAGAGCTGGCCTGATCTGCCTTCTGGCATGTATTTCCTGTACCTGTCTCTAATCAGGGGCTGATTTTTACTGGCACATTTCCAGAATCAAATAAAGGGAACTTATGACCAATATTTTAACTTTAACTTGCTTTCTCTGCAAGTTCGGAACATTTAAAGCACACGTTTTTCAAAAACCTTTGAAGGTTTCTCTTCTACCTTTATTCTTGGTCAGTGAAAATCACAGCTAGAAAGTTTTAGGATTTTTTTTTTTTGAGGAAAATTACTGATATTTTTAGAACAGTGGCAAGACTTTGGCTGTTCCTCTTGATCTCCCTGTCGTTTGAATCGACTTTGAATATTCTGCTTTTCCCTGTTGGTTTCAATGGGAGAAAGACATGTCCAGGTCACGCCTGGTGATTACATCTATGGAGATAATTACAATACCTCCATTCAGCATTCCTCCTCAAACGTCCCACCTGATAGGTCTTGACTTGAAACTGGAGTCCTCTGCTGCTAGCAAGACTGAATAATAATGAGCAAGAAATCCAAGAAAGATCTTAAACATTTCTTTCCTTCCAAATTCTGGACATTTTTTGATTTCTTAGTTTTTGGTGAAAAATTCTGTTCCTTTCTTCTTTCTTCTGCCCTACCTTTTGCAAAAAGAAAAACCAAAAAACCCAAAACCAAGATAACCAACCCAAACCAACAAACTCCTTTTAAATTTTTTAAAAATTATTATTATTTTTAAGTTTGGTTTGGTTTTCTGTGAAATGATCTTATCTTCTGAAGGAGTGTCATGTTGGCAATATGGCAACAGCACTTAATGCCTGCTGCTATTTTGTGTTTCAGGAGCGATTTGTGGATGCCTGGGAGCTGGGGTTGGCCAGAGGGACTCCTCACATCTGGAGAGTCATGGCTTGAGAATGCCTGGTGTTTGGGTGCCAAAGAAAAGTCTTTGTGTGGCTGAAAAAGCCTGAGTCCTGACTTGGACCTCCTGTGCTGCTGCATTGGGAGTACCTGGTTAAGAGGAGTAACTGTGGGAAGGGAAAATGTGGAAACAGGAGAGTAGCTAGGATGGTCTGGTTTGTGTAGACACCAACGTGTCGTGTAAGCTTAGGTGAAAGTGGCTCTTTGGTTATACAAAACATCCCGGGATGTTATTGTGAGGTTTGCTTGATTGTGGAAAATTGATTCCCTCTTTCACTTCTTCCAATCACTCTTGGATGATTTAGACAGAAAAGGCAAATCTTGAAGATGAATAACTAGTCATTTACATGCTAGATTCTGTGCCAGAGTAATTTGCCGACAAGGGAAATAGCAGGGCCACACAGTGGCCAGGAAAAGAGCCAAGCAGTGTCTTGGCTTGTGATCAGTAAAGTATGGCAAGTGCTCTTGGGTTCCCAGGAGGTGTTACCATTACTATGGGTCCTCCTGCTGCTCTAAATATAGGCTATTGACCTTGGAAGTAGAACAAGGACCTTGAAACATGTTCACCCTGAGAACCATTCAACCTGAAAAAGGGAGAGCATCCATGTAATTCGCCTTGTTTGGTCCTGAATGCTTTGATATTACCTTTCCTCAAGGTCTATTTGGTGGTTTCTGTAGCTCATACTGCAGAAGGCCTAACTACAACCCATCAGGTGTATTTACTCGACACTTGTAAGGTAAATTAGCAAACTTGCAGTAATAACTTTCATATTTGATAAGAGGTGCATTTTCTGGATTTCAACAGATGCTGTTTTGTTTATTTTGTTTTCTATTCTTGGGCGCTGTTGCTGTGGTCACTGCTAACAGCGTCTCCCCAAGGGGTCCATAATCACCGACACTAGCCCTGCCTTTTCTGTTGGGTAACGGAGCAGTGAGGGCTTGGAAGTCACTGTCAGCTGCAGGCTGGTGGCCGGGAAGGGATTTGACTTTCCCGAGGTTGCTACCGGAACTTACAGCTGCACTTATCTCACCTGCTCGTCCTTTAAGAACACACTACCCAGCAAGTTTTTCATAGTACCAAGATTCCTTGGCTTCTGTCTGTCCTATGAATAGCTAAAATTAGTTTTTGCCTGGTGAAGGCAATGGACATGATTTCCAAATTTCCTTTGCACAGTGATGCTTGCTTGTGTGACAGCTTAACTGGCTCGTCAAGAGAACATTTGATTTTATTGCAAACTCAGATCTCCTCCCCTCATCCCTTGCCCTTGCTTGTACAAAGGAACTGAGTGAAAAAAAGTTTAAGCATTGACAAAAATTCAGGGGTTTGTTTGCATAAATAATTGAAAAGTCTCGCTTCGGGGTGTTTACTCAAGGCTTCTTAAATGGGGAATAATGATTATTTCAGAGCCAATCTCCAATCTCCTCACAAAGATATCACAATTCCACTTTGGAAAAGATCTATTTTGCCCCAGTGAATGCTCATTGTTTCACTCACCAAGCTATTCCTTTTGTTCCAGGGCTCATGTTATGAAACTGCCGTTGTCATGGTTTAACCCCAGCCAGCCCCCACACACCATACAGGCGCCTCATTTCCCTCAACTGGATGGGGGAGAGAATCAAAAGAGTAAAAGTGAGAAAACTGAGCTGAGTCAAAGAGTTTCATAGGTAAAGCAAAACAAGGAATGAATTCACTCTTCATCAGCAGGCAGGTGTTCAACCATCTCCAGGAAAGCACGANTTTCACTCACCAAGCTATTCCTTTTGTTCCAGGGCTCATGTTATGAAACTGCCATTGTCATGGTTTAACCCCAGCCGACACCCACGCACCATACAGGCGCCTCATTTCCCTCAATGGGATGGGGGAGAGAATCAAAAGAGTAAAAGTGAGAAAACTCATTAGTTGAGTCAAAGAGTTTTATAGGTAAAGCAAAACAAGGAATGAATTCACTCTTCATCAGCAGGCAGGTGTTCAACCATCTCCAGGAAAGCACGACTCCGTCACAGCTATTTGGGAACACAAACGCTCTCACTCCAAATGTCCCCCTCTTACTTCTTTCTCCTCCATCGCCCCAGCTTTATATACTAAGCATGATGTCATATGCTGTGGAATATCCCTTTTGTCAGTTGGGGTCACCTGTCCCAACTGAGTCACCTCCCAGCTTCTTGCCCCTTATTCCCCACCTGCTCAATGGTGGGATGGGATGAAGAGCAGAAAAAGCCTTGACTCTGTATGAGTCCTGCTCAGCAGTAACTACATCATCCCTGTATTAATCAACACTGTTTCCAGCACAAATCCAAAATTAAGCCCCATACCAGCTACTACAAGAAAATTAATTTTGCCCCAGCCAAAACCAGCATAGAAAAGGATTCCTTTACAGTCAATGACTTTGATGCCTTGAGTCGTTCAAGTCAGGATCTGCCTCTGTTTTGTCTTGATTGACAAGACCCTTTCTATAAATTTGAGCAATTAAGCAACCCAGTAGTAGCTGCTAAAGATACCTACTGAGCACAAAACTGACAAAGGTTGCTGTGCAGGTCTCCCGCAGCACAATCTGACATCCTGAAACACCATCTGCAATTTAAATCTGCCAAAGGAGATCTGACACCCACAAGTTAGGTGAGTGTACTTCTGTGTTTGCTCTACCTCATGGCTCCAGCTCATGAGTTAAGTAGCAAGTTTTGCAAAGAATAAATGTTCAATTTGTTTTGAAGTTTCTCCCTTCTGCTTTCAAATATATGCTTTTTAAAATAAAGAATTTTAGCTTTTTTCTTTACTCTGTTGAAGCTTATATATTAACATACACCCATTTAATAATGAGTAAGACTATAGTGTATGTGCATGGTGACACGTATGAAGGGTTCACTGCAGCAAACTTCATGTGCTGATCTAAAACTCTGATTTAGTAACCTTAAAGCATTTGGTTTAACAGGAGCCTAGAGACTCGACCATCTGTCAGGAAAAAGGTAGGCCAAGCTTTCTTAACTTAAGTCTATCCAGCTGTGGACACGGTCCAATGCACTGTGTTCCTTATTCAGTAGCCGACTTTCTCAAAGTTAAATGTCAAGTCTAGAGTTTCTAGGTGGTCACTTTTAAATGCAATACAAGTATGTGAGGTATAAAGTGGATCTACGGCTTGCAGCTATTTTTCAGCTATTTTTTTTCTGTGTCAAAGTTTTCCAGAGAGACTGGTTGCTTTCTTCCCTGATAGTTTGAGATAGAACAGCGGCAAATAATGTAGGGAGATGGCAGATGCTGGGCTGCTTAGAAGGTCTGAGGAGTTCAAGCCTCTTTTGGTCCTTGGCCATGTGTCCTCCCATCTAACCAGCTCCATTCACCAGCTTAGTAGTCTTGAGTAGTTCTGAGCTGGCTGGTAAGGCAAGAGAGACAACCAACAGTTGTGTTTACCTCTCTGACTGCAGCCCTGAGAGTGGACTGGGAGTGGTCTGGCAGCGCTCAGAGTTTTGGTGATGGTATTTCCAGTAACATTTTTGATGTTGCTGGTGTCTCTCCAGAGATGATAGCACAAATTCAGGGATGCTTGACTCCTAAAAGGTAAGTGGGATTAAGTGCTCTTTTTGAAATGCTGGTGCTACCTGCTGAATGCATGGAAATCCAGCTGTGCTGATTTCTCCCTGTGGAGCAAAGTAGGGGAATGTGCTACCTTCTATAGTTGTGGATGAGAGATAGAGCCCTTCCAGTCCGCCAGGGCCAGTACTGGCGGGGTCTTTAGCCAACAATATCTGTGGGTGCTCAGAGAGCAACCATTATCCTGGTGCAAGCTCAAGGCGACGAAGCTGGAGTGGTAGGAAGGTCTTTGCTGCCAAGTCACCATGAAGTATGGAGCTTTCAGTGGGTCTCAGGCACTGGTGGTTGGCTTTTCTTCCAGGCAAATCCCATTGCTTTGCAGAGCAAGTCTGCACACTGCAGCTTTCTGTTAGACCTTTTCACTAAGACGTTCCCCTTCAGGGATCAGGTGACCCTAATTTGTATGTCTCCTCACATTTTCTCGGGCTGAATGAGGATGGTATGAGGGGAGAAAGGGGCATCCCACTTCTACAGGTGATCCTGTGCACTCACACTTCTTGCCTCCTGGACCATGCTGTCTCTGCCCACCCTCTGCTTCTCTCCCTTCTGCCTCAGCATGAAGCTCCACTCGGTGATCCTGGGTGCTCTGCTTCTCCTGCTGCTGGCTGGCTGCAGGGGTGCACTCAAGACCTCCGCCATCGACCTGCGCACCTTCATCGGCTGTGCTGTGCGTGAATTCACCTTCCTGGCTAAGAAACCTGGCTGCAGACCGCTGCGGGTGACAACAGATGCGTGCTGGGGACGCTGCGAGACCTGGGAGGTGAGGCTGACGCTCAGGGCTGAGGGCGGCTGGCTGGCAGCAGCATCCCTGAGTGGTGCTTCCCCTGCTAAGAAAAACTCTTCAAAGAAACCTGCCAAACATTCAATAGCTTGTGGCTACTAATGAAATAGGCCAGGGCTGTGCCTGGTTCCATGACCCCCTTGTTGCCACTGTTGGCGGTAGAGCACTTTGCTCTAAGTTTTTTCCTCTCTCCTTCTCCTGCCTCAAAAGGGTATGCGCATCGTGTGATGATATTAATGAGGCACTTATATAATACACTTATTATGCAATTTGAAAGCTTCTTACAGCTTAACCACTTAAGGATAGGAGGCCTTTATTACTTTACTGGAAAAAAAAATCCTTTGAGATTAAGGCGGAGCTCCCAATTGATGGGTAATACATTTTGTTCCAAAAAGCAAATCCCAAAGATAATGTCTGTTTCTAATTTGGTCTTGCTTTAAGTCACACGATGTACAGGGGGAGAGAGAAAGTGTAAGTATATCTACACACGCTTCAGAAAACAAGTTTCTGACTGTCATCTTCTTTCTGTCACTGGGAGGGTCCAGAACCAGTCCTAATTCAATTTATTCAAGGAAGATTTGAGTGACTCCAGAGGGATATTGACCACATCAAGACAAGGGGTCTGTATAAGTGACCAGAGGAGGAGCCATGGTCTGTACGCCAGCCCTGACTGCCCTCTTTGATTGTTTGGTGGAATGAGGAGAAAGGCCACTGCTTGTCAGTTTTCCCTAGTGGAGATGAGGTTCCTTCAAGGGACCTCTTGTTGCCTGGTTCCCCTTACCCTCAAGCTCCTCTGGTAACCCAGACTTTGCTGAAATTCTTATTGTACTGCAATACAACTGGGGTGTAGTTAAGCTGAATGCATCTGGATGTAGGTTCAACAGCTTCTAGAAAGCACCACAATGTACTCGGGTGAGGGTGGGGACTAGTGGTAAGAGGGAGGGTGTCTGGATGTCTTCTCACTGAAACATTACATCTGTTCTCTTCCATGCCATCATTCTCAGTTCCCAGGGCAGGCTTTTTACACAGCACAGAAGGAAAGAAAGAAAACAAATGAAATGTGTCCTGATTGTGCTACCTTATGCTCTTTCCCATCTGTGTAGGCGGGGGAGATGACAGTGAGTTCCATTCCTATCTGCACTGACCCTTCTTGGAGTCGGTGAAAAATGAGTGTCCCTGTCAAGTAAAAAAGTCCCTTTATAGCAAAAGCAATGCCACTATGATACCACATGGGAGTTTCAGTGTCTTCAGGCTCCCATCTCCTTCTGATGGCCGAGGTCTTTGGCCGAGCTGATTTTCTTATGAGGAACAGCAGATTTAGATGCTGGTTGCTGTGCTGATTACATCCTCCACAGTGTTTATCCACTGGGCTTTGTGGGATGTGCAGCCTGACTGGGAAGACTGGTCTGGCTTGGAAAAAAACAGCCATTTGGCACCTGGATGCACCTCTGCTTTTAGGCACCTCATACATGGAAAGGCTTCCAGGACTATGTGTTTTCTTTGATGAAAAATCAATCCCTTTGGAAGAAAGCAGCTGCTTTGGGTAAATATACTAATTTGGTTGAAACACTGGTGTTCTGCTGAAAGCCAGTTTTTTGGATAAGCTTTTGCCTCTCTTCAAGCACCTTTAATTGGAGCTTTATGCTTTGACTAAACAGAAACATGCACATATACCCACTCCCCTCCATGGCAGGGCTTCAAGAAGTAGGTGTTGGAGGATGTAACCTAGAATTATTTCCTTGGCCCCTTCCATCTTGGTCCATTGGCCTCACTATTTACACTAAATCCCCTTGAGGAAACTGGGACTTCAGATGTTTGTCTTGCTTCATGCCTGAGGCNTCACATTTTCTCGGGCTGAATGAGGATGGTATGAGGGGAGAAAGGGGCATCCCACTTCTACAGGTGATCCTGTGCACTCACACTTCTTGCCTCCTGGACCATGCTGTCTCTGCCCACCCTCTGCTTCTCTCCCTTCTGCCTCAGCATGAAGCTCCACTCGGTGATCCTGGGTGCTCTGCTTCTCCTGCTGCTGGCTGGCTGCAGGGGTGCACTCAAGACCTCCGCCATCGACCTGCGCACCTTCATCGGCTGTGCTGTGCGTGAATTCACCTTCCTGGCTAAGAAACCTGGCTGCAGACCGCTGCGGGTGACAACAGATGCGTGCTGGGGACGCTGCGAGACCTGGGAGGTGAGGCTACGCTCAGGGCTGAGGGTGGCTGGCTGGCAGCAGCATCCCTGTTCCCCTGCTAAGAAAAACTCTTCAAAGAAACCTGCCAAACATTCAATAGCTTGTGGCTACTAATGAAATAGGCCAGGGCTGTGCCTGGTTCCATGACCCCCTTGTTGCCACTGTTGGCGGTAGAGCACTTTGCTCTAAGTTTTTTCCTCTCTCCTTCTCCTGCCTCAAAAGGGTATGCGCATCGTGTGATGATATTAATGAGGCACTTATATAATACACTTATTATGCAATTTGAAAGCTTCTTACAGCTTAACCACTTAAGGATAGGAGGCCTTTATTACTTTACTGGAAAAAAAAATCCTTTGAGATTAAGGCGGAGCTCCCAATTGATGGGTAATACATTTTGTTCCAAAAAGCAAATCCCAAAGATAATGTCTGTTTCTAATTTGGTCTTGCTTTAAGTCACACGATGTACAGGGGGAGAGAGAAAGTGTAAGTATATCTACACACGCTTCAGAAAACAAGTTTCTGACTGTCATCTTCTTTCTGTCACTGGGAGGGTCCAGAACCAGTCCTAATTCAATTTATTCGAGGAAGATTTGAGTGACTCCAGAGGGATTTTGACCACATCAAGACAAGGGGTCTGTATAAGTGACCAGAGGAGGAGCCATGGTCTGTACGCCAGCCCTGACTGCCCTCTTTGATTGCTTGGTGGAATGAGGAGAAAGGCCACTGCTTGTCAGTTTTCCCTAGTGGAGATGAGGTTCCTTCAAGGGACCTCTTGTTGCCTGGTTCCCCTTACCCTCAAGCTCCTCTGGTAACCCAGACTTTGCTGAAATTCTTATTGTACTGCAATACAACTGGGGTGTAGTTAAGCTGAATGCATCTGGATGTAGGTTNGTAAATATACTCGTTTAGAAACACTGGTGTTCTGCTGAAAGCCAGTTTTTTGGATAGGCTTTTATCTCTCTTCAAGCATCTTTAATTGGAGCTTTATGCTTTGACTAAACAGAAACACGCACATATACCCACTCCCCTCCATGGCAGGGCTTCAAGAAGGAGGTGTTGAAGGATGCAACCTAGAATTATTTCCTTGGCCCCTTCCATCTTGGTCCAGTGGCCTCACTATTTACACTAAATCCCCTTGAGGAAACTGGGTCTCCAGATCTTTGTCTTGCTTCATGCCTGAGGCCAGCATTTCTACCCTGCAGAAGCCAGTGCTGGTGCCGCCTTATATCGAGTCGTACCACCGTGTTTGCACCTACAACGAGACCAAGATGATGACGGTGAAGCTGCCCAAGTGCGCCCCTGATGTAGACCCCTTTTACACCTACCCGGTTGCCATCCGCTGTGACTGTGACGTCTGCTCCACTACCACGACTGAATGTGAGACCACCTGAGATGATCTTTCCCAGGTCAAATGAGGAGGGGCCACACTGTCCCCTGGCTTCATAGCCCTGATACCACCAGCATTTGATCTTACCCTCTAATGAACCTACTACTTGATTTTTTTCTGGACAGATGAGGCTTAATCCCCTCCCCTCACACTGTTCAAAGCATTATTGCTGTAGAAATGTAGTACACAGCCTTCCAATAGCAAACTTTGTCATTAAAAATAATAAAGAAAATGATGCGCTTTCCCTTCCTTACGTGCTTTTCACAATGTGTGACCTTTCTTCAGGCACCAGGTGCACATGGGCTAAGCAGTCACTGGTCACACAGGCCACAAAAGCATTAGTGCTTCCACAGGAGCCTCTGTATTCATATCAGGTTTTAGCTCCCTCCCAGTAATGTAAATGCAATTACCAGCATTTCTGCCACCTCACCCCTACAATTAGCTCTTCTTACCCTGAAGTCTATCAGGAATAACAGCCAAAGAAAAGGCCTTAAGGCCAATGAAATGGAAATAGGTATCCAGATTGGTACCTTGCTGAATGCATACTCAGCCCTGACTCTGCAAAGTACTTAAACTCATGATTTAGTGTTTTGCTTAATATGAGTGGACTTGTACAGTTAAGCACATGTTTCAGTGATTTGCTCAATTGGAGCTATTCTGTTGAAAACAAATTTCCCTCAGAAGAGACAATTCCTTAAAAAAAGAAAGAAACACATTAAGCATGTAAAGCCAAAACCACTTATCATCTCATCTGCTTTTGCCCAGGGATGGAAGGGGAACTGACTTCATGTAGAATCAGCAAGACTCTGGAGAGCCCAAGGTGTCTCTCTGTATAATTACCAGAGTCAGAGGGACCAAACCAAAACACGATGATTCTAGTTTGATTTTAGCAAGTCTCTGGCTGAGGTGGTGGGAAAAAGGAGGTTACGAAAAGTGTTCCTGTACTTCCCTGTGCTGCTCAGCTCCAATGAGACCCGCTCCTCTGAGGATGCAGACCGAGCTGGGGAGCAGCCAGATGTGCTCACAGGAAACCTGTGGGGTGGTCTGTAATGTGACCAACGTGGGTGAGACAAGCCCAGGATAGGAAATAGAGCGGACGTGCCAAAGGATGCTTCGCCCCTACTTAGACCCACTATTAACAAACTAAGAGATGCCCTGGCACAGCTGCAACAGTCCCCCAAGTGATCACAGCCACAGAAGTGCCTTTGCCCTCTGGCTCCCACCTTCAGGAGGACAGAACCATGTTCATCTCACAATTTTCCCCTGAACAAAATGGGAAATTATGTGGAAGTCGGAAGATTTGCTAAGTGGGAGAGGCTCATGGGAGACTGCAAAACAAAGGCACCTTCTCAGGTAACCATTAGGAGAGAATTGCTGCTGAGAGTAGTATCTGCACCTGCCTTCCCCCCGAGTTAGTTGTCTTGTCTTCTGGATGCAATCACCTTCGTTTTCAGGCCTTCATGCTTGAAAATTCCTCAAGTGCCCTCTCCTCACTCAGGCAGATTTAATTTAACCTGTAATTTATAAGTTGCTGTCATTTTTTTTTGTGTGTGGAACTGTAAAATCTACACTATGTTTCAGTAAGAAGCAGATGATTTTATCACTCTGCCTTCTGTAATTCTGACTCAAGACTGCTCTGTTGAGCAGCAGCAGGAGCTGTTTTCTGCTGATGGAGACTCATATTGCCCTTTAAAAAGTCCTTGTGTTTTAGTTCAAGCTACATCTCACAATCCCTCTGATCTTATTATTGTCATAACTGGCTTCATAACTATTATAGGAAACCTGAAAATTACTTGGTGTTATTAATAAACCTCAAAATGGTAGTTATGAAAGCAATTTTAAAGCAGCGTGTCTCTATTTACACGTAGAGATTTCTCACGTAGAATCGGTGTAAGATCCTACAAACTCTTTGCCAGAACTATGAACACCTGCAAAACATCTCCTCGATGATGTGAGGTCATTTCCTTTGCTGGGTTTCTTTCATGGAGTCTGGCTGTGCTATAGTGTCAGGATTAGAAGTGGGGTGGGGAAGTGGCAAACTTCCTTCCTTTGCAGCCAAAAGGAAATACGGGCTGTACCCTGGTGGGGTGAGACAGTAGAAACCTCAGCAAGTGTTCAGAAGAAAATACTGAAGGGTGTGAAGGAGGGTTTTGACTGATGAAATAGCAGGCAGAGTGGGAAGTAGAAGAGGAAGAGAGAGAAGGATGTATGGACTGGAACCAAGCTAACACTTTTAGACAGTGGGAGAACAAAAGTGAATGGAGATGTGCTGTCAGTGGCAAAGTACAGCCAACTCTAGAGCCCATCAACCCACTTAACTGGTGCACGTCCCTATTTGTCCACCTCTGTGGAGTTGTCACAACTAGACACATCACTGTGAATTTCAAGGAGCCAACTTCATTCCCGCTTCTGGTAATTGAAAATCTGGGGCTTTTCCCAGAAGTTCTTACACTACTAGATCTCTATTCTGTTGAATTCCCACCCATTTTGATATTTGCAACCAGGTCTTCTGGCTTTCATATCCTTTATGCTGCAGCTG
>WAAB01012858.1:27749-42853 GCA_013389865.1 Piaya cayana | reverse complement strand
TATAGAGAGGAGGGAGCTGGTCTCTTCTCCCAAGTGACAGGGAACAGGATGAGGGGGAATGGCCTCAAGCTCCACCAGGGGAGATTTAGGTTAGAGATTAGGAGGAAGTTTTTTACAGAAAGGGTCATTAGGCATTGGAATATGCTGCCCAGGGAAGTGGTTGATTTGCCTTCCCTGGAGGTGTTTAAGGCATGAGTAGATGAGGTCCTGAGGGACATGGTTTAAGTGTTTGATAGGAATGGTTGGACTCAATGATCCGATGGGTCTCTTCCAACCTGGTGATTCTATGATTCTATGATTGCCTGAGCTGTCCCATCAGCTGGCCCTGGGCTGAGCTATGCTGCTATGAAGCAGCTGGCAAAGGGATGGAGTGGAGTGGCTTCTCCATGGGACCATCTTCTCCTGCATGCGGCAAGACCGTGAAGACTCCAAAAGGTCTGTTTTGAAGTAACTGTACAAGTTTTGGGTTTGAGTGTAGCTCTCTGACATCCCTTCAATGTACAGATACACCCTTGAAGGGAAGCAGCATGGGGGCAGGCAGGAAGAAGTTCACAAGATGTTCTGGAGGAAGAGCTATATCCTGGCTCACAGCCATACCCAAGCAGTTCCTCAAAGTTACTTGACTCACTGATTTCCAAAGCCCCTAAGATGTGACCTGTTCCCTTCACCCCTTTGCATCAGTGATGCAACCAGTTCTCAGCACAACAGAAACTCTCTTAGGAAACACTAAAGAGCCTTCTGTGGCTTCTGTAATGTACACAGCTGGTACGTGGGACAGCCAGCATTGTGCTGCTTGTGTCTTGTTCCCAGCAGACGTTAGGGTTGCCAGTTGAAGGGCTCCTTCCTATCACTGTCCATGGGACGTGCTGCAGCAAACCAGCCCTGTACTTTGCCCTCTCTTCTGAGAGGTTGCTGGGATGGGTGTCCTGGGTGCAAAAAATAGCACTGTGGGGAAACTCATTGTATTGGAATGGCGAAATACCTGGAAAAATTGCTTCCAGCTGGATACTTCAGCTGGTATCTCACGTTTCTATCACTCCGCTCATGATGGTCAAGATTACAGTGAACAGAATAAGCTCTGTCACAGCTACAGCTATAGCCCTGCTGGGGGCAGAAGCACATGCAATTTGTCAGGAATGTTGATGAACACTGCCTCTTGCCCTTGGTGAAACAATGGAATTTCTTCCCTGTTGCAGCACGTGCTGCATGGGGCTTCCAGGAGAAGTGAATCATCTCCAGGCGAACAAAACTAAAGTAAGATGCCAGTCTTGTAGCATATAGGGAAGGGCAAGGCTGTGGGACAGAGCCCTGCAAAAACAAGACAGCTGCAAACTGCTTCAAGGTGCATCCAGCCCCTGCCTAACCACAAAGTCAGGAGCTTATGGGAGTGGGATTGAATGGGGTATTGCCTTGGGTCTTTCAAACCACGCATTGCTAGAAGCAGTGAGAAAGACCTTGGTGTTGATGCTGAGCAGGAAGAGAAGGGGATTGTTTTGGGGATGCTGGTGAGGCACACAGAGGAGGGGTGCTGGGGCTGGCTAGCTGGCTGCCCACTGGTTTCCATTTCCCTGTTCTGGCTGTAACTGGAAGTTGCATTGCAGAAAACCAACATGGTAAAGACCTGTGCTCTTCCCCATCTAACTCTGCTGAGATGAGCGTGGTTGCGGCAGAAATGAACTTGGCACAAGATTTTACTTTATTTTTAGCCTGACTGGAAGTAGAAAGCCATCGAAATTTTGTAACTGAGCAATTTCCGGACCTGTTTTGCAAACTCTAGAAGATTCTGCTGTGCAGGTAAACATGCAAAGTACCCAGACCCAAGGGTTCCTCATTTCCCATCACCTCTGTCTAGCTTCAGCCACAGCAACAGAAAGGCTAAGGCAGTCATTTGGGATTTAGGTGGCTGTCGTAGAAATAATTAATTTGCCACTATCTGGGTGAAGGGCTGAGTCTGAACCCTCACATCCTTCCATGGCAGCATCCCCAGCAGAGGATGCAGGAACACCCTCGGATTGGGAGTGGCAGCTGTGTAAACAGCAGCTAGAAGTAACTGTCATGTTTATGGCTTAAGCAAGACGAGGTTAAACCTTTACAGCGAGCATGTGGCTGTGGCTTGACAGTAAAGCTGACACATTGAGAAATAACTCTCCCAGTTACGTCAGAGCCAGGAAATTCTCTCAATTAGAGAAATATCCTTTCCATTACAAGATATACCCAGTGTGCGCTTCACTCAGAACTCTCTTAATCCAAGTGGCCCTGTCCCGCTTCGCAAACATCCACTAAGGAAGGTTTGATTTTGGAGGTGAGATGCCCAGAGTCTGCGGGCAGTGAAATGCCACTTGGGATGCTGCTTGTAGGCAGCAACAAGACTGCTTTGGTCTTCTGCTGACGGTGGTTTGCAAGCAAATCTGACAGTGATTAGATTGGGTGTTTCCTGCCTCAGTGAGCATCCCTGGCAACCACGGCCTCTTGATATGATCCGGGTGGTACCATGTAGCAGGATACAAAGAGAAAAGCCCATCCTAGTAAGTCTCAAAACTTTTTATTAAGTTCTTGAATTTTTTTTTTTTTGAGATGTCCGCCATGATTCAGAGCTTGTTGGTCTTCTGCTGCTCTTGCACCAGGGACCTGCTCCTGATTTACACCAATACCAACAGAAGCAGAATCAAAACCATAGGTTTTATTTCTTTCCCTCACCTGCTCCATCAGCCTGTTAACAGCAAGACTAACAGCTTCTTCCATTCTCTTTGTTAGACTGACCTGGGGACACCTTTGTCCACATATTCGTGGACCTGCCTGAGGGTGAGATGCTGCTTTCTTGCTCTACAGCTCCAAAGTCACAAGTTGTGTTCCTGTTCTACATCCATGGTGGCTGTCTGGAAGAGAACTGGGGTCGTGCTGGGATAAAACTCCTAGCAACCTTCAGCTTTACTACTCTGAACTTTGGCTAAACTTTTTCTGATTATTCCCTTTCTTGCCCTCCCCTTCAGCTGTAAAGCCCAGTGCAGCTGGCTTCATCTAACCAGCCCTACCTGCATTTTCTCCTCTTATTTTAATCATCTCTGTTTCCCCATCTTCTACACTTTTCCACATAGAATAGCACAAAGGGAGTATCTCGGGTTCCATATCAGTCTCCTTTCCATACTTAGAAAGAACACGGAGATGCCTTCAACTGCATGAACTCTACCTGCCTTGTCAGAAATGCAAAGACTGGTTTCCTGTGATAAGGCATGTGGATTCCTGCAGGTCGGAAATTCTTTACAAATATTTGCACAAGTAACTATTCACTTATCTGTTGCAGGATAGCTTCCTTACATGGATCCAATCATTTATTCGGGAAGTAGAAACACTTATTCACACAGCAACCCACGCCACATAAATAGCAGGTTTCTGTTGGGAATAGGCTAGCTGAGATTCAGACAGATTTGGGGGTGATTTATCGATCCCAAAGTACAAATCAAGTCTGACTTCAGCACTTTGCCTGTCTGCTGTGAACAATACAGAAAGTGAATGCAGAACACTCCCACCAGTGGAAATGGAAAGCTCTGATTTGGCACTGGTTCACATTTGTTCTGCACAGATACATTTCTTCCACTGGGTGCACAGCGGTGCAAAACCAGCCTCAGCTCTTCACAGTAAGAAGTTCAGCTAGCCCTGCTTCCATAAAACCCCGAGTTAAATGAGAACAGAAATACCCCTGCAGTCTCCTTGCACAGTTTCCCCAGTGCTGTGTAGGCAGATGAAGCTCTTCAGGACTGGATCTCTGTTTGTATAATCAACCACTCAACACTTTGCCTTCCTTTCTGAAGACAATCCTTCAAAAGTTATCTCCACTTCTCCCTCTAGGCTGGTAAACGAGCAGAGCTGTCTTCTCACAGAGCATCTTGACACCTTCTCACTCAGCCAGCGGTGGATTAAGTGATGACAGGAAACCCAGTGAGGCTCTTGGTCGGGCTCGGGAGATCTTTGAATGGTGATTTCTTGCTCTGTGGTGAGGGTGGGTGTGGATGTGGAGACAACTCACCTGGCAGCAAGTGCTGGAGCACGAGTGCCTAAGGCCACTGCATGATCAGTACACTTATCTGCTTTATTTTCCTTTCTCACCCACAAAACCAACTGTGAGCACCAATTCTTTCGCTTTTAAGCTCACTGTCTGAGTTTGTCAGCTTGAACAAGAGTGAGGTGTGAGGTAGATTTTCTCAGGTCAGCGTTTGAAGTGTCCGGTGTCGGCTGGCTGGACTTCACACTCCCCATTCTGTCTGTCTTCTGCATTTTTACCTTTCAAAAAGGACTATCAGCCAGACCTTTGATTGTCGAAGCAGAAGCAGAGAGGGTTTTTCTTCCAGCAGGGAACTCAGCAGCTGATCAAGTAATGGATTACTTTTCTTGAAAACAAACTTTTTAAGGTCAGACAGTGAGAGGCGTTTGGTCCATCCTGTGGTCAGGCTGAAAAACTAATGTTTGTGCTAGGACTGCTGAGGTCGGAAAGATCCCATGGCTAATAACAACATGGAAGTTTTAATCATCAAGGTCAAGGATTTACTCTCATATTAGTAGGTGGCTGTTTGCTGAAGTTATTCTCCTCCTTTATGATGTGATATTACTTATTTAAATTATACTAGAAATAAATGCAAAATCTAAAGCAGCCGTTCAGGAAAATAGTTTGGCTGGTTTGTGAATGGTTGGCGAGGGGCGCTGGGGGTTTCCTCCATGTGGCACACTGCCCTGTGCAAGAACACGCCTGGCTAAGCAGCTGCCCTTGGCAACTCTGCAGGGAGTAAAACTGCTATCGGTTCGAGCATATTTCACCTGAACGCATTCCTCGTGTCTCCAAGCGTCTCCTCACCAGTCTGCAATGTGAATGGGTGGGGTTTGTGCGTTTTCTGGCATTTGAGGAATGAACCTCAATATTTCCAGGGCTGCATGCAGATTCACCGCTTTCATTCCCGGCCCTGTTCCCTGAAGGAAATCCAAACTTGTTTCCTTGCCTCTCTGTTCCCAGATGTCCTGGCAATAAGGATCAGCCTTTGATCTAAGATCACCCTCTCAGCAGGAGGCTGAGCCGATGCAAACGTTGGAGGGCTCCCATTGCTGGTGTGGCTTGAGCAGCTGCAGGAGGTCTTGGCAATGGCTTGGGAGAAACACAGAGGGACTTTTGGGGCTGGCACAGGCCTGATCTAACTTCATCTCACATAAGCCAGGAGCAAGCACCGATACTCCAGCCCAAAGCACCGTGGGAAATAATAGCCCCATGTATCTACCATAGTGCATCTGTGTCCAGGTTAGTGCACAAAGGTGTTGGAAGCTGAAGAGCTTCACTTTCATAGAATTATAAAGTGCTTTGAGTTGGAAGGGACATACAGTTCGTCCAGTCCAACCTCCTTGCAGGAGCAGGGACAACTTTAAACAGATCAGGTTGCGCAGAGCCCCATCCAACCTGACCTTGAGTGTTTCCACTGCCTCTCTGGGCAACCCGGGGCCAATGCCTCACCACCCTCAGTGTAAAAAATTTATTCCTTGTACTCATTCAAAAATCTCCCTCCCTTTGTTTAAACCCATTACTCCTTGTCCTGCTAAAAAACCCGTTAAGCCTTGGTCCTTTCAGCCTGGCTAATAAATCTGTCCCCGTATTTCCTGTAGCCCCTTTCAATGCTGGAAGGCTGCTCCTTTCCCTTCTCCTCTGGGAATGGGTAGACTGATGGAGAGTTAATGAAACTGTGACAGCCAGGCAAGGAAACTGCTCTCAGACTGTTTAAAGCTGTTTGCATTAGCAGTTATTTCACTTTTGCATTTCATTCAAAGCTCAAGACTGCAATTATTACACCTGACTGATGTGCTAATTAGAACTGGGCAAGATATTTTATGAATAGCTTATGCATTGAAATTTCAAATTTAGGTCAAATAACCCCAAATCTGCCAAATTCAGTATTGATTTTTTTAAAGCCAAACTGCATCCTTTCAACATTTCTCAGTATATGTTTCAATGTTACATTACAAAATGAGGTGCCCAGGTCAAATTTAGATACCTTTTGATTAAAAAAAAGAAAGATAAAACCTTAAATACCTATAGGAATATTTAATTTGATCCTGTTAAATATTCTATTCTGCATTTAGGAAAAAAAAAGTTTATTATGTGTTTGACTTTAATTTTACAACAGATGGAAAAAGTAAATTTATTTACTGAGTCACAAATGCAATTGTTTCGCAGCAGCAAAATGTAAAACCAANAATTTATTTACTGAGTCACAAATGTAGTTGTTTCGCAATTGGGTCCCTGCACCTGCAAAATAAAGTCCATTTAGGTGTAAAAGCAGAGATTTCACATGGATTTTTGTAATTCTGGACAAAACTCCAGCACTGGCTCATGGAGGGGGAGGGAAAGGAGGGGATCTCCACTGCTGTTTTGGTTGTTGGGAAAAGACCTGTTTATTGGAGCAGGTGGGGCAGATCCAGTTTGGAGGTGGAGGCTGCAGGTGTTGGTGTCCTTCCATCAATGTTGGTGCTATGGGACAGGTTTTGACTTGGTATTCATTGGCAAAACTTTGGGGAACAACAGTAAAAAATACCCGGCAAGGAACTAGACTGTGGGAATCAGTATTAGAGTGATGATCTGATGAGCCAGGGAAGTGATATCTGAAGTCACCTCCTACACTTGCTGTGTGACCTGTAGGAAGTTCACTTTCATGATACCCAACCTGGAACACTGTGTTCAGTTCTGGAGTCCTCAGCACGGACATGGATCTGTTAGAGCAAGTCCAGATGAGGCCACAAAGATGATCTGAGGGCTAGAGAACCTCTCATATGAGGACATGCTGAGAGAGTTGGGGATGTTCAGCCCAGAGAAGGGAAGGCTCCAGGGAGATCTTAGAGCAGCTTCAGGGGCTCCAGGAAAGCTGTGAAGGGGCTCTTGATCAAGGATTGCGGGGATAGGACAAAGGGGAATGGTTTTCAGCTGAAAGAGGGGAGATTGAGATGAGATCTTAGGAAGAAATGTTTTCCTGTGAGGGTGAGGAGGCCCTTTTCCAGACTGAACATCCCCAGTTCTTTCACCTGCTCCCAGAACCCCTGGGCTCCAGACCCTTCCCCAGCTCCAACTCCTTCTCTGGGTGTACTCCAGCCCCTCAATGTCTTTCTTGTACTGAGCGGCTCAAAGCTGAATGCAGGATTTGAGGTGAAATCTCACCAGCACTGAGCACAGGAGGCGCTTCCCTGCTCCTGCTGGCCACACCATAGCTGATCCAAGCCAGGATGCTCTTGGTTTTCTTGACCACCTGAGTAAATGCTGGGTCAGGTTCAGATGCTGTCGAGCAATGTCTCCAGGTCCTTTTCCACCAGGCAGCTTTGCAGCCATTCTTCCCCAGGCTGAGCGCATTGCACGGAATTGTTGTGGCCCAAGTGCAGAAACTGGTACTTTTGCCATGCTGAACCCCATCCCATTAGTATCTACCCCTGTAGAGCCTTCGTTCCCTTCAGCAGATCAACACTCCTGTACAACCTGGTGTCATGTGCAAGATTGCTGAGGGTGCACTTGGTCCCTTTGTCCAGATAATGAATAGAGAGACTGAACAGAAGTGGCCTCAACACTGAGCCCTGGGGACACCGCTTGTGACTGGCTGCCAACTAGACTTAGCTCCATTCACCACGACTCTCTGGGCTCAGTTATCCAGCCATTTTTTTACTGAGTTAGAAGTATGCCCATCCAAGCCATGAGCTGCCAGCTTCCTTAGGAGAATGCTGTGGGAAATAGTGCCAAAGGGTTTACCAAAGTCAATGTAAACAACATCCACAGCCTTTCCCTCATCTTCCGAGCAGATCACCTTGTCACTGGAGATCAGGTTAGTTAAGTGGGGCCTTCATTTCCTAAATCCATGCTGTCTTAGCCTGATCACCTGGTCCTCCAGGTGCACTATGGCACTCAAATTTATCAGCTCCATAACCTTTCCCAGCACCAAGGTCAGGCTGACAAGACTGTACTTCCCCAGATCCTCCTTGCAGCCCTTCTTGTAGGTGGGAGTCACATTTGCTAATCTCCAGTCACCTGGGACCTTCCCAGTGCATGTCCGGCCAATGCCTCTCGGAGATGCCAGTGACAAGGTCAGTGCCACTGTCTGGGTGTTCCCCCAGGACCTGGGAGGTGACAGAGCACTTCCTCGCTTGCACTCCGTCTGTCCTGCCTGGGCAGGCCTGGGAAATTCACTCCCTTGTCAATCCATGGACCAGGTCCAATACCAGTTATTTTAAAAATCTTGATATCTGTCTCTATTACACACACTCAAGTTTTCCCACTCTGAGGAGACTGTTTAACACAGCTGTGGCTGCCTGGCTTTGCTGCAGATGCAAAAACACCTGGAGACTTCAGGATGCTTCAGGGTCTTTTGATTTGATGCTTCCAAGCCAAGGCAAGGTGATGTCTCCATCCCGGGAATGAATCACATCAAAGCTTGAGGACCTTTTTGGTCTCCTCATATTTCCATCCCCATAAAGAAGAATCTGTCAGCTGCCTGCTGCTGGCAATTCAGCATTGTGTCAGGCAGTAGCAATTTGCCCTCCTCTAACCCCAGGCTGAGTTATGAGTTAGATATCAGCTTTGCGAACACTTGTACTGAAGGAGAACTGGTCGTGGCCAGCTCTGCATCTTCTGACGTGTCTCTTCGCAGATGGCAGGGCCTTAACGCAATCCTAGAACGTTCATGACTGCAGGCAGACCTCAGAGTCTGTCTTCCTCCTTCAGCTAGGATTAAAGGTTAAAAACCAGATGGGTTGTTTTGCAATCTTGTTACAGTAATGACCCCATGGCAAGAATTATCACTTCTGTCATTCTATGTTTCCTCCTTTCCTAACATTCTTCAGGGAAATCTTTGTTGTGTCCAGATGCTCTGTGACACGTAAAATTGCAGATTTTATTACTGAGACACGCTGCAGCAGCTGGCTGTCTGCTAAAGTCTTCCCACCTTGGCTCCAAACCCAGCCCATATCTGGAGAGATTAACAGGAGAGCAGATAAGGTCATGCCGTGACCTAGATCTGTATCATAGACTCTCGGCTGTCCAGCTTTGCTTTGCTCTGTTGTTAGCATGGACAGATGACATTCCTGTGTCAAGGGTGCAGCCTCATCTCCCATGGTTGTTTCTCCTACAAGGCTGGTCACTGGGAACTTGAAGGGTCTTTGACCAACAGCTGACGCATACATTCTTCTGCTATCAACTATTAATTCAAAAGGCCAGAGACCATGCAGTTATTTTGAGTGATATGAAAAGAAAACTGGAGATTTTCGTTGGGAAGTTCCTATTCATTCACTGTTTACTGGAAGATCTTTGATGGTGTTTCTTTCAAGGATGACATGGTACTTCATTCACTGGTCAGGCGGACAGCTCAGGAGCCTGGACTTGGCTAGCTGGAGACATTTTGGCATGAATCCTCAGCAAAGGCCCAGCTCACGTCATGCTGCTTGGGGAATCCAATGACCAGCAGGCTTGTGGCTACAAGGCCTGCAAACCCTGGCTTCATAAACTCTGTGTAGCTGTGGATGTTTCACAAGAGGAGTGATGCAAGCTGTTGTCATGTATCCAACATCAGTGCAGACATCAGTACCTAGAAGGACCCTGTTTTGAGGATTAAGGCACTAAACGGGCCTGAAAAGCTTGGTCTTATTGAGATATCTGCACAAGTCATCTAGGGACATAGAGATATCCTTGGTCTCTCCAATTTTTTTCCTGTGGCATTTTTGCTTCAAAGATGTGGTGCTTGTTCTGTGGAGGCACTTGTGTACTTAGGGCGAAGGGGGCAGGAGAGGTTGGCTCTGGCTGAGGAGAGTCATAACCAGGTTTTTGCATCCCACACAGAAACCTGGGGTCCTTGCACCAAGCAGGGTGAAAGGGGTTATCCCAGACAGAGGGGCTGTGGCTCTGACCCAGTGCACGCTGTCTTTAATGACTGGTTGGCACTGATTTTGCATCCTTTCAGTGTTATCCTGTCTCTGCATCACCTTTGATAAAAGACCTTGATTCCACATGGCAATAAACAGAGGCTGAGACCCTGATAAATACCACTGTCCGTTGTTTCTTCTGCCTTAGAGAAACTAAACTATTTCTGACTTGTCACTGCAGAGGATACCACTTCAGTATGTTACGTATTGTGAAAATTATATAAATGACATACAAGAAAACCAACTCATTCTGAATGCATCATTTTCCTTCATATTTTCCTCTGGTTATTTTTCTGTTTCAGAAGCTGCACATGTTTGTCTCTGCATACTCACTTTACCACTCATGGCTTATGACGCGATTCCCATCCTCCTTCCCCAAGCAAGTCTGTGGGATTTTGTTTTACTTGTGGGCAAGAATCTAAGATTTCTCATGAGTTTTCTCCTGCAAACTCAGTCCTGAGGATCTACGTGACTGCTTGATTTGAAAGGAATGTGGCCACTGTTCCTTTTAATGCCATTGCCTACGGAACAAGGTAAGGGAGAAGGCAGCTTTATTACAACATTGTCAGTCCCCAATGCAGACTTCTCTGTTCACCCTTTGTATCTCTCTTTCTTCCCTTGCCCTGTCTCCTCACTGGCCCTTCACCTTATTCCCTTCTGGGAAAGCATTTCTGGGAAGGTAGACCTGGCTTCCTATCGGCCCAAAGGCATATGTTCCTCCTTCCTTCCTGCATCTCCCCTCTGCTGGGGAATTACCACTGGGGTTCACCTGATGTGGGGTTTCCCAGTGCTGCTGATCCCACGTCTGAATTCCTCCCAGTCGCTTATTTACAAAGGGAACCCCAAGGAAGGATCTGTAAAGCTTTTTGTTTGCACTTGTGTTTAAGGAACAACAACTCAGTGGAATTTGCCTTCCTTTTTACTACAGGACTGAAACAGGAACAGCTGTCCTAATGACAGAAGAATTGATACAAGATATACGCTCCATTATTTCATACTTCTTTTCATTTAATGATAGAAAAGTTCCCTAAGGAGTACACGCAATGTGATTTTCCACCTTTATTCCAAAGCAGAACTGAGCTCGAGCCCGTAACCAGCACAGGGAGCAAGAGCCATGAAGCAGTTCCCCAAGGAATTGAGTCCATGAGCCAGTGGTCCTCTATCCACTCCATCTTAGGGTGAGTGTTTGACTCCTTTTGAGTGAATTTCTCATTCTGCATGCAGAATATTCCTAGTTTCTGTTAAAGCAAATCCCCTGGCTACCTGCATATTTCCACAGAAGAAAGGCAGGTTTCTTTCAAATTCTCCAGCAGGATGGAATTCACAGTTGCAAGACTGAAAAGCAGCAGAAGCCGAACAAAGAAAACAATTCTAAATCAGCACGTAATCCATTGGATTTTCAAAGTCTGACAACTTCATAATGGAGTATTGCATTGTTTCAGGTCTTCCTTCTGCCAAGGGAAATATTTACCCCTTTAAAAGCACAGTGTAGGTGTTTAATGAAGCTGGAACAATTAAGGCACATAGATAATGCTGTACATTTTAATTGCTCATTTGTTGTAGTCCACCATTACAGCATTGTAGGATATTTTAAATCTATGCAATTTTAATTAATGGCTTTATGGAAATAAAATGTGCCCTTGGTACTGAATTTAAAATGAAACTTGTGCCACAGATTAACTGATGTTAGACCTGAGGGGTAGAAATGAAATCATCTGCTCCCAAAAACTGGCATCCTTTTTTGGCTACTATGGGTGTGAACCTCCCCCCAGCCCCGTTACTTGTGATATAATTAACATTAAAGAAACCAGAATATCTCTCCGCTTAGAATGGGAAAACGTCATGTTCTGGTCTTCTGAGATGTCTTCACCTAAACCATGGCAGACTCAAGCAGTGCTGCAGAGCTCTGCTAAGGTTGTGGAGGCAAGTAGATGATGGGAGCTTGTGCAGGCAAGAATAAATGGAAATACTGATGAGATCATATACACTGTCGAGCTGTAGATAGAATCACAGAATCATAGAATGGTTTGGGTTGGAAGAGGCATTAAAGATGTCATGTGCAGGGACACCTCCCACTGGATCCAGCTGTTCCAAGCCCCATCCAACCTGGCCTTGAACCCCTCCAAGGATGGGGCAGCCACCACTGCTCTGGGCAACCTGGGCCAGGGCCTCCCCACCCTCATTGTGAAAATTTCTTCCTAATGTCTAATCTACATCTTCTGCCTCTCAATTTAAAGCCATTCCTCCTCATCCTATCTTTACAGTCCCTTGTAAAAAGTCACTCCCCAGCTTTCTTGTAGGTCCCCTTCAGGTACTGGAGTGCTGCTATAAGGTCTCCTATAAGAAGGAAAAGTATAAGTTTCTCCTATAAGAAAAGCCTATTAGTTACTTCAGAATGGTGAACTTTACTCAGTGTGCTCTGTAATAGGACACAAGAATTTTTCCATGCTGAGTAGGAACATGTTCAAGTTGATCAGAAGTTTCTTCTAGCCATCACTCTCCCTTCTCTAAGTTTCAGCGAAGAACTTCAAGTCAGTGCAAGTAAAATAAAAACTAAACACTTCGCTTTGGTGTTGGTAGAAGTTTCATTACACATAGCTTTCTGTAATTGCAACTGGAAGTGATTCAAGCTGTTGCCTCATGTATAATAGCAGTAAGGCAAGAGACAGATCAAACCAAGGAAAAGTGCTTACTTAGTGTGAATGAGCATTAAGGATGAGTTGACGCAAACTTGTTTTGAGAAATTCTTGCCTCTACAATGTAGATTATAAAATTTCTACCTCTCTTGGAAATTAAAAAAGGCATCAACAAGGGCCTTCTTTATGGTAGATGCTGATTTAGGTTATGGATATGAGCACCTTTGGGACTGCTGACCTGAATCCCCATTTCTGGTCTTTGTTTCTTTGACTCTTTTTCATTGAACCATTACTAGAACTTCATTGAGAATTGTATTCAAACTTATATTCTCACCTCAACTTTGTCTTCATAGATGTTCCGTATCTAATTTCAGTTGTGTGGTTGCTTTTACTTGACCCTGATGGACATGCCCCGTGTGTTTCAGTTCAGTGCAATTGATCTGGAGACTTGTAAGGGCATTTAGCTTGCCGCAAGAGGCTGTTGGGAATATCCAGCTTGGGTAATGCAGTTCTATAAGATACTAAGCAAAACTATGTCCATCTGCCCTTATTTTCTGAACAGAACTGTGTGATATTTGGGTTCAGACCTGATTTAGATCTCAGCTCCTGGTCTGATTCTGCTCAGGTGAGTGTTTAAGGTCAGGTGGCTTAATGCGCTGCCACAACCCTATTTCACTCTCTTACTTACTCCCTTTTGTTTGACCATTTCCTTTCTTTTGGACAAAGCCAAGTCTTGCTAGGAAGTAAGTAAAACCACAATTTTTCATCTGGAAGAAAAAAAAAAGGAATATAGCTACTGAGTGATGCCTTTTTCATTGTAAATGTGCAGTTTTAGAAATAATTTTTGACTTGACCCTAGCTGCGTTGCATCTGCAAATCATGAGGTGCAGCTCCTGGTCAAGCACCAAGATGGTACAGTTGCTTTGATTGTGGCCTTTTGCCCTTGCCCTCACTTGTAAGTGCATACCCAGAACAAGTCCGATGGGCCAGAAAATGATTTTATTTAATTGGTGAGTTCTCAGAAAGGAGATTTTGTGCTAAAAACTGAATGTCAGCTTAACAAGTAATCTGATTTTGCTGTTTGTTCTATTGCTGGGTTTGGAATTCTTACTCTTAAACGCTGAATAATACTGTGGAGTTTCAGAGAATATTAAACAAGATAAAATTTTCTATTAAAAGAAGTCAAGGCAAACACTTTGGGTTCTCTGTGCCCTGATCAGCTGTGCTGATTGGAGTGGGGTAAGGCTTCCACTAAATTACAGCCAGATATTTTCCTCCTCTGCAGGCCTCTTGATTTGACCAAAACTGGAGGGGTCAAAGTCACATTAGCCGAAAATCAGAAGTTCTCTCACCTGGAAGTCGATGAGTAGAGACTTCAAAAGAACTACTAGCAAGATGACTCAAGCTACGTCAAGATTTCCTTGTTTTTGAGGAGGTGGGAGAGGTGCCAATGACTCTGCAACTGGTCGTACTATTTCTGAGGAATGATTAATCCCTCTGTGGGATATTTGCAAACAGGAAGGGAGAGGCTATGTTTTCTATTGACTATAAATATTTTACAGTTTAATGGGGAGTGTTTCATTTTAATGTGTACAGTTTGTGTGAAACAGTTTATATTGGTGAGGAAACAGGATGGCCTACAGGGCAGGGTGTGCTTGCTGCTACCTACACAGCAGTATTTACAATGGGCTCACTTAAATAAGCAATGCAGAAATGGTGCTGGTTTTATTTCATTTCTGAGGCAGGTAAGTGTGTTTCTGAAATTGCATCTGCAGGAGAATATGCAGCAGCTGGCAGCACCAGCTGGTCATTTTTGAAAAAAGGTGACACCATGAGGGGAAATAATTGATTTTCTTGGCATTTTAATTGGAAATAGCATTAGATTTCTTAGTAATTAGGACACTGGGTCACCTAAACCCACCCAATTTTAGCAGATCACTTGAAGGAAAACCAGTCTGTTCCTAGAACGGATGGAGGACAAACTGGACATCATCCAACACTCTGGTCTGTGACCCAAGGTGAGAAGCTCTGCTGATCACTTGGTGCTGTCTACAAGGAAGGAAAGGCAGTTTGATATCTACAGAAGACCATGGCTCTTTTGATTGGCTTTGTTGTGCAACATGAATTCCACAGCTAGGAGATTCCAGAAAAGGAGCCGTCAGGGTTAAAAAACAACTTGGTTGAGTAGGGAGAACTTGAGAGACATCAAAAAGAACAAGAATGTCTATCAGCTTTGGAAGAAGGGACAAGGGTCTTGGGTGGACTACAGGGAGGAAGTGAGATCATGCAGAGAAAAGCCAGGCGGGCTAAAGCCCAACTAGAAATCAGATTGGCCAAGTCTGTGAAAGATAACAAAAAATCTTTTTATAAATATATTAACTATAAAAGGAGAACTAGAGAGAATATTCAATCCCTATTGGATGCAGAAGGAACAACAGTGACAGGGGATGAGGACAAGACTGAGGTACTTAATACCTTCTTTGCCTCAGTCTTTAATTGTAAAGAAAGTTGTTCTGTGTACAAACCCAGGAGTTAGAGGAGCAA
>WAAB01012858.1:13751-27020 GCA_013389865.1 Piaya cayana | reverse complement strand
GCTGGTGAAGGGGCTGGAGAAAAGACCTTATGAGGAACAGCTGAGAGAGCTGGAGGTGTTTATCCTGGAGAAGAGGAGGCTGAGGGGAGACCTCATTGCTCTCTACAACTACCTGAGGGGAGGTTGTAGAGAGAAGGGAGCTGGACTCTTCTCCCAAGTGACAGGGGACAGGATGAGAGGGAATGGCCTCAAGCTCCACCAGGGGAGATTTAGGCTGGACATTAGGAAAAACATTTCACAGAAGGGGTCACTGGGCACTGGCAGAGGCTGCCCAGGGAGGTGGTTGATTCACCTTCCCTGGAGGTATTTAAGGGTTAATGAGGTGCTGAGTGCTGAGTCACAAGTCACAGGTGATTATTGAAGGAGCTCACTATGCCCTGTAAATGTGGCACTGGGTAAACAAGGATTGAGGCTTTAGCTTCTTAAAATCAGATGTCTCCCGAGGTGCCACAGATTTGGCATACAGCACTGGCACGGTCTTAGGTCATGGGCTGGTTTTCAAAGGTTTTAAGAGTAATCATAGAATAGTTTGGGCTGGGAGGGTCATTAAAGATCATCTAGTTCCAACTAGACACCTCCCACTAGATCAGGCTGCCCAAGGAAAAGTCTGTATTCTTTACTGGAAGGGTCTGTATTCCTCTGGCTGTGCCTCTTGAGAAATACCTTGCCTTGGTAAATGCCCCCACCAACTTTCCTCTGACTTTACTTGGGAGGCTTGCTTATGCTGCTGAGGACCCTGTCTGGTGTTGTGTTTGTTCTTGGACTGAACGTACATAAGCAAACCAACTGGAGTATGTTTGCTTACATCCCTCTGAGTCCAAGTCCCTGTACTGGAGCCACGCTCTGCCAAGCAGGGTAGGTGGGGGAATATGAATCCTCCTCAGGAAGGCAGGGCTCAGATCACCTACTGAGTGCCTTGGTCTTTGCTTTCACTGAAAGATGAGGAAAAAAGGTAAAAAATACAAAAGTACTTCATGTTTTATCTCTGGTTAACATTGCGAGCCAAATTTGTGATTTCATTAATTTGTTTTTATTTTTTAAATGAAACTCTTGAAGAAGTAGTCTGTGGAGACACTCTGCTGTGAGGGTTCATCTGAACACTTCCACTGCTTTGTACTGGGCTGGTGTTCTGCCCCTGGCTGGCTGGGACATCCCTCTTCTCTATTTCTGCCTTTGGCCCCAGCTGCAATGTCTACTGATGCCAAACTCCCTGGTATGTTCTGACTTCATGTGACACCCACCAGTGGCTGGAGAAGCCTGCAGACTCCTGCATGTCTGCTAGGCAAACCCATTAATGACAACTATCTGAGAGGTGTTCTGTTATCTTCAAGTGCTATAAATACACCATCCTGCTCCATGTCATTGATGGTATAAGAATAAATATCAAAAAAACCCCAAACATCCCAGGTTTCCCCTAAGGTCCCTCTTCCTCCTCCAGTGTTTCCACAGAAACATCTCACAGCAGCACACTGAGCAAGAAAATTTAGCCAGGAATAATGAAATGAGGGACGTGTCCTTTGCAAGCCAAAGGCAATTAGGTTTGGTAAATGCAAGATGAGACAAGGGAATAATTTATGGCTGCATAGAGGCTTCAGTGCAGGGAGTAGCTCTATCTTGCAGGCTTCAAATGAACCCAGTAAAATCAAGAAGGTAAGTCTACTTTTGACACTTGGTGGTCCCTGCAGGTTAGCAGGCTGCTGGCAATGTTCTTTGTTAAAGGTCAAAGCAGGTATTAACATCACTATCCAAAAAGCTGGGGGAAACGCTCACAGCTTTACGGCATCCTTAATAATTTGCTAAGGCTGGAATCAATCCAGTTGTCAGGTGTGGGTGATGCTTGCCTCCTTGTGTTAACCCCAGTTTTAACCTGTGGTATCTTTACAGTTGTGAGTTAGTATGGTGCTCAATGCAGAACAACTAGAAAGAGAAAACCAGATGATTCTGTAGATGGTTTTCCTTTCTGCCTATTCACTGGAGGTCTTTGCCTTTCTAAAAGTTGGGGTGTTCTCTTTTTCAGCATTTTGATGATCTAACTACGTGCTCTTCGATGGGAAACCAGCTCGCATAATTCAATGTCATTGGTTTTCATTTGTTTGCTGATGCATTTCCCAATTCCTTCTCATTTTCTCGTTTCATTTTTCATGTGTTCAGGGCTCTCAGTTGTAATCTTCTTCCTCTAACAAATGAAGTGAGTCATATTCTGGCTTCTTCTCAGTGGCAAAAGTATGCACAGATTAACAAATGCCTCCTCCATGACATAATACCTTTTCCTTTGAGCTTTGCAAGGTTTGTTCGCTGTCCTTCAATAGGAACTGGGTGATTAAATTAAACACATTTTGAGGATATTAAATCCATTATAATTATGAATTGTATTTCTCTGTGGCATGATAGGTGCTTCTCTGCAGCAGTTTGAAAATATTTATCGAAAGAAAGCCATTAACATGGGTTCAGGATCTAACGTTGAACTCTAGGTTGAAGAAAATCTTTTCATGTAGAACAATAATCCTAATGAGACCTTGTGATACGTTGAATTAGGTATTTTTCATGGGAGTATCCACATTTAGAAGAAAACTTCTGATTTTAAGATAAGGGAATTTAAATGAAAGACGTTTGTGTGGGAGGCATTCTGAAGCCCCAACTTTGGGAAGGATATTTTCTTTAGAAAGTACAAAAGTTTCTCTTTCACATTTTTCAAAGAAAGGAAGTCTTCGGTGTTTTTATTAACTAAATATCTGTATTTTTTTTGTTTTCATCTCACGTTAAGGTAGAAAAACCAAATGTCAGAAATTGCCCAGGGGTGGAGTTTCTGGTTTTGAGTGTGGTAGACTCAAAATCAACTCCCCATCATTAAACTTGCTTAGGCAAAAAGTAACTTTGTACAAGTCATTTGCCTGTCATTCCCTCTTTCCTTAATGGTTTTGCATGTTTGAAGGTTAAAAGTTTCAAAGCTGTGAGGACTTTTACCTGAGAAGTAAATACAGACTAAAGCTTATATTTTAGATTATTTTCACCTGTGTTTTTCAAAGTTCTCTCTGTGAGATGAACTGCCTGGAGATTGCACACTGCTTGTACAGATGGGGAAAGGTTGTGAGATTCCAGAACGGCAGCACAGTGAGGTTTTCAATGCCTATGAGTGAATATTGCATTTTCATAGAATCAGGGAATGGTTTGGGTTGGAAGGGGCCTCAAAGCCCATCCAGTGCCACCCCTGCCATGGGCAAGGACACCTCCCACTGGATCTGGTTGCTCCAAGCCCCATCCAACCTGGCCTTGAACCCCTCCAGGGATGGGGCAGCCACCACCTTTCCGGGCAACCTGGGCCAGGACCTCCCCACCCTCGCAGGAAAACATTTTTTCCTCAGATCTCATCTCTATCTCCTCTCTTTCTGCATAAAACTGTTCCTCTTGTCCTGTCCCTGCCCTCCCTGATCAAGAACCCCTCCCCATCTTTCCTGGAGCCCCTTTCAGTACTGGAAACTTCACGAAGGTCTCCTCAGAAGCTTCTCTTCACCAGGCCGAACAACTCCAACTCTCTCAGCCTCAAATTTTCCCAAGCCTCAAACTCTGAAATGTCAGGTTTAACTAAAACAGCACTGAGCAAGCCTTGAGCATGTCAGGGAGATTCAGAGGTAACTTCCCAGGAGAAAAAGCTGCTCTGTAACTCCAGTTGCAGAATTCACCAGGGTTCACCAGGGATGGGCAAACCAGGATCTGACTGCAGCTGCTTGGCAGGTCCTTACCCCCATGCAAGCTGTAAGCAGCTCATAGCAAGCTCTGCTCTCAGCTTTCCAGTGCTCTGCTCAGGCAAGCAAGTGACCCTGACATCTATGCCACCAGACAGGATTCTAGATCCTCTTGGTTTTTGGTTCATGAGAAATTGTAGAAGTTAGTCTTTCCCTCTGTTTCGTAGTTCAGTTCCATGGTGAAAGGCTGCATTTTGGAAGTCTGATGTAATTCCTAACTGAATTTTAGCTGAATGATGTTGCCCATCTCAAAGAACTGAAAGATAAACCCCAAAACACCCCAAAATGAAAATCCCATTTTTTTCAGGGGCAATGGTCTTGAAGGAGAGGTAGGAACTCAGGCTCAGCCCCTGGTTTTGCTGAGTGTTTATTTTGTAGCGCAGAAGCAAGTTTAATTTCTTGGTGCTTCAGCTCCCAGCTTGTGCCCGCTGGGTGCCCTCTATGCCCAGGATTGTGAGGGAGTTTCCACCCCTGAAGGTGTTAAAAAACATACAGATGTGGCACTTCAGGACATGGTTTAGCAGGCACGGTGGTACTAGGCTGATGATAGGGCTGGATGAGCTTAGAGGGCTTTTCAAACCTCAGTGATTCTTGGTTTCTATGATTTCTTTTCCTCAACCCATTTCCATGTATTCCTGTGCTGTGTTTAACCTCATCTCTCCTCCTCCTTTGCTGTGGTCAACGCATCCCTTTGCATAATTTTCTTGGCTCTAATAATAACAAATAATCCTTAACTTTGCTTAAGACACTTTGGGGAAGAGAGAGATCTTGAAAGAATGCGTAAGGGTCTGGGTTGAGGTGTCCTTGTGATGTCTACAGTGCCGGGGGAAGGGCAGAGATTCCGTCTGTCTGTCTGTGTATACATACAAGATGGACAGACAGGCCCCCAAAGTTTTCATGCCCTTGCTTTGTGCATTTACTCAGCATTCTTTGTTTATTTAGTCACTCTGGGTCAACCCTCAAACATCCTAGGGACGCATGTCTAGGAAGATTTTGTCCTTTAATACCCATTTGAGGACAAAATTGACTGCAAGGATGTGCTTAAGGAGAGAGCATTTAGAGGAACTTCTTTGTGCGAACGCTTGATCAGTTCAGGCTAAAACCAGATGGAAAATAGGAATCTTTCCCACATCCTCATGGCTCTTGCAGCATGGTCAGTGTTCTGCTGAGCCTGCCAATCACCTGCCACGTTTTGCATGTCATTTTTACTGTCAAGGCTCAGCATTTTTCTCCTCAGACCAGCCTTCAGTGGACAGGACCTTTGCTATTGGTCTGGTTGGCATCTCCTCCAGCTGCCAGTGGTGCAGCGGTCAGGGCACATGCTAAAGAGCAGACGGCTTTCTGCACAGTCCAGTTGCGCAGCCATCCATCCAGTAGTCATCCAGGCTTTACTCACTGCTTTGGACAGTCTGTTCCAATGCAAATCTTCCCCAAAATAGATCTTCAGTGCAATGCTCAAAACTCCCAAACGAATAACAACCTTAATATCATGCTGAATAGGTGCAGGATTTATGGTCTGTCAGACGTTGTTCAGGTAGTTTCTATTTTAAGAGACACTGGATAAATGAAAGAAGATCATCAAGGAAAATAAATCAGACACTTACTCCTGAAGCTTCCTATAAATAAAACCCAACCCATTATTTGGAAAATTTGTCGCATAGTCTGCATAAAATTCCTAGGGGACAGGAAACAAGTCTGTTCTGCCACAAGCCCCAGCCTTGGAGTCAGGTTTCTGTGTAAAGATTTTCCCTCTCCTCTCTCTGATGGCACTTGAGGAAGGCAGATGCTTTCTCTGGCTGTGGTGTCTCAAGAGCAGAGGTGCTGCAGGGGCTCCTGCTGCAGGGGCTGCTCTCCCAGTCATGGGACTGCTCTCTCAGTTGTGGGACTGTGGTGTTTATGAGCAAATACAGTTAAATGCACATTTTTCTGCTTGGTTTGGCAGACTGCAGAAGATGGGCTACTAGTTCAGGTTTTCTCCTAGATCCCTTGAGTGCAGAAGTTGCTAAGTCTTCGCTTGGCTCAAAATATTTACAGGAGATGATTTGGTTTTGCCACGTGACTGCATTTCTGGTCCTATAAACTGTATCCAATTAATGTGCCCACAGGCATAATCCAGTCATCCTTGAGATTGTACCTAGGTGGAGTCCAACTAGGAATAAACACTGTCTCAAAAGCCACCATGGTTTTCTTGAATGGGGTATCTAGATGCTCAGGACAGAGTAACAACATTGGAGTTTGCATTTCCCACTGAGATGGGTGAGGGCAACTGTGGGTTGATGTGAACTCTCCTGTATCAGTGTAAAAACCTCCTCAACACCAATAGGGCTGCGTGAGATCCAGGATAGGAACTCTCTGTGCGATGGCCGAGCGGGCTCTGGCTGCCTGCCCTATCCGGGTAAGCATAGTTCATGTGCAGTCCCTTATAATACTCATAGGAATGTTATTTTAGGGACTTCACATGGCTTTCTTGTACAGCCCCTGGTAATTATTCACTGGCACACATCTCTCCTGCTTGTTACAACAGTTGTCGAAGGTGGGTCATGCTAGTAGTTTTCTCCTTGGAGGCCCCACCATGGCACAGCGATGTGGTCTGATGTCTCCTTGGCTCTGTGCTCCTTCCAGCTCAGCCCCAGGGACTGGCAATGGATCACCAGAAGGAAATGTGGATTGTTAAAAGTAGATCAACTGCTTGGTAGGTAATACATGCTTCTTCAAAGTTCACTTGCATCACAACAAATCTCAAAGCTGGGACAGATATTTATTACTCTAGGAAACCGCAAGTGGGATTTATTGCTGCCCCTGTGACTCTAGGAGTTTTGTGGGAGCCTGGGTGGAATGTTAGGGAAGTCTTGATGTCTGAAAGGCTCACTGTCCCTGCAGGCTTCGGGTGACTGCTGGCTCCGCGTTCCCCTGACCTGAGGGCTCTGGTGGGGTAGTGCTCCCTGTTATCTCGAGCTGGCCTGAAGACGTTGCAGTCAGCTAGCATGCTGATGGCTTCCTTGCTGGTGACTCTCTGGTGTAAGACTGTAAATTGCTGTCCCTTATTAGAGACTTTCGCCCTGTGTGAATTATAGGAAGTCCAGAAACAAAGACGGATGAGAGTAATCAAATATTGGATCGATAACTTTAATCCTAAAGCGAAGACAACTCATATTAATTCAAAGTAAAACTCTCTAGACTGAGAATTTAGTGGCTGGAAAAAATTACTTCCGTAAACTCATTTGTTTTCCTGCTCACCCCCAGTGCAATGTTTCAGCAGTGGGTGGACTTCTTCCTCTAGAGAGGAACACTGCCAACAGAGTCTTCAGTTTCCCTGCAGAGACAGACAAAAAAAGGGGCAGAAGCTTGGGGACATGCATGAGAACTTAGGAGTGCAGCGTATTCCCCCTAGAGAGAGTATTTTCCAATGACAAGTGGCAATTTCAAGGGTGTTTATTATAAAAGGCTTCATGCTGCACAGCCAGCTGGTCCCAGGGGTCTGGGAGCTGGGCTGGAGTTGGCCAGGAGATTTCCCACTCTGTAGCTCCAAATGTGTTTTCACTGCTGATGACTGACTACCAGGGAACCTGAGAGAAGGTCCAGGGTCTGTGCTGGCCCTCGAGGAGGCTGGGCTTGGTTTTCCTGGGCTCCTTCACCTGCCTGCTTCTGCTTCTCAGTCAAATGATGCTTTTTGGTGGTTGGAGTTGGATGTGCAGCCTGTGCTGCAGAGAAGGTGACAGCAGTGTCCACCACTGACTCAACCTGTGCTGGAGGGGGAACTCCACACAGGTTCTGTGCAACCGGCCACACACAGGGACTCTCACTACCTCCTGACCAACACCTCCCCACCAGGTGCTGGGGGACAGGGAAGAGATTAGAGGACAAGTAGGGGACCTTGGAAAACCTATCTGATTCCCTTTTCTTTCCTCACCACAGATTTCCTGTGTGACTCCAAATGAGTCATTTAACGTCTCCGTGGCTCCCCCTTTGCTAAAACGGACTTTCCCTACCTCATAAGAACTAAAGGAGGGTAAATACTCTAGCGAGCCTTGGATGCTCTTTTGATGTCAACTGATTGAGTTCAGTTAGATCAGTATCTCCTCTCGGTAAAGAGCCAGGAAAGATCCTGATTTTCTGGGAATACATCAGTTACTCTTAAGAAAACAAGTAAGATTTTGCGTGACTGCATCAAAGCACGCAGTGGTGTTTGGAAGTCGTTCTTGAATAACTAACGCCATTTGTCATGTACTGGAGATAGGAATTTGGCTGTCTTGCAGGGTGCTGCTTTAAGTCTTTGGATAGATAAAGAGACAGCTGTGAAGACAGAGAAAACAAAGAGTAAATTACAAGTAATGTGTTCTCTGATGTAAGCTGTAAATATACTTGTTGAGAGTATGAACCTTGCTTGCACAGGGAGAGACTTTTGACGTGTGTTAGTGTGGATAAAACCATCATTTGCAAGGAGGGTGCAGAAGTTTAATGGCAGGTTCTTCTTCACCGCAGCCAAATCAGAGCAAACGTGCAGGCAGAAAAGTAACTACAGGCATGGGAACCTGCTCATGGCTTGGAGGCTGGGCTCACACAGTGGGGGAGAGGGATCCTGGACATCTCAGAAGATGGAAGGTGCTAAGGCAGGTCTCTAAGCACTTTGGTGTGGCTTTGTTGAGTGTTACACTTTCCTGAAGAGGACAGTGCAATACAGAGAAACCCCAAAAGAGTTAGGGAAGTTCTCCCAGGGCGCATGCAGGGTGACAGGATGCTTAAAAGAACTGACAGGATGCTTAACGGCTGCTTTGGTTAAGAAGGGGTTAACGAGAGCTAATTAACCTCATTAGTAGGGTCTTGGAAACGGAGGCATAGTTTGTTATTTGTGGTGGTTGCTACTGAAGCTGAGAAAGCCTGAGTAATTATGGTCTTTTTTTGTTGTTTTGATGTTTTAAAACTGTTTAGTCAGTTCTGGCTCCTTTGTTTAAGTACTTGCAGTGGTTTAGTCAAATGTTTGTATCATGCTTCCTGTTGCATGAGACTCTGAGTTGAGTTGGTGCTTCGCTGCTCCAGACAAAGACTTTCTCTGGTCTTACCCACCTAAGTAATCAATAGTGATAACTAGAATATGAGGGAGGAGATTCCCCCCCTACTTTCTGAGCCTGTTGGTGTGATTTCTGAGGTGCCTTGTCTGTCCCGGCCGTGTGGGATGGCTGCGCTGCGGCAGACAGAGGCCTTCTGCCCTGCTCCTCCCTAATCCCTGGAGCACCAATATTGGAGAACTGCAGGGTGAGCTCCAGGCTGTCCCTGGCTCTGTGACTGCCTTGTGCCAAGGAGAAAGAAAATATGATATTGCTGGAGCACCTCTCACACAAAGACAGGCTGAGAGAGTTGTACAGCCTGGAGAAGAAAAGGCTCTGGGGAGACTTCATAGTGACCTTCCAGTACCTGAAGGGCCTACAAGAAAGCTGTGAAGGGACTATTTACAAAGGCTTGTAATGATGGGATGAGGGGCAATGGGTATAAACTGGAGAGGGGCAGATTTAGACTAGACATAGGGAGGAATTTCTTCACCATGAGGGTGGGGAGGCCCTGACCCAGGTTGCCCAGAGAAGCTGTGGCTGCCCCATCCCTGGAGGTGTTCAAGGCCAGGTTGGATGGGGCTTGGAGCCCCTGATCCAGTGGGAGGTGTCCCTGCCCGTGACAGGGGTGGAACTGGATGGGCTTTGAGATCCCTTCCAACCCAAACTATTCTAGGACTCTATTTTTTTGCTGAAAAGCCAGATGGAAAAGCCCTTAAAGGGGAAAATAGTGACAAGCCAGTGATGTCCTGGCTTACCTCCATTTTCTCTCTGTCTTGCAGGTCAGATGTATAGGGATGGGAATATGGCAGAATGAAAAGAAATAACATATGCTCCGTTGTATTTTTTTTTTTCAGTCTGGAAACCAGCTGATGCTGTTCCATACTCCTGATCTGTTTGAGTAAAGAAGTTATAGTAGCCCCTTTGATCCAGGGTAGGGAGTGCTCTGCTCGCTGGAGGATGGCCTCACGCACTGAGCCACCCAGTCTGTGGGTTATTAAGCATCCATGCTCATTCCTGTGGCCTCAAGATAGGTCTGGTAGCCAAGAAGACACCCAGGCTGGCCATATGTGAGGGAGAGCAAGTGTGATTGTGGCTCCTGATGAGGTCTCTTTCATGCAGTACAGGTTGCTGAATAAGGAGTGACTCGAAACACGACTGCTGACTCACATCTGTCATTTTCCAAAGCTTTGGCCAGAAAGGAGAACCTGTCCCACACTACGCTGATCCCTCTTCTCCTGTATTCCAGGTGAGAGTTTCAGCCCCAAGCTCAAAGGTTGTTCTTGTCTTCAGGTTGAAACAGGCAAGAATGCTGTTATGCAATGTGCAGAGAATCTGAGGAATCTGCCACAGGAAAATGAAAGAACAAATAACCTGAATACTTGAGAAAGTGATTAGTCTGTTTGCGGACCTGTTATTCATGAGCTTAATGCTGAACGGAATAAGTATGGATATACACGCTGAAATCATTGCAATGGGTGGCGGGTGTGTGGCTTAAAAAAGACTGGAGGGAAATGAAACACGCCTGTGTTGTCACTAAGCATCATCTGCTGCTGCTGTTTTTTGAGAACTGGCCTCAATGGATCATTGGCCTCATAGTTTAGGATGGTCTGTATGTTTTAAAGAGTCTTCAGCCTTTGTTTTACTGGGAGAATGCTCTGTCTGGGTTTCTGGCTGGCAGCATAACTTACATCAATTCAAATGGACCTGTTGGGAGCCATGGGCTCTGTCTGTACTGCTTGGGGACAGAGTGCACCCTCTGGGAGCCTGGGCAGAGCACCCTGTGGTTCCTGCCTGCCCCTTTGGCATGGATTTCCTTCCCCTGCAGACCAAGGGAGAGGTGAGGTGGGTCTGTGAAATGGTTCCTTCCTGGGTCCTATTCTTATACGTTCATTCTAATGCTTGCTGAGGACTTAGCAATGTTCCTGGTTCCTGCAGTTCTTGTCACATAGAAAGCTCTAGCTCAGAGGAATCCATTGCTAGTGGTACCGATCTCGGAGGAAGGGCTGAGGGATCTGAGAACCCCTCTACGGTGTGAGGAAGGGATCCTTGTGCTAGAAGAACCAGCACTAAGTGGACTCTCTCTGTCCCCAGGGGTGCTGGAAACCAATCTAGATTTTGAGTGCAAAAGCCTTTCTGAGAACTTCCCTGGAAAGCTGCTTTCTCCTCCCACAAACTCCTTATTTTAACCAAGGGGTGTTTTTGGAGATGTGCCCTGAGCTGAATGAAGCGCACTGCTTGCTGCCAGTGTTGTGCTTGTGATCGAGACTAAAATAATGTGATTTTTTTACCTCTGAGTGGCAGAGAGTTGTGCTCTCTCCTGTGGCTTTCCCCAAGTGATGAGTGATTCCTGGGCACTAGGGCAGTGATTCCTGAGGTCAATGAAGGCTACGGGAGCCCTTCTGAGGACTGGGTGAGTGTTTTGTGAAGCACAAGTTATTGATGTTAGTCCTCTAATGATTTCTAAGCTGTGTAAACTCAAACCTAAATGAATGAGCCGTGATTTGTTTCTGACAGATCTGACATTAGACAGGCCTTAATGTACGGTGAAGGTAAAATAATCCTATTCATATCCTCTGTTGCAAAGGGAAAGGTGTCCGTCCTGTGTGGAAGCAGAGGGACCTTGGGAATCCTTGGAGTTGGATCCAGTTCGTTCTGAAGGGATAGGAGAGGGGGTTGAGAGCAGGCACTACTTTGAGATGCTGCAGCCCCAACATGGGGGTTATCGATCAGCTGATTAGCCCACCAGAAAATGGGCATAAATCCATTGATTATGAGATTGAGACAGATTTAACTCATCGATTATGAGATTGAGACAGCTTTAACCTGTTAATTATGAGGTTGAGACAGCTTTCACATTTGAAGCTTTGCAATCTTGCAATGTACATGCTTAAAGGGTGGGTAGAAAGATGGCCTGGCTCAGAAATTCTAGGCTTGGGGTAGCCCAGGAACTTACCTGGTGTCCCCTTTAGCTTGTTCTGGCGTGTGGTGATCTGAATTGGGCTACAGAAAACATGGGAGAATAGAGTCCTGCCTGTCTGCAGAGTGCTGATGGCACCGTTGTCGTGGCTGCAGCCATGCTCATAGTGTGCATGCCTTCCTCTGGGATTTTCAAGGGAATACAGAGTAGGTGATGATGAAGCATGAGAATTTACCTTATCACCTGTGAGATTGACCCTGTGATGCAGTAAAGCTTTTCTGGGAATAAATCACATGAAGATTCCTTATGGCAACTGTGGTAGCATTCTTCACCCAACCTGATTGCCCTAAAATAGTGGAGCTTTGCTCAACTATGGCTTAGGAACTTTCCATGGGAACAAATGAATTAAAACCTCTTTAAAGAACTGTGTTTCCACTGCTGTGGTTACTACCCAAAAGCGTGACCACACAGTGCCCCACCAAGGCAAGAAAATTCAGCTGTAGTAAGCTATGGCTGCCCAAAAAAAAAAAAGGTTTGTGGTTATGCACTGGGCTTTGAATAGGTCCATAAATGCTGCCTTGAAATTCTGGCTGTAATTTAGATGCTGGGGTAAGGAATTAGATTTGCTTAATGCTTAATGAATGAGTATCAAAGCCTGGTTGATGGCTGCAGAGGGTCAGGAGTAGTGGGATACGCATGAGTTTGGTCCTATGCTTTTAACCTACATGAGAATTAGTTGCAGCTGATGCGTAAAGAAAAGGCCCTTTTCAATCACCCTTGTCTCATCTCCTCTATTAAAGGGATGACTGCTGAAGATAAACTAATGAGATGCCACCATGCATAAGGCAGTGGCAGCAAGCACTGGGGACTGCCTAGTTTTAGCGGACCTAGAGATTTGTACACAGATTTGGAGTTTTCCTTGTGCTGTGATGTCTTTCCTACCTTCCCACCACAGAATTCAGTAGCAAAGAGGAACAGTTCAACTGCTGTAGCAGAAAGGCCTTTCAGATCTTCTTGCTTTTGTTTCAGAGATTCCCCTGATTTACATACAGATGTCCCACTTCCTTTTCTCAAAAAAATGAAGTCATCCTGCTGGAGGGCTAGGGCATGGGCAGCCTTGCTGCTAACCATATCTTTGAAAGTATGTTGTTTTCCATCCTTTGCTTTCAGGCAGTGATGAGAGAAGGGAAGCACAGTGAGCAAACATCTCCTTGGTGTGATTTCACAGATAAGCGTGCCCTGGCAGCTATTTGCTTGATTACGTCTCTAATAGATTTCTTCCACTTCAGTCTCCACACGCAGGAATGTACTTTTGTATCCTGTCTGCAAAGATGAACCCGAAACTTGGGAAAGTGTTGGTGTGCCTCTGCAGTCATCAGCTGGGTGGGCCATCAGCAGGGAGTGATGAACCTCTTCCTCTCCTGGTGTATAGTGCAGTGTTTTCATATTTATCTAATGGGTTCATTCTCACCAAATAAAGCAGGGAGAGAAGTGGGGAGAGATGGATTCTCTGCTAGTGTGTTCATTGCTGCAGGAGAACAGCCAGGGCTGGTTCGATGTC
>WAAB01012858.1:0-13516 GCA_013389865.1 Piaya cayana | reverse complement strand
GGGGGTGTTTAGCCTGGAGAAGAGGAGGCTGAGGGGAGACCTCATTGCTCTCTACAACTACCTGAAAGGAGGTTGTAGAGAGGAGGGAGATGGTATCTTCTCCCAAGTGACAGGGGACAGGACAAGAGGGAATGACCTCAAGCTCCACCAGGGGAGGTTTAGGCTAGAGATTAGAAGTTTTTCACAGAAAGGGTCATTGGGCACTGGCAGAGGCTGCCCAGGGAGGGGGTTGATTCACCTTTCCTGGAGGTGTTTAAGGCACGGGTAGACAAGGTCCTGAGGGACATGGTTTAGTGTTTGATGGGAATGGTTGGACTCAATGATCTGGTGGGTCTCTTCCAACCTGGTGATTCTATGATTCTATGGTTCAGCAGCCAGCTTCAGGCGCTGATTTTGGGGAAACCCTGAGCTGCCTCTTCTGTGGGTCACAGAGCTGCCCCCTCCAACAGGCGCACATTCAGCTCAGAAATTAAGTTCAGGGTATGATTTCTACTGTTTAGCCTCAACTGCACTGAAATGTTTGTAGGCTTTCTGGAATTACAGAAAGGGAGATGGTCCCTGAGAGTCGCTCCATCTCTGTTAGACTTTAGAAGAAGCCAGAGTAACACTTGACTTGCAGACAGCAGGTCGGAGCCACCCTGGTGGTATTGGCTGGAACCCTCAAAAAAAATTCTCTGCTGTACCATACAGAATTACTTTCCCCCCCTTCAATCTTTTTTTACAGAAATAGGAATTGATGGGACTGGCCAAATGGATCCTATTGTAAGACTTGGGAATTTGGTTAATCTACCGAAAGTCCTATTTTTCTGAATCAGAGATGTTTTTCTGCTCAAATGTTCTGTAAGTCTAAAGGAATCTCAGAAAAGCAGTAAGGTTTTACTAAGTAATCTTCTTATTGTTGAACAGAAGGCAGTTAAATGGGAGTTTTTAATACCAAAGCAAGTTACGTTGTCTTTAGGATGCTCTATTATTATTTTTATTAATTATTTAATAATATTATTATTATTTTATTTGGGGGAAAGGGTGTTTTCAGACATCATTAAGAATGAAGGCAAGATTCAACTAGCTCTGTCTAGAGAAAAAAATTATATGTGTATGTGGAATTGAAAATCAGTCCCAATACTCAGTCCTGTGTCACTAGAACAAGATTTACTGAATATAGACCCTAAAATACAGGGTCATGGAAAAGCCTGAATCTTATTGTTGGGTGAATGGAGTTAAATCTCACTGTTCTTGACATGTTAAGATTAATGATTTTCTGTGTGTGTACTCTTTGTGTGATTAATAGCTGAGATGCGTGTTTCCTTGTCTGTGTAGGGTTTTCTGCATGCAAAATACAGCCCACTTCAACCACTTTGACACGGGTAAGCATCTCCCCTCCCAACTGTAAATACGAGTACTTGGTAGCTGCTTATTAAAATAAAGACTGACTCAGGATTAAATATGAATCAAATTAAATGCCTTTATTTTTTTTTTTGCTTTAAGACACAAACTGTGTTTTAAAGAACTTGTTATAAACATCATTGTCAGAAGGTGTCAAAGCTATTTTCTAAAAGAAACAGCTATTAAATATAATAGATCTGAACTTCATGATTTTTACAATCTGTTACATAAAACTAAGACATTTGTATGTACAGAACCAATAAATATACAGCAAACATTTCAGTGCTTTTTTAACATTTTCATATAAATATCTACAATCAATGAACGACCATAGCTTGATTTGTGCAAGAATGAGAGCATCTGGAAAACCAGTTTAGTTCATAACTTGGCAAAACATCCAAATACTCCTGACTTATAGTGCTTAAAAAATCAGGCTATAACTTCTAAGGCGATGTCTTTCACGCTGTTCCAAAGGTTTTGGCAATAATACTTACAAGGCAAAATGAATTTGGAGCAGTTACAGTTGACAAACTTGTTTTCTGTTTTTGCACTCTTGAAGAGATTTGTACTTGGCTTTGGCACCAAGTCTCCAAACACAACTGAGCAGTGGAGTTATCCCCTTTGGAAACTTGTCTGACAGATGCTGAGCGTGTTAGAAAGCACGGCCCTTACTCAGCTGTCCATTGGTGAGCTGGAAGTTTTATAGCAGAGGACTTTCCTGTGAGTGCAGATCTCTTCCACTCCATCTCAGCTTGTGCTCCAACCTGTGAGATCCTTAGGAGACAAAGCCTCTGTACCTTATCAGAGTGGACTTAAAGCTCTTCCCAAGAGCTGAATGCACTGACTGTGACTTTAAGCTTGTCCTCAGCTTGGGAAAGGGGTGTTCATGCAGGAGTGAAGCTGGCAAGTAGCAGATCCAGCTGTGGTTGGGAATCTTGGCCAACGGATGAGAGCTGGGAGTATTAATGTCTCACAGTGACTGTCGTACTGTGCAGAAGGAATTTCATGAGTAACAACTTCATCACATGGAAGTGATGTTCTCCCTTCCCTCAAGATACATGCCCACATACTATACTTTCTCAGACCCCTGAGAAGGTGTGCATAGTGCTATCTTAGAACCATAGAATCATAGAATCACCAGGCTGGAAGAGACCCAATGGATCATCGAGTCCAACCATTCCTATCAAATGCTTACTTGCATTTAGTTACAAAAATACTATATCTATCTATATCCCTCTGCCGCCCTGGGAGAAAAGCATCTCTATTATTGCCACCTTCTCTAGAATGCACAGCCTTCCAGAACTGTGCATCTATTCCTCCACCTTGCTAGAGAGGCTGTCTAGATATTTATTAAGAATAGACACTTTGTATGATTAAAGGTAGGAAAAATGAAGCACAATGCTGGGGTAGAGGGACTGCGTGTTAACTCAAGCTATTAGCCTATATGTTCAGAGCGCAGAGTAAAATGGCAATAAAACAATAAACTTAGTTCAAGTTAAAAAGGGAAATAGTAATAATAGAATTTGCTTTTGCTCTTCTTTTAAACTTGAGGTAGCTCTTAGGTTTAAAAAGTTATAAATCTTTTCTGTATTATAGATAAGGGATCTGATTCCTACAATCTGATTAGCTCTTGGCTGATCTACAGAGGCTGCAGCCCACATCCTAAGAAAGCATCTTGGGTAATTGTAAATAGATGGGAACCAGTGCAAACATATGTCCTCCATCAGAGGACCTTCCTTGATCCAGAGCACAGAGCCCTTATCCAGAAACCTCTTCTGAAGCAATTTAAATATGATACTCTTGAGTTCAAGCCAGGAAAGCAAGAAAAATTGTAGAAACACAAAATAATACCCCCAATGGGGGAACATTTCTCAATTCTGCTAGTGGAAAGAATTTGTTTTCTTGGCACCAGAGGAATTGAAGATAACACCACATCAGATAAGAAATACATATTTGGTGGATGCTGCTATTATACTGAAGGTATAAGGACGGCTAAGCTCAATGTAGAGTAGGGCTAAGGGTGCCTAGAGCTCTTTTGTTTCCAAACAAGACTTTGATCCTAAACTGGCCAAAATTCCCTACATGGGTTTTGCCTGGCAGCCAGCACAGTGTTTGGAAACACTCGATTCATCATTCCCCGACTCAGTGAGCTGGGAGTACAGCTACGATGACATTTTTTATAAAGCACTGCTTTTCCATAGTTCATTTTGAAAAATAAAGTCTTAAGAAATAACAAAAAGAGGGAACCAGCTGTTCCCCACGTGGAAAAGAGGTTGAAAAAAGGAGATGTGCTCAACCTCTACATTTTGCCTTTTGAAATCATGCAATCAGAGAATAGCTTGTGTTGGAAGGGACCTTAAAGTTCATCCAGTTCCACCCCCCTGCCATGGGTAGGGACACCTCCCACTGGATCAGGCTGCCCAAGGCCCTTCCAACCTGGCCTTGAACCCCTCCAGGGATGGGGCAGCCACCACTGCCCTGGGCCACCTGTTCAAATGCAAATCTCTAGGTCAGAGAGAAAAGCCTAATGGTTGTGCTTAAACAACAATTATTCCCACATTAACACACAGCCAGCTAGGTTCCTTATCTATGAGCATCCTTTGGCTGTATCAGATGTTCATTAAGCGTGCTATTTGGTTAGTGTTTTTGGAAGGGCAACGGGATCAGAAGCTGTCACATTAGTTAACTTGCGTTTTTATTTTCACGAAGCTTGGAAACAAGGAGCTAAGTCAGTTCTACTGGTAAAGGCGCGTATCAGTACTGAAGCACAAGACAATATACAATCACTAATATTAAAATACATTACAATAGCAAAATGCTATACTGGTGTCTGACACCCAGATCTGGGCAAAAGTTCTTGACATTTTCTGATTCTTCTAAAGAATGAATTTTCTCCCCATTTCTCATCTGAAATGATGGGCCACTCAAGAGAGCAAACAACAAAACACAGTGTGGTCAGTTTATACCATGCAGAGGTGAAAAACGAGATTCCTTTAAAATTTTCAGTTATCCACGTCAAAACCGGCAAGTGAATACCTTAATTCATTCCATTTTGTCTGTGCTGCCATTTAAATTGGCCTGGTAGAGCCTGCTCATCCCAATATCCAGTGATCTCTTGCATTACAAATTGTCTCAGCAGCGTCCTTGCTGTCATTCAGGTTAGGTTTTGCTAAGGAAAGTGACCTTCAGTTTTACACCTCTAGACTCTAATCCTACCAACATGCTTGTGCTGGACATGGGCCACGTAAACACTCTTTGATTTGGAGATTCCTATAATGGTGTAGTCAAATAAAACGTCTTAATCCATTTTAAGTTTGAGCAATATTGATTTTTACTCCTCCCATAGGCCAAACAGGAAAAATGAACTTGTTTTTACAATGATATATCCAGTTAGCCACATGCTCAGGACTAAGTACAGCACAAGTTTATGTTGGTAAGATCAAGGCTGTAATCTTTACAGTTTGATTTCAATTTACTTCTGCATGTACAGGGAGAGAAAGTTAATGCTTATTCACCAATACTTAATTTTTAAGGGAAAGGAAGAGGTAAGTGAACCCTTAAGTGGATTCGGGTTATACTTAGTGTTAGGTTTTGGGGATCAAAGATACTAGGGAAGAAGAGAATTCCCAAGAACTGAAATACTTTGTTCAGACTTCATATTTAAAAAAAAAAGTCTGTTATTCTTTCTTTCAATGGTTTTCTTCTGAAAAGGACTTAATTGTTTTTTCCTAAGAAATTTAAGTGTTAAAGCCTCAAATCATATCTTTTAAACTTATTTGGCACAGGGTTCCTATTTCAACCTTTTTTCCCAGCTTGTTTTTTTTAAATAACTGTTTTAGTTTCACATCCACCTAAGAGAAAACACATTTTCATTTTGACCACAGGCTGAAAGGTCATCTGTTCACGTTGCCAGATTTAGTCATCTTCTCATTCCATTGAAAACGCCAATGCGTATGCATCTTCACTTCTTCAGAGACAATTCTCATTAGAGAAAACTTCTAATTCAATAAATGCAAAGTTCTGAGAGCACTTCTGTACTTATTTAGCTTTGGAAAAATCTGAGACTCCACAACTTGGTTTCAGTCTACTTGAGATTAAGTTTGACCTCTGCATCACTTAAGTGGCTTTGCTCTGACTTCACGCTGTTGACTTCTGTGGATGAATATCTGATAGATAATGGGGTCAGATCCAGCCCCTGCATACTTATTATATCTGCTGGTCACTGTCACAGAAGCCTTATTAGCACCAACAAGGGGAGAAAAAGGGAGAAAGAAAGAATTTCCACTAGGGTAGATGTGTGGATTAATGTGCCTACACCACTTTAAAACAAGTAATGTCAGATATATTACTTTATGTCATATAAAAGGTGCAAGTGCTCTAAATGTGTGTAATGAGGTGCAACAGCTTGCTCTAGCTGGACTAAAATAAATAGTTTTGTGCCACTGATAGTGGATCGAGAGAGTCACATCTGTGATGGAACTGTGACAGGCGAATTTTAGCTGGTGAATTTAGAATTGGTATATGATGGACACAAATTATGTGCCTTCTGGCTGGAAATACTCATTATTGCCAATGAGTTTCCTAGAACTTCTATGGAATATAGACAAATATATGTCTATGTATATAGGTGTAAATATCCCATAGAAGGTTCTTTTCTTGTATGCCAAATACTGCATCCACCACTCCTTTCCCTCAGACTTCACATTTATCATCAGGCATTAAATGATGATGGCTTTAGATCCAGTTTTTATGGAAGCCTCCTATCAGGATTGCATTATAGCCTCAGGCAAATGCCACATTATTGCACTTGCAGAAATATAGAGCTTTCTGGATTTCCGTAACTGTCTCGGAAAAGCTAGAATTTGCGCTCCAATTTTCTCCAAGGATCAACTAAATTCATTCAATGTAACACTTCACAGAAGCTTTCCTACCTGGTTGCTGGGAATCACCCATCCTGGACAGGTCACTTTTAAGTCTTCCCTTTATGAGATTTCCCACCTTGTTTTGCGTACTAATCACCTAAAGAGCTTTATGTGGTGCTCTGCAACAGCTGTAAATTTTATATTTTCATGAGTTCATATCCTGTTTTGGGCACAAAACAAAGGGACCAGAAGCTCATAAGGACTTGTGTGGGATGTTGAGACAACACCTTAGGAAATCTGAGATATGGAAAGTCCTAGAGTTTCTGTAGAGAATAACTTTGTCTTGAACTGCCAAAAGAGAGAGATTTCATCAGATTTTACCATGGCATGGTGGGTTTCTGAGCAGCAAGAACAGCCCTGCCAAGGAGCTGAATGATCAGACACCTTTTCTGAGGAGTAATGAGGCCAAGTTGCATGCAAGGTACTGAAGGGATGGATGCATGGGGAACAGATCTTCCCATCTCAGTCAGTTTCAGCTTATAAGAAAAGGTGAAGGAAACACAGGAGCAAGGACTCAAAGATGGAAGCAAATCTAGCTGATAAAAACATAAGAGGATGTTTTGGCCCAAAGTGTTTGCACATTCTAGTAGGACCATTACCTTTGCTTTCTGCTGTTCTAACCTATTGTCTGATGCCTGTTTTCTCTGCACTGGGGCAATTGTAAGAGAGAAGCTGCATGTAGAGAATCAGATTTGGATAAAGATGTATCTTTATACCTAATGGACAGGGCCAAGAAGGCAGGAAGGTGTCAGTGAGAGAAAGGGATCAAGAGGACAGATGAGATGTGGATATGGGAAAAAAGAAGGATAAGTCAAAGAAAAGGTGGGAAGCCAAAAGGCAGTGAGGTTTTGATGTAGGGACATTGGCAAGTTTTCCTAAAAGTATAGTGTTGTATAGTGGATCAACACCCAATGACCAGACTCAAGGAAAACCTGGAATCAAGACAGACATCCACTGAGGAAAGAAAGCGGGGCGCGATGGCCATCTCCTATCTTTTGCTATGTGTTTAATGGTGTTTCAGTGCAGATAAAATAGGGATGGACTAAGACTACGGGACCCAGGCACTGCAGAATGGAGAAGGGTGGCCAAAACCCCTTCTTTTCTGAGACAGAAAACACAAAAGACTTGCTACATTTAAGATCATGCTGAAGAGACATAGATCCTGGTGTTGCCTGGATCAACCACCTCCTGCTCTGCTCTGCTCCTCCCTTCATGCCCAATCTGTCTTGGCCTTTGTGCTCTATCCTTCAGCTGTGCTACTGACTTTTCCATGTCAAATCAAGTAGATCTTTACACAGCAATAAATTGTCTCCTGCTAGGAAGAGACTCACTGTGTACGAAGCAACCTAGTCTCACGGCTGGATGGGCTGGAATATCAATTGTGGTCTTTTGTAACTGGGCTGTCTCCACCAGAGAACTTCTTTGCCCGCTTGAGCTCTTCAGCTACAATCCTTCATCCTCAGTGCAACAGCCCTTGACACTTACTGTGCTTCAGGCAATTGAGTCTTGTGGTGACTTCTGGCCAAGAAGCAGAAACTGGAGGCAAGGCAGGAAAGAGAAAAATATTGCAAAGAGTGAAGCCTGATTGTTGAGAATGGTTGGGCGGTAGGTGCTGAGGTGTGAGACCTCCTGGCAGTTAAGAGTGTAAATCCGAATCTACAAGAACATGTCATTGTTAGTGATGTATTTAAAAGAATTATAGAAACACAGAATGTCCTGAGGTGGAAGGGACCCACAAAGATCTTCTAGTCCAATTCCTGCCCCTACACCCCACCATTCACACCATGTGTCTGAGGTCATTGGCCAAATGCTTCAGGAATTGTCAGGCTTGGAGCCATGACTGCTTCTCAGGGGAGCTGTTCCAGTGCTCTACCACCCTATGGGCGGAGAACCTTTCCCTAGAAAGCACCAAGATTTCTTTAGTTCACCTGATTTGCATTAAACATAACAGAAAACAAAATACTGCAGTGGTTTTCTCTCAAAATTTCAGTGGTTGGTTTAAAAATGATGGAAAATTTTGCTGTACCTCTCTCTCTGCCTCGCCTCTTCTGATTTCCTAATGTTAGGGCCAGGCTGGTAGATCCCACTTTCACGTTGAAACAGAAAGTGTTTGTCTGCATTCCCTAGAAATTCTTTATGAATTTTCAAGGTTGCACAGTGACTCAGAGAACTGTAAACAATTCCTTGGGGAAAAAAAATTCAAGTAGCTTCTGTGAAACACAAGATATAATTTTAATCTACTTTACAGGGAAGTTGGAAGGGCTTAATTAAGCAGTTAATGATTAAACTGATCTTGATGTTAGTGCAAAGTACTGAGCAAATCTATTTGTAAGGAAATGAAGAAAAGTTACTACTTTTGAGAACCAAAAATCTGAAGCAGGGTCATGCAAAACTAAACTGCAAGTGCTGGAAGAAGTTCAAAACACCTTTTTGAGTTGAGAAAATTGTGTGTTGGAGGTAGAATTAGTGATGTAGCACAGCTGCAATGTTCAATATTCCCACCCACAGCTATAAACTGTTCCTCCCTAGCTTATAAGGTTTAGAAGAGCTCTCAGTTTTTGCTTTCAAAAATATTTTTCCCTCCAATTTGAATTCCATCTTTCTGCTTTTTTGGGTTTTTTTTCCCGTTTGTTTTTTTGTTTGTTTTTTGTTTGTTTGTTTGTTTGTTTCAATTCAGCCTGTGGTTTTAGCTTTCCCTACCCCTTAATTTCAGGCTGTAGGGGACTGCAGGGCAGTGACAGTACAGAAGGAGGAGAATAGCACAGAGATCGCACCCTGGCACACACCCACAAAGCCAAGATCCAGTGAGATCACATCAGGACCCTGAAGGGATTCCCCCACCAGCTGCTGCCAGAGATCTACAGTAAAAACGCACCAAAGAAGGTTTTATGCTCCATAGTGTAATCCACCAGCCTGATGTCACTAACGTTGACCATTAGCTTGTCCCCAACTTCTAAAGAGACCACGGCACCCAGATAAATGGGCTGGAACCAGTTGCTTCCCTTCTCACCGAGGGTCTTTATGCCGGTCAGCAGCTGGGTGGGCTCAGGGTAACTGTCGGTGACTTTGGTGATGATCTCAGTGACAGAAATTGTTTTACTTTCGGTGGTTCCTCGGAAAGTGACCTGAGCGTAGACGTAGTAGTCTCCAGACACAGGTATCACCAGTGAGCTGCTGGAATAACTCAGGTTGTTCTTGGTGAAGGCCAAGCCTCGCTTGTCTTCCCACTGCAGAATGGGCATATGGCTTCCCACGGTGTTGATATGATCTTGTCTCTTCACTGTGAGAGGAAGAAGAAATGACAAGTTGGTTTGCTGTGGCCAGGTATATGCTGTTGAATGTAAAGCAAGATCTCCACCCCGAACGGCAAACAATTTAAATGGGGCAATCAAAACTCTAGCACAGGAATGTTCTTACTTCACAGCTTGAAAATAGAGGTGAATTGGCTGCAGGCCAACTGTCCAGTGATAGTTTTGGAGGGTATCCATATGTTGTCTAGATCTGAGCAACTGGGAGTGAAGCTTCCGTGGAAGCTCTTGGAATATCTTGGCCAGTGCAGCTTGCCTGAAGGATTGCGCTGTGGCTGGGTGTCCTGGTTTTTGGCCAGGTCCCAAATGATGAGGATGTCCTTCTGAAAGCTGAGTCTCATGGCACTGTGGAGCCATGAAGAGTAAAGCCAACTGTAGGTCTAGGGTGTGATCTTACTTATTTAGAGTAAAATTCTTGTCCTTGAGTGAAACCAGTGCTGGGGCAGTTGTACACATGAGTACCATGCCTGAACCTAACAGTCTGGGGCAGTAATAAGTAGCACTAAAGCATCGTTTTCTTCAGGAGTGAAATTATGTTTCTTAGACAGATACTACTGCGCGCACGAAAGTTTCACAATGATCAGCACGAACCTTCACCAAGCACTGAGCCACCTGAACTCCTCTTCCTGCCAAGCTGCCTCTGATGGAATCATAGAATAGTTTGCATTGGAAGGGACCTTAAAGATCTTAGGCCAAGCTTTTCTTCCCCAGTGTTGGCAATGACATCCTTTTCAGTAGAGTTGCCTTTGGTTTCCAAGGTCAATTGATTTTACCAAAAATTCAGAAGACACCATTGTGCTTCAATTTTTCAAGCAACATGTTGTATTCAACAACATTTTTATCTCTAGTTTTTTTCAATATGCTTTGCTGGAACAAACCACTAAGCTTGGTGTTAGCCTCAGCTTTCCTCCAACGTTTTCCCCAGTCTTGTGGTCAGCTGGTTACAAGCAGAGCTCTAATCCATACCCCAAGGTTAACCTGATCCAAGCTGAGGATGATCCTCGGGCTGCAGGGGAGGAATCAGAGACCCACTGCTCGATTCCCTTCACCCCTCCTTCACCAGCTTAATTTTTCTTACACAACAGCAAGGAGAATAAACCCTAGCACTTACTCATTTTTTCTGCAGAGAAGAAAAAGAGTTTTCTCTGCTCTTTACTGACTGTCACATAAAATGTTTGTGGTATCACAGCAGCTGAGACACTGAAAAGGAAGAGGACATGAACTATTAAGATCCCGCTAGGTATTAGAATGAACCTGGAAATTTAATGTTAAATGCTAAGAAAGTCTGAGGCGACTGATTTCCAGGAAATGAGACCTTTCTAATGAGCTTGAGTTAGTGTTTTAAGTTGATTTTGATTCAGTATTTGGGGAAGGGGTATGTGTGCATGGGCAGGGAGTCAAACAGAATGCAGAGAAGGGAAAGTTTTGTAATTCTTACAGCAGTAACTATTAGGTTTATACCAGGTGAAATGAGATTCAGAAAAACTAACATGCTCAGCTCCCAGTAGCATCCATTTCTCTCTCTTTTCTAGCAATAAATAATCTATAAGGAGCTAAGAAGGTGTTAGGAGTGCAATTTCTTGCATGTTCTCTGACTAGAACAACGCAAGGGCTTTTTTTTCTGCCTGCCTGTCAGTACCAAATCTTTCTGATCTTTCCCCAGGAGGCAGAGTACATGAGGAGAATTTCTGTGAGGGTTAACAATACACAGGGATTGTGATAAACCCTGCTAAATTATAGATACATTATAAGGACAATGAGGCTTAAAACCAATGGAATTTTCCCTGATGCAGAGAGAGAGGAATAAAAGAAAGCAAAAGTGCTCATCGTCTGCCTTCATCCTTCTCTACCTCTTGGGTGTCTAGGGCATGGTCTGAGTCCTGGTGAAAACTAAAGCAGTATTTGAATTGCTCTAAGATTTGCAAGAGCTTGGAGTAAACAAACCCTCTCAGCATTTGGTTGGTAGCAGACTAAACCTTGTTTGAGATGGGAAGAATTAGAGTATTTTCAGAGAATGTCCTGGGCTCTTTTCCATCTTGGGAACGTGAGAGGAAAATTGAAGAGAAGTTGCATGGGAAATACTCCTTTCTGTGTACAATGACGCATTTAAAATGTCAATGACACTCAATTCTTCAATGTTTTTTGGAGCTAAAAAGCATCTCAAATGAAGTACATGATTTCCTAACTTCTAGAATTAGGCAACTCTGAGTTCTGCAGCAATGACCTCCATGTTAGGGTAAAGCTCACGTATTGATGCTCTCTCTTTTTAAGTTAATTAATTTTCCCCATGCTTTCAATACCAGTCAAGAGGAAAAAATACATTTTCAGGCCTTTGAATACAAAGCTGTATTTCTAGCAGCAACCGAACTTCATACTGGTCGTTTACTTATTTCATGAATATATGGAGCTATACTTCCTGAAAATATAGCTATTTTGCTAACTCTTGAAGTAAATAAAATCTGCTTTTAGTAAGGCATTCATTGGTAGAGTTCTTTCAACTTTCCTATTCACTATAAATTTTTGGCATCCCTTACATGTGAAATTACTTCTCCTTTCCCCAAATCCCTTTTGGTTTAGTCCCTTCCAGCAGAATTCCAATTTCTTGGCAGCTTTGTGGTTATATTTTGCGGCACATTGCTGAATTTGTAGGGTTTCTGCAAACACGAGCTGCAGTAAATCTGTCACGGGCAACAAGGCAAATCTGATGCTTATTTTCCCCATGTTTCCTGCCACACGCGATCCTATCAGCCCCACATAAACCGAGATTGTTGCACTGCTCTATCTGCTGTCATACCCGTGGGAAACACTTCATTTTTGAACAAGCATTACCTGTCAGATGTGCTCTTGGCTTTTCTGCGCTGGAAAGCATATATATACCTGGGGGGAAACAAGGAAAAGAAGTGTGTAAGGATGCTTGCTGCTGTTCAAGGCAACGAGATGTGAGCGGTGATAGATGCCAGTGAGGAATTGTGTGCAACCCCTTTCCATTTTGGCACGTGTTTGAGTCAGGACTTATTTGCTGTGATTGTTTATTGACACTGTTGAGGTAATAAAATCTGTTTGCACATGCCCAAGCTGGTCAGACAAGGCACGTCGTGGCAGTGTCTTAAAGTGCTACAGAGTCATTGGAGGTGTGGGGGATGTGGGCTCCCAAATCCACATTTTTGCATGTTCAGGGATTTAAACTGATCTCAGAAAGCTGCTGGGGAGGTCTGTGCACACACTAGAAAGAGCAAGCTTGCACAGCCCTGGAGTTAGAAGTGCTCACACTAGCATTGGTTGGCTTCCTGCGTCTTGTCACCCAGGTTTGCTTCTGCCCCAGCTTTTTGTTTCAGGGTGGATTTGAGTATCAGAGCAGAGGGCAGGCAGGGAAGTGTCTGGCAGCAGGGCACTGCAGAAGCGATTGCAAATACTCGGTAAACAAGGGGGTTTGGGATAGGGGAAATGATTGGCAAACCTACCAGAAGCTGCTGCCCGTTGCTTCAGAAAGCGAGAGGTCCTCTCTTCTGTGACCTGTAGAAGAGGTTTGCAAGCAGTTAGCTCAGGGCTCTGGGGTGTTCACAGTGGGCTTGGTTTCCACTGTCCCAGAAAACAGAATATGCTACAGTAATAATATCAACCTCAGCTAGTGCTTTTATGTAAAAGGACAAGCCCTGACAGGGTTTTGCTTCATTACAAGATTTTTCTACCATTTGTTTGAACTGCCTGAGCCTCAGGAAGGAAGGCAGGGACAGCACCTGGGATCCTGTGGTGGTGGTTGTGTTAAACTCCAGTCTTGTTCAGAGGGTGGACAAGTCCTTGGCATAACTGAGGGAGGACTGCAGAGTGGCCAGTGTGAATTGGCCATCACTAACCCTCCTTTGTGCCAGTGCCTCCATCCAGCACTGCTGGAAAACCTCTGCT
>WAAB01012857.1:3928-17289 GCA_013389865.1 Piaya cayana | reverse complement strand
TCCCATCCAACCCAAACCACTCTGTGAAGGCAGCAGCCCCCAGGACAGGCAGAGCCAGAACTGCTGCTCTCCAGGGACATGAAGGCACAGCCTCCTGGCAGCAGGAACTGGGGACGTGCAGGGGATGCTCCGGATACCTGAGGATAGGCCCCATCCCTGACTCCAGCCACGGCAGGCTGGGCTCCCTGCTTGCTGCCACTCTGCACGTAGCCCTGAACAGGCTGTGGGGTGGAGACTGGATGCAGCCCAACACGTCCTGCACTCACCCTTGGCGGAGAAACCAAAGGCCAAGCAGCAGAAGTTGTGGGAAGAATGGGGTTACAGTGGGCAGTGCCAGCAGGACAGTGTCCACCACACATGGTCCAGGCCTCCTGAAAAGCACCAGCCCCCGCACAGTCCAGGTGAGAGGAGAAGCAGTGGCAGGACTCAGCTTTGGCACAGCCACCCCGTGTCTCACACCTCGCTGAACCCTTCTGCACAAGAACACGGCTCTGCAGGAGGCTCCAGTGAGAAATCGTAGAATCATTAGGTTGGAAAAGACCTTTGAGATCATCAGCTCCAGCCGTACCTGCCCACCACTAAATCACACCCCTAAGCACTTCATCCATCCATCTTTCAAACATCTCCAGGGATGGGGACTCCACCATCCCCGTCCTCGCAGCCAGTGTGGGCTGGAGCCCCACACTGCACGTGGGGGCCGTCAGCTCCCCACTGGCAGGCGAGAGCAGAGAATTATCTGCGGTGCAGCAGTGACAAGCCAGGACTTCAGCCGAATCAGCACTTCTGGGGCGATCACGGCTGCTAAGCCTTGTGAATCGCTGCTCGTAAGGAGGGCAGGGCTGAGAGACCTGGAGCCTGGACACCGTCTGGCTTGAGCGAGCCAAGCTTTTAAAAGGGATTCAGACTTTCTCAGGCTAGAGCAGTCATAAATCTACTTAATTGGGTCTCTCCCATACACAAGTTTCCAAATGAACCCGCTGGAGAGACCCAGACCGGGCCTCCAGCCCATCTGCGGGTTATTCTTTCAATGGATGCTCTACTTGGCCCCAAACCACCCCACCTGCGCATCTGAACTACAGCTCCTTTTTCAGCAGCGAGAGCCTCTAGCTGCTCAACACTCCATGCATCCCACGCCTTCCACTGCCCTGAGCCCATGAGCCGGGAGAGCCCCAAATCCCCCATGTAGGGCAGACCCTGAGAGCGGCGTGCATCCCTGTGCCAGAGCTGCCTCCAAGGCTGCTCCTGCAAAGCGCTGGAGAAGCCGTGAGCATCCCAACAGCCCTGTCCATGGGTCTCTAGAATAACCCAAAGGAAATGCTCATGCATTTGGAAGGAGGGGAGTGGCCAACAGTGTGTGGATGGGCTGGATCATAGAATCATGGGATGGTTTGGGTTTGAGGGGACNGTCTAAACTAAATCTTCCCCCTTCTGAGTAAAGCCATTCCCTCTTGTTCTCTCACTCCATTCCCTTCTAAGAAGCCCCTCCCCAGCTTTCCTGGAGCCCCTTTCAGTCCTGGAAGCTGCTCTGAGGTCTCCTTGGAGCCTTCTCCTCTCCAGGCTGAACAATCCCAACTCTCTCAGCCTGTCCTCACAGCGGAGGAGATTCCCGCATCAAGGATCCATGTCAGATCACGTGCAGGGCTGCACGGTGTCCCTGCCTCCCCCATCAGCAGCCCCATGACCACCTCCCCGTGGTGTCTCCAAAGCTGTGGCTTGTGCAGAGTGGGCTCAGGCTGGTCACACAGCTCTCCCTGCCTCGGTTTCCCCCAGACCTTGCTGCTCCCCCTGGGGTTCTGCATTATCAGGGTGTGCGGCACAGCACAGACCAACGAGAAGCACAGCTTGGCACACAACATCTCTAACACAGACACCAGCAGACATTTAAGGTAACACCGCAGACCCTGCACCAAAAAAAAAACAAAAAAAAAAAGAAAGAAAAAAAGCCAAAAAGGAAGGAAAAAAAAAAAAAAAAAAAAAAGAAAGAAAAAAAGCCAGAAAGGCAGGAAAAAAAAACAAAACCAAAATCCCATGGCGAGGCAGAAGGTGCAGAGGGGCCCCAGTGTGGAGGCACCAGAGCAGCCAGCAGCACTGAGTTCACGCTCCCCACACGCCACCAGATGCGGTTTGGACATTGTGGAAATTCAAAATTCCAGATGGCTCTTTTTGGGTGGGTTTTTTCTTCTTCTTTTTTTTTTTTTTTTNTTTTTTTTTTTTTTGCCTTGCCTCATTTCCAAGGCAACAAGACTCGCTGTCATCTGCTGGTTGCCATAGAGATTTCACCTGATTCTGCTTCAGCGGAAGAGAAAGCCGGGCTTGCCGCGGAGCCACGAGCCGCGACCGCCTTCAAACTTACTGGGAAGAGCAGAGATAAATGGGGCTTTATACCACAGAGGCAATGGACTGATTCAGAGGATCAAAGGAAGGAACTGCGGGTTTCTATAGCACAAATCAGCCCTTCACTTAACTGCTTCGGTGCCCTCCAGATGTGCTCTACATCTGGGGAGGTTGCCAGCCCCTGCTCTGGGCTTTCCTTGGTGCAGGAGAGGAATGTGGGTGCAGGGGAAGCTGGAGCCAGCATCTTGTGGACCAAGTGAGGATCCCAGAGCTGCCAGAGGGCACGGTCACGGTCATGCCCACCCTCTTCACTGAGCACAACCCCCCTCCAAAGCCTCCGTGGCCCAGAGGGCGAGCGACCCAAAGGGAGGATGGGGCAAATGCAGAAGCAACCAGTGAGGAGAGAGATCTTTGGGCAAGAGTGGAGATGTCTGTAGGCTGCACTCAGCACAGCTCGGTAGCCACAAATGTGGGGATTAAGCGCCACATGCCCCAAGGCCGGCCACGTGCAGGCCTTGTTCCCCAACGGGTGCAGGCGCTGTCTCAGCAGCCCCGTTATTGTTGAGGATCCTCCATGGAGATGGTGCCTTCACGCGTGGTTTGCAGCTGTTCCCCTCAGACCCCCCTCGCCCTCCCGGTCCTGCAGCGGCTTCGCAGCTGCCTGCCCCACTCCCAGGCACAACTGGGCTGCCCAGGACCAGCACCGCGCACCCTCCAGCCACGTGCGCCCAGTCCCACAGAATCATAGAATCACAGAATCACCAGGTTGGAAGAGACCCACCGGATCATCAAGTCCAACCATTCCCATCAATCTCTAAACCAAGTCCCTCAGCACCTCATCCACCTGCACCTTAAACACATCCAGGGAAGGCGAGTCAACCACCTCCCTGGTCAGCCTGTTCCAGTGCCCATTCTGTGAAGATTTTTTTCCTTATGTCGAGCCATCCTCCTCCAGTTGGTCTGGGAATAAAAACCTGGGTGAAAACGCAGCAGAGCAGCCACTCAAAGTGAGGCACAGAGAGACACAACTCAAGAGCTACCCAGTCTGCAACAGAAGCTCTTGGACTCACAGTCAGATGCCCCAAATCAGCAGATCTGATGACTCAAGGGCACCGAGTCGCTCTGCCTGGGGCTGCCTTTTGCTGAGGACATCGAATCCTCTGGGCACAGGAGAAGATCCCGGGTGCTGGCAGGATGCTCACGGGTGGCAGCCATCCCTGGGTACCACAGGCAGAAGTCCCCATGCTCGTCCCTCTTCACTGCTCTCCAGGCCTGGCTGAAAGGGTGTTTATCAGAGCCAGGAGCCCGTCCCCTCCCCAGCCCACGTCCCCGTACCAGGGCTGGCGGGGAAGGGCCCGGTCGGGCAGCTCTTGGCTCGCGTTGACTCCGTTCTGCAGGGAGAACAGAGCCATTAGCAGAGCCAAACTCCCCATTCCCAGCCAGAATACGGCCATGCTTGGAGAAGTTTTATATTCACAGAGACAAACAACTCACATTTGCTTTCTAACTGTTGGAATTGCACCCACTGGGACGGAGCGAACAGGGAGCCTTTTGTCCCCCTCGCCTTGTGACTGCAAGCTTTGTGCAGAGCAATGCGTTGCAAACACAATTCTCCCCGGCCTCAGCTGGGCTCTGGTAGACACTTGGTCTGTCTGTCCATCACCAGATCAGCCAACGAGCCCTCATGTCTCCAGCAAGAATGCAAAATGTCCTCCCTGGCTCCTCTGCGAGCCGCAGCCTGCAGGGCTGCTCTGCACTCAGATGCTTCTCAGAGCCACGAGGATAGACCCAAAGCCCAGCTGGGGCTGGAGAAAAGCACTGGCTTTTCACTCACTGAAGAGCAAACAGGAGTGGGAAACTGAAGTTGCCGGGGGGCTTTGTGCTGCAGAGCTGCTCACTCTGGTTACAGCTCGCTCGGGAGCAGGGGAGAGCACATCCAAGCACGGGAAACCCCAGCATGGAATGGACCCCAGCATGGAATGGACCCCAGCATGGAATGGGCACAAAGGCCAGGGCACTGTGAACCTCCAGGGAAGGCGCACAAGTCGTCTGGAGGTTTCTAGAGACCTCCAGCCCATTGCTGAGCTCCTGAACATCAGAGCCAGCAAGGAACTCGCAAAGCTGCCAGAGGCACCAGTGCTGCTCAGAGCTGCCACCCTGGACAGGGAGAAGGGACCTTCAGAGCAGGAATCTCCTTCAGGCACTGGTTGAAGCCCAAACTGGCCCTGCCACACCACCCAGGGATGAGCATCCTTCACTCCGCAAGAATGAGACCCCCATGGCACTGTGCAACCCAAACCCCCGTCCCAGAAAGGGTCTCAGTGCTTCTGAGCTCACCCTGGGTTCTCTGCAAAGTCCAGGGACACCAGCCCATGAGGGTCCAGCTGCAGGCAGGACCAGATCTCAGGGAAGGTCACCAGCCATCGCATGAGGTGTTCCCCCAAGAGCACCTCAAGAGATGAGCCCAGGCAGGAGGCAGAGCACCTCAGTTTCCCACAGCCTCGCAGGACAAACCCAGCTTAAATGAGTTCCAGACTCATTAGTGGATCTATTGTTGCCACCTCCCGTGGGAGGAGGGAGATAACCGAGGCTATTTTTGCTTCCATCTGGGGAATCGTTTCCCTCCAACGTGTACTGCCACAATGCTAATTTTTAAGGCTGATGATTAATAGATGTCAGGCTCATTATGGGGCCAATGGATCCCCCCTCCCCAGGAGCACCAAGGACAAGGGGGGTATGTTTTGACAGATGTCTTGTGTGAGTGACATCCTAACAACAGAGGAAAATGGGAGCCATTACCATGGAAAGCCCTGGAAATGGGAAGGGAAGTGGCTGCACGCGACCTCAGCGCCCTTCCCCGCACACTCTCTAATCAGCCCTTCACGCTCTACTCTGACGGTTTCCAGGGCTTTGCTCCGGAGATAAATGGCCATTGTGCGAGCGCGGGGGTAATTGAATCTCCTGCCTGCGGCGCGGGCAGCGGGGAAAGCTCAGCCTTTCTTCTCCCCCAGCCCCAGCCTCGCGGGAGGGCCAGGTGCCAAACCGGAGCTGGAGCTCGGCGCAGCAGCCTGCGGAGAGACAGAAACGAGTCCACTGCACACACCAGCACCGGGATCCCACAAGGTTTGGGGTCTCGCTCCACCTGCAGACCCTGGCAGTGTGGTGGGCGAGCACTGCTGGCCCGTGGGGTGCCTGGGGGTGCTGGTCCTACCAGGCACTGGGGCAAGATTCACCCCTGAAAATCACAGCAGCATCTGCTGCAGCAGCCCAGGAGGGGCTGAGGACCAATGTCCACATCACGGGGTCCCTCCACACTGCCCAGGGAATGTCCAGCCCCAGGCAAACCGGTAAGGTTTCCCAAAGGGGAAAGAAGCTTCACAGCAGGAGGTTTGCAGGAAGAGGGCAACATAGCTGCGATGGTGACACATCATCTCCTAGGCTCCCTGTGCAGCCAAAGGAATCAGCAACTCCATGCTCCCTGCCCAGAGGCAGGATAAGGAGTCTCGGTAAATCATCAGAGAACCTAGGTGACCCAATTAGTGTAGGTGAACCCTGCTCTCCTGCCTGCTATCCAGCTCCTCCAGCCCCCCTCTGCTTTCAATAAGGGAGGATGGAGCATCACACTGCAGTGCCCTCCCAACCCCAGGAATGGTGCCATTCCCTCCGCTGGCCTTGTTTCCTGATCCTTGGGACCCATCCCGGGAAGGTGCCTTCCCCACATCAGAGCTGGGAGCACAGCTGGCCCCATGTGCCTCTCCCCAGCCCGCAGCCCTCTCCACCCTGCTCCTCCGGCAGCCCCACGGCCAGCACAGGGGCTGCAATCACACCCGGGGTTTCATCCTGCTACCTCGTGTCCCCATGCTGGGGAGATGCTGAGTCTCAGCTGGAGAGATGCTGGGTCTCTGCTGAGGAGATGCTGAGTCTCCACCCATCCATCCTCAGCACCACAAAATCCTCCACCAGCTCTGGAGTCCACGCTATTGATCTGCTGGCGCTATCATTACAAACTTGTTTTAATTGCTGCGTGGTGCCTCGAGCACCCTTCACAGGGAGAGGGACGCTTATGAATAAATTGTCTATTCTTAGCACTGCCGGCTCCCCCTTGGGAGCACAGGGTTGAGGGCTCGCTGCGCTCGGCAGCGGGACCTGTGTCGTCCTCCAGCTGCTTCCCAACCTGCTCCTCCTCTCACAGTGCCCTCAGTGGGTCCCCACCACCGGGAAAAGGCTTTCTGCAACAGCAGTTGTGTTCTTTCCAGCAAAAGTGACGTGCAGAGAAGGAAGATCCTGTCTCCTTCAGGAAATCTGGATGTGCCAAGGGAGGAAAGGGGATGCTTGGGACCAGAAAGCTCCGTGCCACCATGGTGAGAACCACCACTTGGCCCCTGCTCTCCTCCCCAGGACACCAATTCCCACAGCATCCTGGCCAGGAACCCCAGTGGGGCTCAGGGATGGCACGGAGGAACCGTGCTCTTCACCTCAAATCCATCACCTGCATCACAGCAACTGGGGGCCTCCGACATGTCTTAGGACTCAACACAAAGAACAGGCATTTCACTCCATGAGTCTACATTTTGCTGTGAGCTTGGCAGTACCGGGATGGAAAACGCTCCAAAAAAGGCATCAGCCCCGGCAGGAGGGATTTCAGTGGAGCCTCTGGGGTCTCCGTGCTGTGCCAGCTCAGGCTGCCGTCTGCACCACGCACCCGCCAACACCAAGGGCTGAGCGACACAGTGACTGCGGCCGCGAGCCCCTGGGTGCATCAGCTCACTTGGGCATAAAGCAGGAGAGCAGCCACTCGCCTACGGACCCCTGCACGGGAACAAGCCCCATCCCCTGTGTCCCCTGTGTGCTGCAGGAACCGTTTAAGCATGCCAAGAGCACGCTGAGAGCACACCGAGTCACACAGGCTGGCTTAGACGGTTTGGGATCCCCCCCACCAAGCTGGAGACAACGTTCTTCCCTGCACCGCGCAGCCGGCTGTCCTGCAGGCAGCAGCCTCCTGGGGCTGTGACCCTCCCCAGACAGCACGGTGGGGTCTCCAGCAGCACCACAGCCAGGATCTATTCCCTCCAAGATGTTCCACCTCCACACAATGGTGGAGACATTCCCTCTCCACCGTGGGAAGCTGCAATGTGCCTTGAGCTCCTCTCCCCAGATTCGCTCCGGGGCCCTGTCCAAGCCCTGACGATGCAGAGCCCAGAGCCATAACCGCTGCAGGAAAAGCTGAGCCAATTCTCCAGCCTGGGAGAAAGCATCAGCCAAAAGTCACTCAAACAAGGAAGCGATTTGTCTTCCCCTGGCTGTGCTTCCCCCTGACAAAGGAGCACGGAGCAGGGAAGTCGGTCGAGATCACGTGCGGCGTTACCGACCAAACGACCACCGAATCAGCGACTGGGAGCGCTCACACCAGGAGCAGGAGAGATAAAACAGAGCAGGGGAAAAGGGATGAAAAAAGACACGCCATGTGACCCTTCACTCGATCCAAGCCAGGCATCGCATCCAACAGTTCTGAATATGAAATCCACACAATGAGCTCCAGCGAGTAATTAATCCCTTCAGGAACACTGTAAGTGATTGCAGACAGCTTACCAAGAGGAGAAAAAAATTGGAAAGTCATTGAAAAATTAGCATAAAATGTTTCTTTTTCTGCTCCAGTATGAAATGAGATCTGCTAGGAGATGCCTCTGCTCTGCAAAATTCAAAGGCGACGGATTTAAGCTGTTTCTCTAACACCACTCACTGTACCTGACAAGGTGACGGCTGTGAGAAACGGTTGCGCTGGATGATCCTAAAGCCCTTTCCCAAACTAGAGATTCCGTGGTGTGATGAGAAAGCAGCCCAACCCAAAGCAGAAGGGCGAGCGCCCATCTCAGCAGCTCCCACCACCTCCCCTCGCGTCGGTGGGACACGGCAGGGGCAGATCCTGCAGAAAGACATCCACATTATATCATGGCTACATCACTAATTAAAACCCTCCGGAGATGTTCTGTGCGAGGAATCACAGGGCAGTGCAGTTCCCTTTTTCTTTTATATCCCCGTGGTATTTTTCAACCATTTTTCTACTCGTAAACCTGGGGTTTATTAGAAAGCATTAGGAAATGTGTTTCCTCCCATCGATAAAGTGACTTACAATTAGTTGGAATTTTAAAATTAAAAACACACCCTAAACTTTCACTTCCACTTGAAATCACTCTGGCTCTGAAAACAGAGTTTTCCCCCCGCCATGTCCTCTCCTGGGTTTTCCCCCTCTCTCTTGTTCTCTCCGTGCAATGTTTTTGTTTAAAAATTCATCAGGCCAGGGAAAAAATCCGGGGCAGGACAAGAGGGAAGGGAGAAAAAAAAAAAGAAAAAACACAGAAGAAACTGTGGTTTTGCAAACCCATCTCCGTGCAGGGGAGAAGCAGACTCGCCTTCCTCCTCTTGGAAAGCGAGGGGTGTTCAGCAGGACGAGGGAATATCATGTATTAACTAACACAGCCCAGCAGTGGATGCGACCCAGCTGAGCCTGCAGCCCTCCCCGGGGTGACGCAGCTCCCCCAGCACAGCGACCAGCCTCAACTGCAGGAAAGGCATGGATGAGCCAGGAAAACCACCCCGTGCGTCAATGAAGGACACAGTCCATTCCACTACGAACTGTAAACCCCAGCTGCTGCTTCCAGTTGAGCTCACAGAGACCCGAACAGCTCACAACAAGGGTCTTGCTCCAATGAGCTGAGTCCCAGAGCGTGTCTGGCCATGATGGAGCTCTGAGCTGGACGCTGGTTGACACGAGGCACATCCCACATACAACACGGGGTTGGGGAAGGACAGAGACATATCCAGGTGCTGCTATTCAGTGGTAAAGTCACTCCCTACACCGCTGCGCAGCACCCAGCCCAATGCAGGGTGCTGCTGGTGGGGTAGGGACACCCTGCATCCCTCAGCATCCTCACAGTGTCAGGGGTTGCTCCCACCCCAGGCTGATCCCACCTCACCGTGCCTGAGCTTCCCCACGGCAACGTGCATTTTAAGGCCAGCTGCAGCACTCTCCGCACAGGACGTGTATAACATCTGCTTAGGAGCGAGAATGCTCCGCAAGGGGATGAAAAGCTATATGGAAATGGAAGATCATTACCATGATCTCCTTGGAAACATCCCATCAGAGCAAGTTTTTCTTCCTCCTCCTTCTCTCTCCCCCTGTGCACAAATTCTGGCACCCATGCGTCGCTTGGCGTTGCCTCAGCACTGTGGGTCCAAAACGCAGGCGTCTGCTTTCTAAAGCCATTGTCTAGGATGTGCTATTGAGCTGCAGAACACGGATGGTTTGGGATGGAAAACAGGCATCTCTTGCACTGCAAAAAGAAGCTGGCAACACAGATTTGATTTGTCTTTGATTCTATAGAGAATCTCAACCAAACCAAATTCGCTTTATTCCCACAAAGGATACAAGAATCTTAGCAACGAAACAAATCAGCACCTCTGCCCCCTGAACGCAGCGATGAGCAAAACGAGAGCAGAGCAGAGGGAGCCGGTCACCGCTGCGGCATGGAGCAGTGCGGTTTGGAAAGCAGCACGGCAGCCTTGTACACGTTAACACGCTCCACTTGGGAATGCAAGGCTGGAAAAGCTGCTTTACAAATTTACTTTTGAATCAGAACTCTGGGTTTCTCTCCTCTTTGCGTGCCGTTAACGTTTCTCGAGTGCCCGTGCAGCCAGCTCAAGGCGAGGAGACTTTTCAGGAACCCCAGGAGCTTCACCAGTTTTAGCACAATGACTATTTGCAGAGGAAATCATCCCGGAAAATTTATTACTTGCTATTCACTTTCAGAAGTAAGCGGGGCTGGGAAGCGCAGAGCAGTGCAAACAGCAGCTGAGCGGAGGTTCAATCCTGCCCCCAGGTTACTGTACTTTCCCCACGACTAATAAACTATCAGACGGGAGGCGACCTCCCAGCACAAGCACCGCTGCCACGCAAATGCTGCTTGCAGAGGGTTTCTGGAGCAGCTTGAAGCTCCCAACCTCCAGGCCCAGCTCCGCACAGCCCTGCAAGCATCTTGTGGGCTCCAGGAAGCGATTCCCTCGCTCATCCCCCATGCTGCTTTACGAGCGGGGCCGTTCCCCTCTCCCTCGCAGGAACCAGCCACATGTTCTCCATCTGGGAGCAGATGCCCGTAAGCCAATAAGCTCAACTTGGAAAACTAACTGAAAATAGCACAAAATTTCTGAGTGCTCTACAGGCCGAGGTCGGATGATGGATATTAGCTCTCCAGCAGCACTGGGATGCTGTTTGGCACAGCGCAGAAAAAGTACCGTTCACAGGGGTCGGGGAAATGAAAACGAGATGGCTGAAGGTGCTGCTGCCTGAGCATCTGTCCTCTTCCCAGTGCTCTTGCCTTTGAGGAAGGAGGGTCTCCGCCTGCCCACAATCGGTCCCCAAACCACACCAGAGTTCAGCCTGGAGGATTGAAGCACACGAACACTGTCCCTCCTAAAGCCCTGAAACCGCTGGGGGACATTCTGGTCTCCAAGGCAAAACCAAACAGCCGCAGGGCGACTGTAGCTCTGCCAGGCTGTCACAGCTCCCCTGTGGCTGTGCTGGATGGGGACAGCGACGCCACGGGCTGTGCCTCATGTGCTCCGACAAAGGGACAAGTCCTGTTGAGAAAGGCTGGGGCAGCGCACGGGGCAGGAGCCCACGGCCCCGTCAGAGCCAAGATGGTGCAGGACAGAGAGCTGGGGTTTCTTCCCCACCAGGGGAGGTTCAGGCTCAATGTAAGGAAAAAAATTCTTCACCGAAAGGTTCACTGGGCACTGGCAGAGGCTGCCCAGGGAGGTGGTTGACTCGCCTTCCCTGGGGGTGTTTAAGGTGTGGGTGGATGAGGTGCTGGGGGACATGGATTAGAGATTGATGGGAATGGTTGGACTCAATGATCCCGTGGGTCTCTTCCAACCCGGTGATTCTATGATTCTTCTGGGTGACGCTGCTCCGCGGGGTCAGGATGCAGCCAGCTTTCAGGTGCATTTAACCACTTGACAGTGGGAGACGGACAGTCCAGACAGTGATACATTCAGCCTCAAACCAACCCAGGGTGAGCCATGAAAATGGAATTTGCCAAAAGACAATGCGGTGATGATTTGTGAGCCCCCAGCTATGTGCAGCCCGAGGCACAAACGACTCAGGTCTGCGGCTGGGAGTCAAGCAAATGCCGGTGCTTCCCCTTGGCCAGTGATCATGTAACGTGTTCTCCAGGCCAAGCAGGATTTTAACCCCATGCCAGGTCTGTATGCACACAGAATCATAGAATCACTAGGTTGGAAAAGTCCTTTGAGATCATCAAGCCCAATTGTACCTGTCCACTATTAAATCAGATCCCCAAGCACCTCATCCACCACCTTTTAAACCCCTCTGGGGTGGGGACTCCACCACCCCCCTGTGCAGCCTCTGACAGCACCCAAGAACCCTTTCAGTGAAGACATTTTTCCTCATGTCCAATCTGAACCTGCCCTGGTGCAACTTGAGGCCATTCCTTCTAGTCCTATCAAACAAACATTTTTTGTGAGAGGAACCATCGCTTTCAGGAGCCAACAGGTCCCTTTCATGCTGGCACCTCTGCTCCTGAGACCCGTCAGTGACTCCAGTTCCCTGCAAGGGCTTTTGTTAAGTTTTCAAATGAACCCAGGGTCCGTGGGAGATGCCAGAGTGCAGGGCAGCCAGCTCCCACCTTGCTCAGTGGCTGGAGCAGCATCAAAGAAAAGCCCAGGGCTGTCCCCATTGCCTCCCCGCTGCTGCTTGCCTTTAGCAGCCTTGTCCTAGGCTGTCTCAGCGGGACAGGAAAGCAACGTGCCAAGCACAGCAAGACTCAGGTCTCTCTCACCTTTGGGTGTGTAGTCACACCAAGCCCTGAAGAGCCCAGCTGGCGAGCAAGCCCAACTGCCTGGGAGCTGGCCAGGTGCCATTTCCAGGACACACTCTGTCCACCTTCCCTGCTGGGATGGGGAGGAAGCTAAACTTCATTTTACCCCTTGCTTTTCTTCTGCACACTGGAAGTTTGGAGTTGTCTCCTCATCAATCCCTTGCTACAGTGAAAGCAAGGAATCAAAAGGCAAGAAGGCTGCACAAGGCCACAGCTGGGTGGCCCACAGCCCTGCGCTCACGGTGGCCACAGCGTGTGCAGCCCCATATCAGTCCTGCTCTGGCAATGCTGGATGGTCCCAGGCCCCAGTCCCAGTCTATCTAATGCTTTTCCTCCTGACTTTAACGTGCGGGGACTCAGTTGTCCCCTCTCCAGCCAAGCAGCGTTCCCACCTCAGAGCCTGCTGAAATGCCCCTGCCTTGCCCAGCTCCACCACCGCTGGGAGAAGCCTCGGGACGTGGGAGTGGGTGCTGATAACGTGTCCCCAGCTCCACCACCAAGGCTGGGAGAAGCCTCGGGATGTGGGAGTGGGTGCTGTCACTGCGTCCCCCGCAGCACCACACAGGGAACTGGCTGGGGAGGGATGGGCTCAGCCCTTCATACGGCCCGTGGCGTGTTCTCTGCCAGCCCCAGGTCACCCCACCGAGCTGCCCACCGCAGCAATCAATGTGCATAAGCCACTATCTGTGCTTTCATGTGTTTGCATCAGCTTGAAAATCTAATGAGATAGAGATAAAGCGAACTGGAAACACCCCAACAGCATCTAACGCTCCCAGCCTGAGGGGTTCCTTAATGAGATGAGTTTCGACATCATGGGTCCCAGCCCGAAGAGCAGGTTCCTTTGCCTTGCTCCCCAAGCGTATCTGTCCCTGCCAGCGCCCGCAGCTCCCGTGAGCCAGGCTGCGAAAGGAGAGGGCTTTACAGACATCGGGTGAGCTTTACAGACCTCAAATGTGCCCGCATGTGAAGGGGTTCACACTGCACTCCCCACAAAAGGCCGAGTCCTGACGAGGACCAGGCAACGCAGCAGCACCACGACAAACCAGCTGACCCCCAGGCTCAAAAAAAAAAAAAACCAGCTAAACCCCTTTCCCTGTCGACCTTGGTGGGCAGCGGAACAAGATGTTTCCTACC
>WAAB01012855.1:100882-133288 GCA_013389865.1 Piaya cayana | reverse complement strand
ATTGTGGTGACACCAGCTGCAGAGCCATTAACGGCCTGGGCTCATTTGAACTTCCCAGTGTCACTGCCCGTAATTGGAAGGAGGGAGGAAAAAAATTCACCTGGGCCCCAGATTCCCTCACTAGCCGTCCCAAGGCCCTAAAATCTCTTTTAAATATTCCTTCGGCTATACACTGCAGCTTCATCACTTCCCACATGGAAGAGCAGTAACAGGCAGTATTCTGAGGGCTTTACCAGACTGGAGAGTTTCCTAGCCATATACCAAACACAGGCTCCTGGGAGGCAGCAGACTTCCCCATGAGTAGGGTCTGCTCTACATATTGGACCCTCTGTTCACCTCAGCAGGGAGTCAGCTACAACTATGACTTGTTTTTTCTTCCTTGTAGAGGTTGTAGTAATATGGAGGGAAGAGGGGAGGTGTCTTTCTGGTCTTGGCCCCTCCTCTGATGTAGATGAATCATCACCCACATTGTCCTCTGGTCAGTCCTCCACAGGTAGAGCCTCTTATCTGTTGTGGAGAGGCACCTGGAGAGGTGTGGGCAAGGAGGGGTTTGGTTTCTGCTCTGTTGGTGGACTTGCTTCCACTCACTACATCCCTTTTAAGTTCCTGCCTACGTCTCGGTGGGGGAAGGATACTGAATCCCTTTGATTAGGGGATTTTTTCCCTCTTTTTTCATCATAAAACACTTGTAATATAAATTTTCTCATGGACAGTATCATATTTATTATTGCTGAAATTGAGTTTGTCAAGCCACAAAACTGGTTTTTATAGTCTTTTTTTCACTTAGTTAATACTCTATCCTGAAAATTAGTAACACAACCAATGCCTTAAAATACATGGCTCTGGGGAAATGCGGGTGATGACCCCTATCTAAGATAAATTTCCCAACTAATGTTTATTTAAGTAATGTCTTAAGTATGAATATACAAGAGAAACTTAAGAACAAAAGCCCTTGACTAAAAAGAAACCCCGTTCCCTCATGCACACTTAATTTTAGTCTGTAGGTAAACATAATTTGACAATTAATTGTATGTATTTTTGAGACATAGTGTCCACTTCTTGGACAGAAAACATATGTAATATTATTTCTTGATGTTCAGTGGTGAGCATTTTAAAAATATGTATGCAGTCATTAAATTAATCTATGACAATGCTTCTATGTGTCCTCAAAAAAGTCCTCTTTGTTCTTTAGTCTAAGTGTAATGATGTTCCCATGTGAGACAAGGGTGTAAAACATTCTGCTTCACTTGGAGCACCTAAAATTATAGTCCTACTGCACAATGTCCTTTCAGTAGATGAAATAACTTCCACATGTGATTGTGAAATCTCCAATGTACTATGAATTAATTTACATCCAAGTTGTGTGCCTGAAGGACTCATGAAAATCTGTGCATTTTTTTAAGCATAGCAATTTAAGATTTGCATCTCTGGCCTTATAATTGTAGCCCAACAGTGCCATCCACTGCTTCTCCAAATAAAATTCCAAATATATCATCCTCATAGGGTTTTAGGGAAAATATGATATGATAATTGTGTCCTTTTAATGTTTTATGTAGTAGTTGTCAGATGAAGAGGAAATGTGTTTTAAGGAAGTCAAGGAATAAGAGCTTACATTAGGTATTGCTAGAAGGATGTGCAAAGCAAAATCCTAAATGTGAGAATAATAAGATCTAAAATGATAGATTTAAATTTGTCTTCTTTCTGGCACTTCTTAGTCCCCCACCCCCCAAATCATAAATATATTCCCATTAAATATATCTACTATTATGATGATCCTCATACTTATAGCCCACTGTAATATAATGAAAGACTCCTTCAAGGTATAAGCTATAATGGAATTTGCTTAGGTAGAGTACTGAACACTATTCTGCTGAATTGCATTGAACGGCTGAGCTTCTACTGTCTGACTTGGTAATGTAAATGAGTTGCAATTGTATCCTAACTGTCCTCTGCAGTCTCCGAATATCTTCTTTCTGTTATATGCTATTTCTACAATAGGAATTTTCATAGCAGTTTTACAATAAATTTTAAGTACCGCTTCATAAAATAGTCTTTTTTTCTGACTTCCTCAGATCCTGAATGTCAAAATCTCTATATTGACTTGAATTCAAGCTTTTCACAGACCCAAATAGGATATGAAAACTTTTTTTCTTCTTTTTTTCCCCCTAAAAATCCCCGTATGTTGGGTTTCAAATGCCTTTCCTCTGAAGAGGAAGGAATACCATTCCTAACACCTAAAACTATCAACTGTTAACAGTCTTAGAATTCTAGCTGCATTTTCCCCTTCCACCATTATATTTTCTTGTGTAAAGAATACAAGATATCTGTCTGTTCTGCCAAATGAAAGTCATTTACTTACCAAAATCAGTAAATTGCTATGGCATGAAATGTCAAACCCATGTGAAATGTGTATTTGTTCTATTAATTCAGATCTATCACTAACTGACAAAGAAATAGAAGTTACCAACCCATGTATATTCAATTCATCTCTTAGAAATATTTTGGAAGAACATTCTGTCAGTGAAAGTCTACTAGTAGTCCTTCAGTACATCTTTCACAGCTGGGTGAATGTAGCTCTTGAGATTCAGGTTTTACCATGTTCTTTTCTTATCTGCTATTTTCTACGCTTTAAGACTCCTTATTAAGAGTAACAGTGCTTTAAATTTTCTTTAGCTATAGTTAAAAGCATGAAATATTACATTGTTAATTTTTTTCCACTCTTCATATTCTTATGTCTTCTTGACTGCATGACTCCATTCTCCACTTTAAGAGTAAGTTGAAATATGTATCATTTGTTAAGGGAAAAGGGTGTTTGATAACAAAAAAAAACCTGAATAAAGAAGCCAAATCTGTAACAAAAGGATCTAAAAGTGCAAGGTGTAGTTCCACTTCTGCCTGTATGGAGAAAGCTGTTTTCTGAAGACCTGACTAGAATGGTCACCCAAGTGCACAACTGGGATGAAGAGCTGTTATTTCCGCTGTGCTGCAACCATTGCAGCCTAGAATTAGGAAATCAAAGGTTTGGACTATTGATTTTAAAAGCCTTTACTCACCCACTCTTTCTGATAACCAGTAGGAGGCATGACAGGCTTTCAGGCAAAAGGCTCAGGTTTCTGAGAGCCTGTGGGCTACTTGCAAGGTAAAGGTGGTTTAAGTTAAGAGATGCAAATTGCAGGAATCTCTTCGATATACGTGATTCCTTGTCTTTCATAAAGCAAAAGGAATCAGTACATAAAAATTACAAAAATAAAGGAATTCATTTTCAGAGACAATTTATCTTTTAATATGCTAAAGAGATATATATACACACTCATCTTTTTACATTGCACTACTTTACATTTATCACAGAAAATGCATTTCTATTATAGAATCATAGAACAACCAGGCTGGAAGAGACTCACTGGATCATCAAGTCCAACCATTCCTATCAAACACTAAACCATGCCCCTCAGCACCTCATCCACCCATCCCTTAAACACCTCCAGGGAAGGTGAATCAACCACCTCCCTGGGCAGCCTGTTCCAGTGCCCAATGACCCCTTCTGTGAAATTTTTTTTCCTAATGTCTAGCCTAAATCTCCCCTGGCAGAGATTAAAATTATCATAGAGGTTTTATGTAAATAGTGAGATTTGTATACAAGACAAAAAGGCTTATATTTATGTGCACTGGCTATTCCATATCTCTACAAGTACAGTGAGTTCTTCAATACCAGTTATTTTCTATGTTACTCTTTTTATCATGTTAGCTTTGAAACATTCATAAAAAGTACCAGTATAGCGAAACAAACTGGAAGACCTTACAAGTTCTAGTGTTGTGCAAGGCTCAGGCAAGGGTTCAGAAACACCTAGTGAAAGCACCGTATTAAAAGCCAAATGCATTTTATAGAATAATTCTCAAATATACCTCTAACCAGCATGACAAGGAAGACACCTCATTAAAACTTCTGTCAGCCAGCGTATCATGCATGTTTCGAATTATATATTTCACTTCAGTTTTCATATCATGTATGCTACGTCGTGACATGACTTTTTTTATCCTTATTGTATGCCTAAAAAGTATATCTCCCAGTGTATTTGTGTAAAGACCTGAACATTACCTACAGAACTTAGAGTTTCCCAGCTGAAAGAGCTATGCATAATGCTTGAGGGGTGTTTTATCAGTGTATCTTTTGCTGTATAGCAGAAGTCATTCAATCCCATGCCTTCAAAAAAGCTGATTATGCTAAGTAGCATCTCAGGTCCAGTCTGAATGGAAAATAGGTGCCAGTGCTTGCAAATTTAATATAAATGTAGCAATTTTGCAAGTGTCCCTGCAATTTCATGGAAAGTTTGCACTCTCTTGCAACCTATGTGAATCAGAATGAAACACTACACAACCCCCATTGCTCTTCCTTTTCCTTTACTGCCAACTGCTGCTAAGATTTTTGTGAGTTAGCTCTCCTTAATATATACACGACCTTTCTACCTGTGACAGTGGTTGCTATTTGTGTATTTCAGAGGAAAAACAATAAAAATCTGGTAGGTGATCTCATTGAGCTGTTTTAGAAATGGACCCTCAGACTCAGCATTAGCTCACTAATATCTTGTGTGCTGCTACCATTTTGTTTTTAACCTGCTAGACAGTATGAAACAAAGATGTTTTATAACTGCAGCTATTTTTGTTTAAAGAAGAAATAAAAGGGTAAAATTCTGGCCCAAATAAAGCAAATGGCAGAACTTTCATTTTAATTTGATAAATTTGATATTTCAGAAACAAGGAGCTCATACTTTTACAATGGCCTGGCCCTAACAGAAGTGCTGTCTGTTGCTACTAAATCATAGTCCCGTAGTAGAAGTTAGAGTTAAATACAAATATACCAGCATTAGGGCTACACTTCTGTCTCAAAAATGTGTATATCCTCTGGGTGCTGCCCTTTGTCTGGTATTGCTGTAGGCATTGATCTATGCAGAAATAGAAACATTTCTTCCCACCAGTTACTGTTGCTGCTGAAGTGCAAATGACGTATGCCAGTTCTAAAGATGTGATCTATGAGAGGATGAAATGAAATTTGCACAGAAAAAAAGCCCAAACATAACAGTGCAGCACACTGAACGGGTTGAAACTGCACAGTAAAAGACAATGTAATGGAGAGCAAATTTAGATGTTCTAATGACTTTATTAAATTGACAAAATTATTATTTATATACAAAGGGAAAATCCTTTTAAGAAAGTTACAGGAGACATTATGTACAGGAGATTGTGCCTGTGTAAAGGCTGCCTTCTGTGTGTGTCTCAAAAGGGCAGAATTGCATTTGAAAATGTTAGCATTCCAGAAAGCAAAAACCATTTCAGATGTGTTGGCAAATGCATTTCTCAAAGCACTGACTGTGAGCTGTTGAGACTTCCTTCTCTAAGTAAGTGGTCTCAATAGACATTAGGAGTTGCTTAACTACTGGAATTATGACAGCTACTATAAAATAATTTTAAACTTTCTTCTTAGACCTTCATTTTCTGCACTAGAGAATGAATTTTTAACTCTTCTGTTATCTCTCTGTACAGTGCCTGTTTCCAAAGAGCTGATCTTTTTTTGATCTGATAGCAACAGCTTAAACAGTGGGTGACAAAGTTGTTGTCTGCAAAATTGAGGCTAGCATATGCAGGCACAGTTCCTCAGTGTGGAGAGTGCTGCCATAGAATTCCGACAGCTTTGATCCTATCTTTAGGCTCTGCAAGCAAATAGAGTCAGAACATGGCTTTTGCTGTAAAATATGTACTCGGGTTCAGTATTTCAAACTCAAAACTAATCTAAAACTTTCAAGGCAAAAATCCAGACCTGCAGTATTTTACATTTATAAGTTATCTTAAAAACATGTTATCAGATTCTATTTCAAAAGCATAGAATGCCTCACTTAGCAGAATTATTTCATTATTTCATTATCATGTCATACATATTTAAATTAAATCACCTTTTGCTTTTTACCTTATTAATTACATTTTTCTGTTGAAATAGCTAGATTATACTCTTCAGTGGCCTGTCTTAAAAAACCTTTGCTTACATGTGAATATTTTGAATTAAGGATAAATGAAATTCCTATTTGCTGTCAAAACCAAATTGTGAAAATGCATTGCATGGCTTTGAAAACCAGTACACTCTATTAGCAGACCTGTCAATATAAAAAGTGCATTCCATTTCCACCTCTTGCTCTAATAACCTTTTCTATGTTACTCAGAGGCAGTTCACATAATCAGAGTATATTGTCAGCTTACTGGAGTTGGGGAAGCATGAAATGAAAATCGCGTTAATATTGATCCAATTCTCCTACTTGCAAGTGTCCTTGATGTCCTTTCCACTGAGCAATAACTGTTGGTGTGATGTAGTTATTTTCCTCTCAGCTATTACTGTACTTCTGTAAAATTACTGGAAACTCACTTAGGAAAGTTTCATTGCTCTTAATTATTTCTCTTCTGAATCATCTTTGCCTGCTTAGGTGATCCACAGCATATCAGAAAATTCAGTTTCTTTCTGTAGTTTATCAAGCTACAGTGAGTCACTGCATTTCAAACTGACAGGGATTTGTAAAGGTCATCAGTCATGAAATATGAATCCATTCTTGTGTGTACAAGTTACAGTGGCAAACTACATCTTAATCCAAATATAAACATTTGACTGGTTTAAGTTCCCATTAGAAGGACTTCTGGTTCCAATCAGAATGAAGACTGTCCTTCAGGAGCCTGAAAATGCCCGTGTAACATTTGCTGGACTGGGCATATCCCACTCTGTTACCCACCGACTCTTTATGATTGGTGCTGAATCTTTTCTTAGATGCTCACAACATCTGAAATGTCAAATAAATATAGTGATAATATTGACAACTTCTAAAAAATATGTATAATAACCACTCAGAACCTCAGTCTTCCTATCTATAAGCAACAAAAATAATGAGTGTCCAACATGGTAACTTTATTTTGTGTAGGACCTTTTATATTAATTTAAAACACTTTGACTTTAACTACAAGTATTTATTGTTTAAAAAGCCTTCGACCTCTTCTAAGAAACCTGTTTATTTTGGCCTTGTCCATATTCTTGATCTCATCTTTGGTGTAGTTTGCCATCAGTCTCACTTTTACAATGCAAAACATCTGAGAATTTTTAAGAGGAACATGTATACAACAACAAAGTATTTATTTACAAATTACTCTCATAAAGAAGATAATTTCATCATATATCAAGTATAAAAATTTGGAGAAAAAAACGTATGGAATGTCTATGATAAAATTTTCAAGTATTTATCTATTACAGAAAACAAAAATGTGTTGGTTTTACTTTTAGTGGAAGTAATTTCCCATACAAATGTGTGCCATTTTTAATTTCTACACAATTTTCATAGTTTTCTCCCTCATTTCTTCAAAGATCCATGATAATTAAAATATTATTTAGATTCCTGTGGCTTTTATTAAATCTATTGAAACCAGCCTTCCTTTAATAACAGTCACTTCTCTGATTCTCTAGGGAAACTAAATTATATGCCCGTCAAAGCTGCCAGTTCCAGAAACACATCACAATTTAAATAACGACTCTAGCAGACTCAAGAGGGGACAGTTCATCACAATGTGCGAGAACTGGTCTGCTACTCAAAGCCAGAAGGCTGGTCTCTTGACCAGGTCTGGGGATACCTGGTACATGTTTTCCATGGAGTGAATACAGTCCTAGGAGGGCTGGTACTGTAGCCGTGCAGAAAGATGTTAGGCTTGGGTGGAGTGGTCACCGTGTCTATGATTTCATCTTACTGCTTTTTGTAGAGGTCAGTTTACAGTCTTCCAAGTGGCTTGTCTCCATAACTGTGAGCGTTGTTAGGTTCCTGGTGCTTAATCAAGTTAGTAAAGATTAGCAATGAAAGGAGTTTAAACTGCTGGAATATGTAAAGCAGGAAGATTAGCTCACAAAGGTTTTTTTATAAGCATTTTCAACAATTAATCACAGCAAATGAACAAATAAGATAGATAGTAGCCTTGCATTTTACTTCTGTGCAGACATAAGCTTGATTCTTTCTGTAAAATTTAGAGTTAGTACAATAAAATTTAAAAAAAAATCTGTTCCAAGAAAAGGCTTAGTTCTTTCAAACTCCATTCATAAATTATATTTTACCTGTGATATAATTTCATGGCTCACATAATGATCTATCAGGTAGTCTCTTATGAGGAACTAATTCTGAATTCCTTTGTTTAATAAAATACTAAAAACTACCTTAGATGCTCAACATTCAGCAGCAAAAGCGGTGTTCTACAGAGCAGTACATACCAGTGATCTGTAAGGAGAAAAAGCAGCTTTACAACTTTGCCCTGAAAAGTTTCTGAGGAGGGCTAAGCTTCACAAAAACTATACCTTAGATGTTATAAAAGAGAGTTTTTAATTAAATGCAGCATTTTACTGTAAAGACAACAGACTTTACTTATGTCAAAATGCTCCTTTAGAAGCCACATAAAACTGTAAAAGACAATATATGAAAAAGCTTTCTCATAGAAAAGAAGAACACCATTCCATGAAGCAGATTTCCAGATGTTTGGAAACATTAGAATTTCCTGTCAGTATATTTAGGTAACATTAAAATGAGGTTAACTTTCCATTCTGCCATCTCTCTTCAAAGATCAAAGAGCACTCACTGCATAAATTGCCTTATCTGTAATTTGCTGAAGTAAACTATGGAAACAACTTTATAAGAAGCAGTAGTCTCCTTTTGTTGGTTCCAGAATTACCAAGCAAACTATTCTTAAAATTAACCATTTTTTTACCTCAATGCTTACTAAAGGCAGAAAGAAAAAAATATATCTATTTAAATATATAATAAATGGATAGCAGGAACTATAGAACTGAAAACTCCCTTCCTATGTTTAACTAATTAGTAGTAATTACTGTAATTACTAATAAAATAAATATACATAAATGTAATCAAGCATGCATTCTGTTCATACTGTGAATTTTAAAATTTTATTTAGGGGCAGGTTTTGTGGGTCTGGACACTTACAGTGCCTTTGAAACTTAAGTTGCATCCCTACAACCTGTTGTGACCTAACCCAACAAGGAATCTAGTGATTTAATTGAAAATAGAGAGGCAATAATTCATGTGTTACAATAACAATCTCTCCCCCTAAAAAATTTAAGTATTACCTCTACTAAATACTTCTAAAGGTTGTAGCTGCAAAATAACATGAAACTCTCCTGTGCTTGGTAAATTGCTAGGTTTTGGGAGGCGTTGCTTGTGTGGGGTTTTTCTCTGCTGAATAATTTGTATTGCTTTTCAAAGAAAAGTAATGGTAGTAGTGGAAAGGTTAATAAATTTTGGCAGTACTGTACTAATTTCCCATTCGGCCGATATAAACTTTCAGATGTAGACATCTTCTTTGTGGAAGCTGGACTTCTGTAGATAAGTGATAGTTCATTTATTTAATTTCTTTTAAAGATAAGCTCTTTTCAGTTATGCTGAAGCCACTGTCAGAAGCCAGTTCTTAACAAGCACATAGAAGATGATCACGATGATAACAGGTGTAACAAAAAATGGCTTTTTTTTAATAGGCTTATAACCTTATACATATATTCTCTTGAAATATCTTTAAGATAGAGCCTTTGAGTTTCAGGAAATGAAGGCACCAACTTCATCTGGTCTTCAATGAGACCTAAGGGTTTTATTTCCCTTATCTTCTTTGCAAATTGTAGTTTTAAGACATGCTTCACTGCTTATATCAAGGCTTCTTTCCATATTCCAATCTAGAAAAATATCCCCTAATAAGAAGCTTACTTCTTTGAGAACCGATAGCCTCTGCCTGTTCCACTTGTGCACACCAATGTTAAAATGTTGCTTTCTTTAAATTATGTCTAGGGTTCTTTTATTATTTTTTCATATTTTAATTGGTTTAAAACATTTTCTAATTAGACTTAGGAACTGACGTTAATAAAATTCTGAATTATGTCTTTAAAAGACAAACTCCATGTGTCCTAAAAAGAGTTTTATATTTAATACCTGGAAATGAATTTCATTTCATAATAATTTTGCTAGGGCTTTGAAAATAAAATTTGAGTTTTGATTTTTTTCAAACACACTGAAATATGAAGTATTCATTTATTCATCTTTTTTTTATATCACTGTTAACAATACTAGGCATAGTTTTATGTCATATAATTTTTTATTCAGTTTGTTGTCGGGTTTTAAAGAGACAAGTTGTTTTTCTCTTTACTCTTATTTGGAGAGATTCTCTTGTTTTAGAACCTTTTTGAAGTTGTCCTGAAATGTAAAAATAGAACATCTGTGACAGATCTGTTTTGAACATATTTCGTGTTTCAGGATCCAAGGAGATCTGGTGGTCTGTGGTATTCGCTTGTTAATTTCTTGATGAATGGGTAGAAAGGCCATGACGTGCACTCAGTACAGCACGTCTTCTGAAGATAGATGATCTCAAATAAATTCTATTCCCAATCAGTTTTTGATTTGTTAGGTGTTAAACCATTTCTTTGTAAGGACAGTGTTTACAAGCCTTGTAATGAGGCAGCCCTGTGAGACCTTACTCTTCTTGCTGTAATTTTGATAAATGGAACTCTAATTCATAAAGGATATAGTGATTGAAGGGCAACTCTAGGTCTCGTACACTTTCATTTAGATAAATGTTTGGTACAGTACAGCAAAACTGAGGTGCACTCAACAAAGTGATAAATTTTAAAAACAGCCAAACCAGAGCTTTTTTCCCATCAAGACAAAGAAGCACCATTTACCATATTTCTTTTAGATAAATGTATGTTTAATATTATAAACCAGAATGGATTTTAGAAGCATTTGTCTTGTTATTAAACTCCAAATTTGCCAAACTAATTTAATGCTTTCTCCTCTACCACGTTTCTTACATCAGCGTCAGGCAATATTTCTGTAAGCTGGTAACTGGAACCCTCATCACAACGGATTTAAAATACACTTAATTTCAGGTTCTTCTGATGCATTTCAAGTGTTAGGAATAATTTGGGGCTTGGAAGTTTTCCCTTGTAATTTTAAAGATATATCATAATGCATAAATATTTTTAAAGGACCACCACTAATCTAGTCAATTACTAAAGAAATGGTTGACTCCACAATTACTCCAGTTTGGTACTTTTGAAGTAATTCATTTGAAGGTTGTGACATTTTATAGAGCTCAGAAACTTTTCTAAAACTCACTAGAACTACTGAAAAGGAAGAAACCAGTATTTTTATGCTATCTTCCTTCACCAAGTTAGTACATCTCAGACCTGATCTCCTTTAGTGTGAAATGCTTCACAGCAGGGGCTATTATTTGTGTCAAATGATGCTAAACTCCTTTGAAGTAAACAAAAGTGCAACAAGATCCTGATCTACTGGTTAAATACTCAGGACAATTGTGATGTAATAAAACTGGAAGTCTGTTACAGCACATTACTCCTTTGTGGTTTTCCAAACTCCTACAATTCTTGCTCCTTTTTGTGAATTAGGGAAATTTAAAAAAAAAAAAGACAAACCAAACCATAAGCCAAACAAAAAACCCCAAAAGCTTGAACATGATACTTAATAACTGTTACAACTCTTAGTTAATTGATTAATTTTTAAATTGGATGAGTAATTACAGTTAACTGTAGTACGTAGCAACCTGTGCAAGTGAAGTAATGATCACAATCTAATAACTGAGTGCAGTAAAATGCTGTGTCTTAGTATATGTCAACATTGGTGCTGTCTTCATTGTTGTCAGTATCGGGTTGCAACAGAGAGAGAAGAAACAGGAAGACTAGAGATGCTGTCCTTAATTTTGGGCTTGGTGAAAAGACTGGGTTTTGTCTACCTGCTTGCCTTTACCTGCTCTGTAGTTTCAGAAATAGCAGTTGGGATAATTGCAGTAGTATTCAAAAGCTTAATATTAGGCAATGTAAAATTTGAGGTTGGCATGCTAACAGTGACCTTCAAACAGGGTAAATGCACTAGCAGAAAAATATACCTCCAGCATTTTTATTTATATGGTATGACTTATGTAAGGCTTGCATGAGAGTAGGAGATAAAATCATAATACCTTTGACATTGTTTGTAATAACAAGACTACCTGACACATCAGTTCTATTCCATGAATCTATCTTCACTGACCTATCTGCTTACTACATTCCTCTTAGTTTTCCCATATTAATATGAGGCTTTGAGTCTTAGAGGGCTTTACTTCATCATTTTACAGCTGCCATAATAGTATTCATGATGTTTAATTTCAGGCATTGTGGAAAACAAAGGCAGTCCACCAAAGTGCCTGGTTTTGCTCAGATTTTACCCATCGTTCTATAGATTAGTAGGAAACAAATTTCCAAATTATCATACAGAAAGGAGAGATTACATTTGGCTTTTATTTCTTAGTTAGCAGAACTGGAGATGCCTGGATCTTGGACAGTCCCAGGTGAATATGCAAGGTTTTCTGTTTAGGAAAAAAATCCAAAAAGCTTTCTTGCCTAAGGCTACTGTAAGTCTGTAGCACTGAAAATAAAACTAATGACCTCTCCCCAGCTAAGGAAGAAACACTTTAAGGATGTCACAACAGTAACATGAAAGCTATTTATGATATGAAAGCTACTTCTTCGCCTTCCCTGGAGGTGTTTAAGTTACAGGTGGACGGGGTCCTGAGGGACATGGTTTAGTGTTTTGTGGGAGTGGTTGGACTCGATGATCCAGTGGGTCTCTTCCAACCCGGTGATTCTGTGATTCTGTGATACTTATGATTCCATCATTTGACCAGACTATGATTCATTTTCTGCGTAAACTCTGGGAAGTGCTAGCAGGACCTTACCAAACAGTAAGATGCTATATCTCCTGCTGTAACAAACTGTCAGTCTGAATAGAAAAAGTCGATTGAAGGCAGTCAATTGAACTCACTTACTTGTGAGTTCTTTTAGGTAATTGGCACATGTCCGTACACCAGCATTGTTATTGTACTCCTTAAAAATGTGTGCACACACACACAGATCCACACTAAAATTCCCTCACTGTGCTTGTGTTTTTTTCAGTCTTTTCTGAATCTCTACATAGCTTACCTTGTTGTTACTATATATTGTGATAACCCATCTCCTATTTTGCTATTCTGTCCCTCCTGTACCCAAGATGATAATCATGGCAGACTTTTAATTCCCAAAAGCAAGTGTTTTATTTACAGTCAGTGGTTTGAGCTCTTGGAGGTCAGTCAGAGTCAGGACACAAGGAACCCAAGAGAAACTCCTGCTAAATTTCTTGCAGGTGGAAAACTAATAGAACAACATTGAACAGAAAGTAAATAGCACTTATTAAAAGCAGGAGAGTCTTTGTGAGACAGTTTTTTATTTTATTCAAGATATATCTTGAAAGACAGGATAAGGCTTCATATTTTGTAAACCTTGGTACAGTTTGAGAAAATGTTCCTTCCCTTTTTTGATAAAGATGATTTAGACTGTATTTTTTTATTACTTGACTGTGGTTGTTTTCTATTTAAAATATTATTCAGCTAAATTCACAACACTTGTGACCTTTTTTTAGGTACTGAAGAGGATGTAGTGAAGTCAAAGAAAACTTTCCGAAGTCAAGCTGTGGTAAATCAGAATGCAGAAACAGAGCTTATGTTGGAAGGAGATGATGATGCTGTTAGTCTGCTCCAAGAGAAAGAGATTGACAACCTTGCAGGTAATTATATTTTTCATTACAGCTAATATATGAGCCAGAAGTCTTTTCTAAACCTTTGTGATTAGTGTCTTAATATTGACAGCTAAGTATACAATTACAATACATTCAGATTCTGTGTGTTCTAGATTTAATATGATGTCCTGTTTCCATGAACTAGCAGGACTGATGACAAAGCATGTGCCCATTGCGTAGTATTTCAGCAGAGTTGCAAGAAAAAGTGATACTTTAAGTGTTTTTGTTACTATCCATGACTTGTTCTGTAAAACTGCTTTAGGAACATCTCCTTTTTTTCGGTTAAATGGAAATCTGGGCTAATTGTGTAACTCAGGGGTTTGTGAGTCAGAGTGTGGTTGTACACTTTCATGACCTGATCCCAAGTGTCATGCAGCTCATGGAGAGACACCTGCATTCCTGCTGGCACCCACTTCTCTCAATGATGGAGTTAAGGGAGATCTGCAGTGTCTCAGCTCATCTGTCACAGCCAGGGAAAAAGCTGCCTGTTATAAACAGGGTCTAAGAAGGAATGAAGCTGTAACCAAACTATGAACTTCATTACTTAGCAGATGAGCTGGAAATGAATCCTCTATATAAACATACATGAAAAATCCTTCCTAGTCCCTTCTCCCTGTATTCACACAAGGTATGCAGTGAGGTCTCAGTTTTATCCATCTTCCAGCAGGTTCTGTTAAAAGTTTGGTTTGCCGTACTACCTGTCCTGGGGATGTAGTCTGGAAAGAAAGGCATGTGGAAGGTTGAAAAGTGCACCTTTCTCTCAGACGAGATAAAAATATGAGAACTGTGAAATGCAGTATGAGATTTTTATATTTAAAAAAAACCTTTACTAAATTTCTCCACTAAGGAATTTTCTTCATATCTATGGGGTATTTTTTCTGCATAACTGAATTAGCTACCTTTGCTCCTGCACTTTGTTTTGATGACAAAGTGGAAATTTGTAGCAAAGATAAGTTCGTAAATGAATGATAAAAACAAAACAAAACAAACAAAAGCAAGAAATGCCTATAGGAAAGTTAGTCTTATACTTTGAAATTTGAGCAGGGCAGATGGGAGAAGTAAATGCTTTTATTTGGCAACAACCTACAGTATATGATTATCACAGTTAAAATGTCGATCTGCTTGCTTTTTCATTCCGCAGCTAACCATTTCTGAGACAATGTTGTCTTAAGTCAATAAAATAGTAAGACCAGCAGGACCATTAGTGGGATAATTTGATCGATGTGCCTTTCTCCCTTAGAAGGAAAACTCAGCACTGCTTTGGCTAAGTTCTTATAGCTAAGAACAGTGCTTCCAACAAAATATTCACAGAGTTGCTATAGTTTAAGGGGTTCAAGATGCAATTACATGGAAAAATTGATTAGAGCTGCAAAGTGGAAGTGAAAAATTCTTGCCCAGTCTGGCAAGTCTCACAGTCAGCTATGGTGTTCTTATATATGTCCCAACACTGCCATTTTGTTCAAACACACTGATGCAATACAACCCCTATAGCTACATCCTTCTGCAAATCCCTGGTACTTCAATGCACCCCTAAGTATTAATGTGTATGTAGCATTTACTAGGGATTGTTGCATGTATTACATCCCCTGCTTCTTCAGGATATGGCGTGATAATTCTAGTCCTTTCGTGTTGCAGAAATTGTGATATCTTGTCAGTATTATAAAAACAGGAATTATAAAAATTGAAACAAATTGACATTTGAAATACTGGCAGGATATCTGTCCTAACAGTGTCAGAAATCAGCCTTTGTATTCCCTATCGATACCAACAGGGCAAGCAAGGCATCTCTGAGTGTGGTGAGGTGATGTGGTAATGGGGCTATAGGGGTACCAAAACCCATTAACATCTAAAAAAGAACCCACATTCCACATTCCACTACCTCATTTTTACTATTGGATTAACTGCAGCCTTTGCTACTTGACACTTGCTCAAAATGATTTTGAGAGTTAGCAGTCACACATGGTGTCATATGTGTCTTCTGTAGATTTTAACCAATCAGTTAAAAAACCCTGAGTCCCTCTATACCTTCTGTTTCACTGCATTATTTTGCATGAGTTTGCATATAATGATGCTACTGCTTTCCATTATTCTCAGTTTATATGACTGAAATTTGGGTCCAATAACTGAAATCAAGAAAAGCAGTAGGCAAGGAAGGTGGGTTTTATGCATAAGAAGGTTCAAACAACCCCTGACCGCTCTGAAGAGCAGGTCCAAACAAAGTCATTCCAGAGTTATGTAGATTCAGTGGATGTGATCTGGAAATCTTTGAGATCTATCAAGTTATGGTATATTTCAGCATCATTTATATCTAGTTACTGTTTGGAGTGGAATGACACATAGGAATTTCTATATTCGGATATGCCTCCAATTCAACTTTAAAGCTTAAATCAATTTAAACCTGGTTTACAATGATTTGGATTGTCTCAGTAAGGGATAGGAATGAAATAAAATCATTTTAAACCAGGTTTAAATTGATTTAAGATTGTCCGCGTTTAACTAAAGCACTTTAGCATTGTTTATTCCATGAAACTGAGGCACCATTTAAAAAGATGAGACCTTAGTTTTTAAAAAACTTGTAACTAACAGAATATAAATATTACAATATTTTGATTTGTGAGGTTAAAACTAAAAAAAATAGCAAAGTTTGAAACATATTGAGACTGTTCGTACAAAGTTATCTGTACATACCTTTTGTTCCAGATACTCTTTATAGTTTTTCATCAACCATGTGGCACAAATCAGTGTAAAGCTCACTTTGATAAATTACATATGGGATGGAGAATTTTTAAATAATTATAGTCTGAATATTTTATTATATAATCTTTGTATTCCATATGTTGCAATAGCATTTGGTCAGATTTCATTATATTAAATAGCATTTTAATAAAATATAAAAATCGAATTTTATGTTATTATGGTCTTAGCATTATGACTTATAAGTTTGCATCAAGATTTTTAACCAAAGCAGTATTTTAAATGGTTTTTACAGCATGAGTTATCAAAGTATGTGGTTTTTTGTTTTAGCATTTACATATTAAAATATGTTACATTTTTCTGTTTCAGTTTTAGCTCCTTTTCTTCCCAGGCTGTTCACTTCAAGAGGCAAGTCACATCTCCATTAGTACTAATGATTGAGATAGCCCAGTCAAATTTAAGTTTTCTAATACATTGTGAATCTGTAGGTAATACCATCAAATCCACTGTAGAAAGCTGACATTACTAACTCTTCTCCTTTTCTTTTCCTTTTCAGTTTTCTAATACTGCAGTAGGGCTCTTAAATACTTATCTATTCTGCTAAGAGGCTCAGAATACAAATTTGCTAAGTTTGTCTTCTGCTTAGTAGGTAATTTTTTCAAAATGAAAAATATGTGGATGTATTCTGATATCATACACTGGCGTTCTGAAAGGGAAATACGTTTTAATAGATAACTAATATTCTTTCCAAAAACTTTGGTTTTAAACTTTGCACTAAAATAGGTCATTAAAAAAAACCCAAACAAATCAAATGTTGAAACACTCAGGTTAAATGAGTTTTACATTTTAGAAATATGTCCTTTTCTCTTTGTTTTGAAGTTGCAGTTGTGTGCATCTGAGAGCAGAATGTAGCCTTAATGATATTTTTGAAAGATGTATGTTCTGTAATTCCAGTGTATTTCATCTGTTTTGTCATATGCCTGGTGGCAGCAGCAAATAGGCCCCAGCCAAGCCAAGTATCCCTGATAAAGTCTTTTGCTGCTCTCTGAAGAGTAGTTTCTAAAAAGAAAAAAGGAAATAAAGATAGGAGGATATGAGGCTTTGGGTTATTTTAGGAAGAAAAAAGCCTTTGCCAGGCATCTGTCTGGTTACTTGCATGGGCTCAATCAACTCAGAATCTAACTTCCTCAAAACTCATGGTGAATTTCAGGCTCGCAACAGTCTTGCAGGAATAAATGCATATTATTTGCTCCATTATACAAAGAGATTGAGCAACTCATCTGAATAAACCCAAGGAAAGCCATGAACTGCCTTTATTGTCTCTTTGATATAATGTATCTGAACCTTCACTACAGAATCCTCCCTTCTTCTTGGACACATGTCTTTAGGTGGAAGGAAAACCCCCATAAGGCAGATGTGCCTGCAAGGTTTGAGTAAGATGAGCATCCCAGCCATGCCCTAACTTTTAGCAACCCTGAACTTTAATGTAGAAATATTTCTAGAAAACAGCATCACCACTGCAAAACAAGTGCTGAAGTTCCATCCAAGCCACCATGGGTAGCCAGCCCATGTTAGCTTGAGGGCTAAATGTGATAAGCCCTTTATCCAGACTTCTTGATGGTATGCTGAGTATATTGACTTACTGCCCGGTGCAAAAGAACACACTGAGTCATGAGGATTTGACAGCTTGTATTATTATTAATGAGATATAAGACCTTTCACTTCCAGGTCATCTGTTTGAAGTCCAGACAAGACTGGTGGTAACCAAACATTATCAACATCTGTTTTGTGGCCTATGCAAAATAAGCTTTCTGTCTCATTTCAGACAAAGTAACAGAAATCATCCCAATTTTGAGCATTTCTAATTGAAAAAATATTTGATGCTGTCATTAGAGGAAATTGGAATAGTGCCAAAGTTCTGCTTCATAGCGTTACAGTTAAAATTGTATAGCAGTACCCCCAAAAAAAAAAAAAAAGTAGTAAATCATTTAGCCCGTAGGGAAATTTTCTATTCCAGGTTCTAACAAAGAACTAATTTACATTTCTGAAAGTATTTTGAAGCCTGGCATAGGGCTAGAAGCAGTAATAAAAAACTTACACACCAAGGAACTGCATATAAAACCACAAAAAGCTCAGAAAATTAGCATTTGGTATGGAAAACTTCAATGTGATTGACTCATCTTTATATATATAAAATAGGCATTTAATATATACATATACATAATTAGTTACAATAACATTTCTTATGGCACAAATCTGACACTGCATTTTTTTTGCAAGAGTTGACCAGTGTAGACAACCTCTGGTATGCAAAGCTAATTGCAACTTTTTCTTACCTATTCTTAATGGAGGGACACTTTTTCTCTTTTTTTTCTGTTGCCATCTCAAAATAATTTTACAGTATATATAATCATTTCCATTGTTTGTGTTAATGGAGTTAGACAAATGGTAGATTTTCTTAATTAAAGAAAAGAACAATAACTTAGACCTCTACTGAGAGGGCTGATTTTCAAGTTGTTAGTTTTTGCAGGCAAAATCCCCATCATTTGTTTGGGGTCAAACAAAGAAAGTTTTTGTTACATTATCTGCTGTCAGAATAATGAGTTGAAAGAAAGGACCAAACAGCACATCATATTATCTCCAGCAGTGGCCACAGCCTACCATGGAGGTTTTGAAGGGGAAAAGAGGAATCAGCTTCATCCCTCACAATTCCTGCAGGGAAAAGCAGGACAGTGGTTCTGAGAGTGGTCTCATCTTCCCTCTCCAACCCTTCTACCTACCTGCTGCATCTTCTCCTGCGAGGCTGCAAAAGCCCTGCTGCCCATCATGTGGGCTTTCTACCATGGCAGCTGTGGTCTATACACCAATGGCTCTGAATGGCATTGATAGTCTTTGGGGACCCCAAGGGGCAGAAAGCAGCTACCCAGTAAGGACTGCAACAAGTATGCAGTGATGCTTCCTAATAATTCTCTCTCAGACTCCAGCATCTTGCACCTCTGAGGCTTCTAGAGTCGGAGGCAGTAGCTATTCTCTTTTTTTCCCCCATTATTTCTCTCTCTCTCCCTCTTGCACTCTTCCTCTCACTGTCTTTTTCTCTCTTACTGGAGGTACCTAAGGTATCTTAAGCTTTTCCGTGGTTGGTTTGGGGTTTTTTTATGAAAGTATATATGCATGCACACACAAATACATCCGTTAAATAACAAACATCAAAGTTTCATTAGAAAACACACAAAAAAGTCATTTTTCTCCTAGTGTTTCAAGCTTCTTATTTTCACTGAATTCAGCATGCACTCCTGTTAGTGTTCTGTCCTCGACTCTGTTTTGCTTGCAAATTAGCATTCAGGATAGGAATGTCATTGCAGGGGGTTACTTATTTGGGGAAGGGATAGGAACATGGAAGAAGAGTGATTCTCTTTCCCTTTTTGTGCTAGACATGTAAATGCACAAGCATTGTACTTCCAAACATGGAAATTTAATTCAACTAGATTTACATAGTTACTGCTTATTATATATTCAGATTTCGATCCTCAAGTCTAAGTATAAAGAAGATAAACATATTTGTATGAGTTTAATTTAGAATGTAGATTCAGGCATAAACTGAAAACGGTTATGCTTTTGATGTGTATTTGGCATTCGCATTGAAAACAACAACAAAAAAAAGCACCATATTTTCTGTAATATACTATTTTTAGACATCTTGGTGTTTATTCTAACCATTTTTTTCCACATTACTTAATATTTTATGATGTAGTTGTCATTCATATATGACAGTGCTCTTAAGCACAGCTTTGAAAAGCTCTTCTCTTTGTATATTACATCCCATTCTAAGTCTGAGCATCTTCAGTTTGTAAGATGACAGCTAGATTTCCTGCTTTCCAAGCTCTAAAATTAAATCAATTCAAATGTTGTTGTTTTGTGTTTGTGTCAGGCTCTGAGAGTGCTTTATGTTCTCTTGCTGTCCACTCATAATACCAGTCTACTTAAATTTCTTATTTTCCCCCGCAATGTCAAAATTCTTTTTATAAGAAACTTATAAGTTGGGCTACAATGGACCCTACAAGTGCATATTTGCTTATTGCATATGTCTAGAACTTCTCCCTTATCCTAAAGCACCACACCCTGGAAGGAACTCATTAGCTGATCAAAGGTCTAGTTGATGAGGTACCTGGCATCGAGGTGAAAGACTGCAGAAAGACAAACCTAGGCATAAGGAGCCAGACTCCACAGTTCTTCAACTTTTTTCATCTTCACTATGCAGTTGATTTCCAAATGAAACTCCCTGTTCTCCAATATCTTTGTAACACCCTACAGGGGCAGACCTACGTAGATTAGTGGTAGGAGTATATGCAGAACTTCACTTAGCTCTGGACAGGACTTTTTGCTTTTTTTTGATTGTTTTAGCATTCACATTACAGAAGTAAGGTAAAAATAAAATCAATCAAGTATACTGTCTTGGTTTCTTTGGCCAGAAATTATATGAGAGACAGTTTTCATCCAATGCTTTTGGATAGTCCTCACTGGTAGCCTGTTATGAGACTGCTTTTAGCTTGGCTTTTTGAAGAAGGAAGGTTCACATGAGCACCCTCTGTCAGCCTCTGTCTTTATAATTTCTGAACCTGGAAGCCATTTTGAACAAACTTTAACACAGGAGTAAGGATTTCAGAAGCAATAAAAGTCCTACGTGACAGAGCCTTCCACATCAGTTCTCCTTTTATTAGGTACCAGAGCATCTTTGTGAAAGATTCTTCAGGAATTCCCTAACCATAGGAAAGCAAAACATGCAATCAACCAGTAGACACTGTTACACTTGAAAACATTCATTCTGATATTGCTAGAGATACTAATTTTGAAGTCACAACTGTTGAATCTTAGATAATTCTTCTGAACCTACCTAGCAAGTTATATGCTAATTCAATACCTCTTTTTTTTTAACTTCCCACACACATAGAGGAGTATCTAACCAAATAAGTGAACTTAAAAATACCACAAGCTATTTGAACATAACACTTCCCTTCACTACAGTCCCCAGAAGCATAAGGCTTGCAGTTTATCCTCAAGAGCTTTTCCAGAGACTAAAAGCAATGAAAACTGAGGGTTCACATCTTTCATTTATTTTCTAATCAATTGAGCTCTATTGGCATGATAAGGTACACAAGCTGGACTGTGTAAGATACCTGTCAAGTCTGTTTTGTTTGCTCAGCCTTGCAACTAGGATTTGATCCCTCGTGTTCCTGACTCGTTACAATGAGCTCCTGTTTCAGTGGTATGCTGCTATGGCAGGATGCTTTCTCCTTTCTTCTTCCAACATTAAATATGCATTTCTTATATGGGGGATTTTTTTGTGTTATCTTTTGATTAAATAGACAGCTATAGTGGCTCTCTCAGAGAGGAAAAAAAGTCACTTACGTTGACATGTTCAGTATCACTTAAGGTTTTCTAGACTGAAAAAAGTACCTTAAGTTTACCTGAAAATGAGGGGAAGCCAGTGTGGATCATAGTGCATTAGTGTAGTATATTCACATCTGGATGCACTGCTTAACAATCACGTTCTTAGTTTCTAAACCAGCTTAAATTGCTCAGTCCTTCCAAGGTACAGCTTCAGGCTCTGCCTGTATGAATCTAATTTCGAAGTGGCAAATGTTTGCATTGCAATAGTGAGGTCCCTATCCCAAACATTTAAGTATCTGGCCAGCTGTAAATCATTAAGGGGAGTCTTTATTATTATTAATACCCGATCATCTGGCAGGTTGGTGCTGGAACACGTCCTGGAACAATGCTAAACCCACGTAAGACACTGAGTATAGTTTGGTAGTTCTCATGCATGCTGCAGAGCAAGTCAGACTACCTGCAAAAGGGGACAAAAGTTGATTTTCTGAGTTGCTTTAGGCTGTTAGAGACACAGCTAGTTGTTCCATCAGACCTTCAGTGAGAAGATACATAATAAGATTGATTTTGGTACGGTATTGAGCTTATCTCTGAGTATTCTGTAACCATTCTATTAAGTGGTTGCTTTCTACCACACATCAAACAATATAAAGAGATAATTATTCTTAGGAAAATTGTGAAACATGTTTTCTCTTGGGTTTATATTTTCCTTTCAATCTGACCAGGAAGGAATTGAATTCAAATAATCATTTACCTGCAGAAGTGCATATGTCACTTAATTCAAATTGATGAAAGTGTGCATATGTTTGAGAGAAAATCTTTTTTTTCTTAACCAACATTATCTTTAACTTTTTTCAAGATCTCAAAAAAATATTTATTTATTTATTTATGACTACTTTATTCCTAGCTGCAATATGTAACATTATTTATACTTACATTTTGTTTTTAATCAAATACATTTGTTTGCTGTTGTGGCACCACTTAAGAGAATTGAGTTGCTGTAATTGTTCGGTTACTGTTGTTGAAAAAGACCATTTAAGTTGATCTTAGATGTTAGTAGTAGATGTTAGATGCTTAATGGAGGAAAGGGGGGAAAAGTGGGGGAAAATTTGGGTATCAGGGCCTATCCACACTGGCAACGACATTTAAACAATAAAACGCAATCTTTCCCTGACAATATGAAACATATGATTGTGCAGGACTAAAAAGCCAACAAAGTAAGCGTGGATATCTCTGAAAACAGAGGAAGGGGATTGGAGTTGTTCAGCAGAGGATCAGGAAAACAAGATTATAGTCATGTTTAGACTTAAATTCTGGGAGTTACAGTCAGAAAGTTGTGCAAATTTTGCTCTTTATTGAAACTGGTATGTAAAGGGAGCTGTGTATATACATTCTTATAAAAGCTTTGGCTTGAGTGAAGGAGTTACTCTCTTTATCTGACATAGTGGAGAACAAATTGGGGGCAACCATCTTCATGTAAGTTCAATATCTTTACTGCAGAAGTCTTTGTAAAGGGTAGTTTGGGTCAGATTTATGATGACAGTAAGAATGAAAAAGACTAAATTCTGTGAATTGTTTTTTTGGCATCTTGCATTGTTTACTTGTTATTTACATGGCAAGGCATGTATTATATTAATGATGTTAATTAGTTGAAATATTTTTCTGACTATAGAGCTTTTCCCAAAGGCTTCTGGTGCCTATACCTGTTTCTGCTTGTATGCAATGTGATCTAGATTATAAGAAATGGAGAGGTTTGTGTGTGTGACTGTGTATTACATAGAAATTATTTCAAGTATAAGGATTTGTAGTCATATTAAGTGAAAGTCAGTGTTAGATACACTTGGCTTTAGAATTAAAATGATAAGGGAATTTTAGTTGTCTTATTTCAGGTACATTGTGAATGATTTCTAATAATTATTCTTAATGTTTAAAATACTTAAGTACATCAAATTACAAATTGTAGTTTATGCAAACTGTTGTACATAGTGAAGTTATTAGTTTCAGCTAATCTGTTTTGTATTTTCCATGTTAAATAGGCTACGAAAAAAAGATGAAGATATATTCAAGTTTTTTTAAGTGTCAGCTAAAAACTAAGCATGACAGTATTCACCACTTTTTTTTCGGAATAGTTGCCAGAAGATTGTAAAATTAAATTGGTCTAGCTGATTGGATACATTTTCAAACTATTTGTTCCCACTAGTATTTTTGCATCTATAAGTAAACACCAAAATATTATTTTAAGTTAACCTTTTAAGACTGCAGCAGGTAATTTGCCTGTTTTCATAATGAAGCATATGAAAGCGTATACCTTATCCTACTTAGGAGTAATTATGCCAAATTATCCTAGCAAATATACCACCAGAGTAATTTGGAGACTCATAAAAGTAACACATCTTTAGCTTTTACAGTTAAAAATGACAGTTTGCAAAACTGCTTGAAAGTAACAGTTCAACATACCACTCTCTTGGAGCTTTCCTGAAGAGGTGTAAGTTTTACTGATATCGCTTTAGCAGATACCAAACTCTTTCACCTGACAGAACTTTTCGCTTGCACCAACTTTTCTTTACTTGAACTTGAAAAACACAAGAGCTAAGAAGTACAAGAGCCGAGACACAAGGACTGAGGTCTCTGTTTAAGAAAAGTTAGCAGAGGGTAGGAGAGAGATCACATCGTGCTTTTATTAGCTGGGACCTTCTAATCCCACAATCATTTGCTTTTGGAAAGGAAATATTATTTTTAAAATGTATATGAGCGGTAGCGTTTATTTTAGAAATGTAAATCACATGTGCCGGCCAGAGGGATCATGCAAAGCAAAACACTCCCCATTTGTATAGATTACAAGACCGGTGGACACGAAGTGATTTTCAGGTCTGGTTTTGAGAGGCCAGAACTTCTCTGTTAGGTCGCTGCCTCTCTGCTCTTCCACTGGGAAGAGGCGACGAAACGGTCCTTAAAAAGAAACGCTCGTGCTTTAAAGTCCCAACGACTGCCAGGCGCTCTAGGAGCGCGTCCCTCCTCGCGAAGCCCGAGCTGTTCGGTAGAAGCGGAGCAGCCACGGGTTGAGCTTTTCCCCCGGAGCTGGCAGGGAAGTGCCGGCGGCGTTACCGGCGGCTTGGAGGGTGCGCGGGGAGCACCCAGACTCGCAGCATCCCCGGCGCAGCGCAGCATCCCCGGCGCAGCGCAGCATCCCCCGCGCAGCGCAGCATCCCTGTAAAGGGTGTAAATATTCATCTCCCAGCGCGGCTCTAGCCGCCGAGCAGCGCAGCCTGCGCTGCTCGGCGGCTAGAGCCGCGCTGGGAGATGAATATTTACATCCTTTGCAGCCCCTGGAAAAGCGCAGCTCGCTGCCGCAGAGGGGCCGGGGTGAGGCTGGTAGCCGGAGCTCGTTATGTTTCCCGCATGCGAATGAGCCCGTCCCACAGCTGCTGGCTCAGGTGTGCCCGGCTTTTGTTTCATTAGATTATCAATTGAGTTTGGGAAGCGGACCCGAAGCTTCCCCGATAGCTCGGTGCCATATGGAAAAATCTGCAGTATTTTGATTATGCTCTATGTAAACATTTCAATATTGGATTCTTAAAATCCAGAGACTATCCCAAAGGGGATTAAATCATAATCCTCTCTCACTATAGCTGTAGTGGATTAATTTCGTATTCTCTCAGTGGCTGGCTTGCTCCCTGAAGGCTACAACAAAAAGACTCAGTGCTCCTTAAACATGCTATGGAATTGGAAGTTGTAATTGGAGATTTCCAAAGGACAAGTGTAAAAATGACACACTGTTAATACCTAATATTTTTTGCTTTCCGGGGGGAAAAAAAAATCTATGAAGACTTTTTTTTAAAAAAACTTAGTGTGAGCATCCTTCCTCCTGAAATACCATTAATTGACCACTGTTTACTATGTTTTCTGCTTCTTTTTCGCCAGAAAATAAAATGTAAAAAAGAAAGAAAGAAACAAAACGTACAGGCAAACGTTTTCTTATCTATAAAGTACCACAATGCTTATTCCTTGCCGCATTTTAATACCTCTGACATATTTATATTGCAACAAATCGAGGTGTCATTTGAGCAGAACACAGGGCAGATGCCAAGGTACCAGCCTGGGAGCTCGGAACCTTTTCTCCGGAGGATAAAGAGGGAGCCAGAAATCCCCGATTCGCCCCGCATTCAGTAACGGGCTAAGAAGTTAATGTCCCCTTTTCCTCCCCATCCACCCCCGGCTCCCCCCGCCAGGACGTGAGTGTGTTCTGCTGGCGCACCCGCTAGCCCGGGTGCACCTATTGTCTTCTCCTGGATGTCAGGTTATAGGTTTTGGCCTTTTGACTGTTAAATAGAGGCGGCTTTATTTTTATTTTAGCCACGCAACACCAAGGAAAAGAGATAATTGGATTAAATTGATGGTCTTTCTTCTGGGATTCAGCCAAGCCCACAAACGCCTCCTTAAAATGATAGAATATCGGGTCCCTTCCAGGACGCATCTTCCGAAGGCGCTTTTCTCCCCGCACAAAGGACCGGAGCCCATCACCGTGCGGCGGGGCTGCGCTGCGGGGAAGGGCGAGGGGAGAGGGCGAGGGGAGAGGGCGAGCGCTGCTGAGGGGCTGGGAGCCGCCGGCTGCCCAGACCCCCCTTCTGGAAACACAAAGCAAGGGAGCCTGGGGAATAGAAACCCAAATCCACTTGTAATCGTACAAGGGAGTCGGGCGTAATTACTTGAGCAGCCTAGATGAAGATTGATGAGGCTTTAAAGCGGCGTTTCGGATCGATCGCCCTGCCCTTCGGAGCCTGCGGCCGGGCTTCCCCGGCTCGGCTCGGCCCTGCTCGGCCCGGCCCGGCTCCTTTCTCCTCGCCCAGGGAGGGAGAGAAGATGGAGGCGAGACAGGGAGAGCAGCGGAGTGAGCCCGGTGCATGTGATTCCGATCAGCTGACTAGGGTCAAGAGGCTACCCCGGTTTATTAGGGGATGGAAAACAATGCAATGAAAGAAAATAGAGTTTGTATCAATATTATCCAGCCTGCCATGCTGGGCTGCTGAAAGCTGCCACTGAAACCGCGCGGTTGAGCCTCCCCTCGTAACGCACAGCGATCCGCGCCTTCCTCTTTATTTATTTTTCTGCATAAATGACAAAACATTGTGCAATACAGTCTCAAATTGGGTGTTACAGTAAAGTAAAACATTAACAACATGACAGTTAGATGTGCCGATACAGGACTAATTTGGGCTAAGTGAGTAATTTGAAGCGCTGCTTGCAAGGTCTGGTAGTGAAGGGCGAGTGCGGGGCTGGGGGAGGAGGCCCCGGTGCGAAGTGCAGCTCAGGGCTGGCCTGGAGCGCTCCAGGGCCCCGGGATTAGGGCCACCTGCATCCCCAGGGGGGAAAGGAGGCGCTGGGGACGGCGGCTGGAGCTGTGCGCAGGTACTCGCTGCCCTCCGAGCCAGGTCTCCCTCATCGCAGAGGAGGTTTTAACTGCGTCAACCCTTTCCAACCCTTTCCAGCATTCCCCCAGCCCCTCGTTTTACCAGTCTCCAAAAGATGCGCCAGTCAGACGTTGTCCCCAGTTTCTCAGGGCTGAGGCTTTTGTTATTTCTGTGTCTGAGGCGTGTTTGTCCACGCGTGTGTTTCAATACGTGTATCCAAATAACCCTACACGCTTTATATTTAATCTTTTATTTTAATTAAAGCAAATGAGCTTCCTAAACACCGATACTGTCAGCATTAACAGCGTTCATGTTGAAGATGTTGTCTTTTGCATTAGAAGGTGTGTTTGTGGGTTTTTTTCCTGAATTAAAACCTAACAATTTATACGGAGAAGGCTGCCTTTTACAGTAGGTTTTCCCCATCCCATCTTTTCGGTGCCGGTGAAGACGTCTCGTTCTAGGGACATTATTCGAACGAAACGTTATTACAGTCATTGGAAAAAGGATTAAGTGACAGCGAGGTGAAATACAAATGATCTCGCCATAAATATTTTTAACGGCTCTCGCCTTTGTGTGCGTGCGGTATGGAAGTCGGTGAAATTATAACCTTTAGTGAGACTTTCGGAGTAGAGGTCTGGGACCCAGGGTTAAAAACAAAGCCGCAGGGCACCTCCGGCTTCCAGCTCCAAGCCCTGTGTCGCGAGTCGCCGCTATCGCACATCAACAGCGATAAGCGTTAACGAGGAGCCAAAGGGCGCGACAGGAGAAGGGACCTACTTCTAAGAGGCAGCTTTCTTCTTTTTTAAAAACCTTTTTTCTTTTTTTTTCCTCTCCCGTCTGAATTTCGCTGCTGGCTGATTTATCCTCGCAGCCCGGGAGCTCGTAAACCCGCTTCTGTCCCGAGCGCGGAGTTCAAAGCGCGGGCAGGAGGGGACTAAACGCGGAGTTTTCACACGCGCAGTTTACGAGGGGCGCTCGCCGGGCGCCCCCTCGGCCGTGGGGAAGGGGAACCTGACGCCGCTGCCCTTGCCTTTCAGGCCCCGTGGTCCTCAGCACGCCGGCCCAGCTCATCGCCCCCGTGGTGGTGGCCAAGGGGACGCTCTCCATCACCACCACGGAGATCTACTTCGAGGTGGACGAGGACGACCTGCCCTTCAAGAAGATCGACCCCAAGGTGAGTGCGGCGGGCGGGCCGCTCCGCGCGCGCCGGGGCCGCCCCCTCCCGCCGAGCCCCGCTCGCCCGCCTCTCGCTGCGCCTCCTCGGGTGGGGGTGGGGGCCCAACCGCGATGTCTTAATGATGCTAAATCCTCTATTACGGCGGCGGGAGCGTTTTTCCAACGGTCTTTCGCTCGGTGCTTTTGTACGAACGTGGTCAGATTTAGTGTTTAAGCCAATTGCTCTGAAATCCCTGGAGGGAGCAGCAAGCGGTCCAAGCTCGTAACCTTCCCGTGACACGGCGGAGGGTTTTACCCCTTCCGAGGGTAGCGGAGAATCCCATTATTTCAAGAACCTTAGTGTAAGAAAATGCGAGCAAACTCTGCTGAAATGCAAGGGTATTTAAAAAAACAAAACAAAACAAAACACAACCAAACAAAACAGAAAAAAAACCCCACTTATAACAAAAACCAGCAAAACAAAAATAAAAACAAAACAAAAAAAACAGCAAAACAAAAAAAACCCCAACAACCGGAAAAAAAAAGTAAAACGCATGTACCCAAGACTTGATACCTGGGAACGCTCTTTCTGTTTCTGAAGACATTTATTGCTGTCAGTTGTTCCCCTCCCTCCCCTCCGCTAAAGCCCCTTCTCCGGCCGCAGCCAAGCGGGCTGCGTGGCTCCAGCAGGACTTTGCGTGGCTCCTTCCCCGCGGGGAGGGGGAGGAGGGGCAGGAGGAAGGGACGTGTCACAGGGCGCTCCTTTCCTCTGCACTTCTAATCGCTGTTGCTTTATTTCTTTGTTATTGCGCTGGAAAGGGTTACAAGAGAGAAAAAGAGGGGAGGTACTTTTCATGAAGACCTTGATCAGTTTGGGGTGGATTTTTTTTGTTGTTTTTGTTTTCTGCAAAAAATAAATAACTTTCAAGAAATTATTCATAAATTAATTCCAAGAAAAATACTAGCGACCTGATCTGAATGTGTTTGTAATGAGGAGGTTTCTCTTCGACGAGTGATTTATCAAACTCGGAAGTTTCTTTGCAGTACTGGAGGGGGGTGGGGAGTGGGGGGGGTGGAAGATAGAGTTTCTGTCACAATCTAACGGTTCCGTTAAAGTGCACTCACTGGGGAGGGTCGCTGGTGGCTGTTGCACAGGCGATCAGCCTCTTTCAGCACTTGTTGACTGTTAGGGCACAAAATCCGCGTTGTTATCTCGCATTCTGATCTTAAAACCGCTTTAAAGAAATGCTTGCTTGGAAGGAGCAGGTAATGCAGTAGGGAGAGGCAATTTTGGATCTCTTGTAGTTTTGTAATAACGCGCATGTTATTCCCTCTGAATGCCCTGGGAGCGCAGGGGCTTGATTTCTGGGAGTGCAGCTGGCAATCCTATCACATTCATAACGGATTTGTAGGTCAGAAGTAATATTGTTGTTCGCTTTATTGGTGCCGGCTTGAACCTTTCACCTATAAATTTTATTTTCTTCTTTATTACTACTTGTGCCAAAATGCTAGTTTTGTCAGGCTCGCTGCTTGCTCGGTCACTGACTGCTTCAGGGATATGTTGTGTTTCCTCAGCTTTGTTCAAAACAGAGCAGAAACACATCAGCACCATATAGTAAACATTTCAAAACCAGATTGCTTTTCTGAAGGCTGAAAAAGTGTTACTGCATTAATAACTACATCAGTGCCTGACAGTTGCTGATGATCATCCGGAGCTAAATTCTAATGTGTTTGTACCACCAATATTTCCCTGTTCTACAAACCTACTCGAAAGGCAAAATCGGGCAGCTGCCCTTAAGTTTTCTGCTTTACAGGATTTCAGCAATTATCAACAGAAAAGCAAAATTCACAAAACATATCTGCCTCTGTTTTTTTTCAACTAGAAAACTTGATCCGGTATTGAAACACTTACCCACATGCATTTTACTTCATTTATTAACTTGTAATTAAATAAATCAGCAACAGAAATTAAAATCTAAACCACAAAAGGTAATTATCCAGTGTATTTCAAGTGCATTTTCAAATATATAATTCCAATATTCAAGCGTTATTATATAAGCAGAATCCAAATTTCTTTCGAATATATTTAAATAACATTTCAAGTATATTTATGGAATGTTAGAAATAGAACAAGCAATATATATGAAACGAAAAAATGTAAACTTGTTAAGTTCAGACACTTCAAAAGACAATTAACAAAAGTACCATGATAAAATCTACCTTCTTAAATGGTATCTTCTCTTTAGCAGAAAATGTCCTTGAAGTATCCAAAATGGCAATTTAACTTCTGTTCACCAAATCACAAAACACCAACATCCACAATTTCAAAGACAATGTGAGATCACAATATTTGATACAAATTAAAAGGTACATTAGGGTTTGTTCAGGTGGCATATCCAAATAGCTTTTTACTCACAGAGGGTTTACATAAAAATACCAGGTTTTCTTATAATCCGTCGATGGCCTTTCTAGGCAGAATAGTCACGATCATGTTTAATTACGGCCAATTTTCTTTTACGGATAATATATTTTCTTTCTTTTGGTAGTGTTGTTTTTTTTTTTTAACCCCCTCCCCGCTCCCCCCGGGGAACTGCAAAACTGTGGCGAGGATAAGAAGAACGATACTTGCTGTTCTTATTTGTTTTTCTTTATGAAGAGCCTAAGCTATATTCCTTTTTTAAAAGAGAATATTATTTGCATTGTCGAGTGGAAACATTCGACTTTCCGAACAGGCAGCTTTCACTTCATCGGGGAATAAGCAGATTTCTCGGCCGGGCCGGTTTTATAGTTACTCTCTAAAGTTTCTCCAAACTTTTCGGGTTGGTGAGTATTTCCCTAGCCAGTCGCCACGTTTGTTTCGCCGCGTTTTCCAGGGCCGAGTGAGGTTTGCCCTGAAAGAGGTCTAAATTGGGCAAGAAGTAATGCGGGCACCTCCTGCACTGCAGGCAGGAGATGAGCTGCAGTAAAATCCCGTTGAGCCGGTCCCCCAGGCACGACTCGTCCCAGTCCGACTCGCGGGGATGCTTTTCGCATTCGTACGAAACCAGAGTCTTCATGTGATAATTATTCAGGGGCTGGCCCGGCAGCTCCAGGTGGCGGTCCCGTAAGGTTTTGAGGATGGAGAGGCATTTCTTCCTGCAGCCGCCCATCTGCAGTCTGTTCTCGGCCTCGGCGAACTGCAGCACCCAGGCGTCGCTCTCGGCCGAGCTCTGCTTGCCGGCCAGCGAGTGGCACTCCTTGGACAGGAGGTTGAAGCCCTCGGCCTTGACCTCCGCCACCCGGTTGGGTCCCGGCCAGGGGATGTGGGGCAGCGGCCAGTGCGCAGCGCTCCGCGGCCAGATCCCCGTGCACTTGAACGCCGGGGTGATCTGCACCACGTACCTGTCCCTGATCCTCAGCTTCACCTCGCTGGTGTCCGCCACCATCTTTACCACGTCTCTGTAACTGCATTTATCCACGGCTTGAGCCACCAGAGTCTGAAATCGGGAGCGGATTTTGCGAGCGGAGAGGTAGCCGGACGCCGTGATGAACTCCACCCAGAGGGACATGCTCCTCTTGCGCCCGTCGCTCAACTTTAACACGGCGCAGCCCGGCAAGGAGCCGTCGTCCACGAAGTTGAAAACCCCCATTTGGTTCAGATACAGCACGACTTCGAACTCCGTGGGGGAGATGACTTCCAGCCCCTCGTAGCGATTGTCCATCTCGTTCAAGGAGCTGATGAAGCGAGGCTCCTGCACCTCCACCTCCTTCAGCACGTCCGACACCACTTTGCAGACTTCCCGGATCGTTTTGGCGATGGCGGCTTTCCTGGCTTGGCATTTCTCGTTGTAGTATTTGTTCAGATGGTAGACCAGCTTGGCCTGGGCCGCGATCATGTTGGGGCAGAGATCCGGGTTGTACACCGGAGTCTCGCAATAGGCTGTGGGATCCAATGCGGCTGCTAAGGCTGGAGCCAACTTCAGAGGAGAAACAGGCTGCCGCGCTCTGAAATGTAACAAATGTTTTTTCAAAACGCGCTGGGGCTGCTGCTCCTCAGATGCTCTCTTCCTGCTTTTTTAGATCAGCCGTCTTGAAGTGTGTGAGCCGGGGGGTGGGGG
>WAAB01012855.1:5167-100823 GCA_013389865.1 Piaya cayana | reverse complement strand
CGGGCGGGGGACTGGAGGGGGCGATATTTTTCCTCCCCCTTTTTTTAAAGGGTCCGTGAGTGAGAGGAAAGCATCGAGGGCTGCACCTTCCCCGGCAGCAAGAAAAACAAAAGTTGCACTGAGACACAGCGAGGCTTCCAGTAGTCAAAATAATAAAACCTCTTCGTATTTATTTATGTTTTCCCGTAGTAATCACTGTGTGTGTGCAGGGTGGTTAATCAGATGGTGGGGAAAAAAAAAAGTGCCGTGTGTGTATATGTCAGAAGAAGCTGGCTGTTGGTTTGTATAAGAGCCCAGATGCACTCGTGTGGAAATTATAAAGGCAGGGCCAGGCAGGCGGGCGGCCAATCGCCACTGGGCTCGTCACTGCAGCCTCTTTCAGCTCAAACCCGGCTAATTAATCCCTCTCGTGGAGATAGATATGTATACAGACACACACACACACACACACGCACACGCAGGCACACATAGAAAGGTAGAAGGTTACTGGCAGACAAACCGCCCCGGTCATCTGTACGCTCGGAAATCAAGAGAAATCGCTCTCCTTTGGGTGTAACTTGAAGGGTACTGACGTTTCGAAAGGACTTGGCAAAAGTGTGCGGCTCCGCACTGAAATCCCTGCGTGCCTCCCACGGCCGAGGCGGGGTGCAGGTGTATTAATGGGCATCCAGCGACCCGGGAGCTGCAGACCGGGCTCGCTCCTGCAGGACCGGGGGCGTCAATTCATTAACTCACACTTGGCGTCACATCGCGCTGTCTTTTCCTCCTGATAGTTGTCTGTAACTGCAAGAGAGAAGTTTGGGGTTTATGTGTTGTTTGGTGGGTTTTTTTTTTTCCTCTCGTGAACCGGCCAGTGAACAAGACAAACTTAATGTCCCTTGGAATAAAATACTACGCAAAAGTCCGCAATTTGTATTGTTTTAAAAGATCTTCCGACGGGCTCTAATCGATGTTGAGCTTTAAGGCTTTTCGGCATTGTCTCTGCCTTTCTTTTTGTTTGTACCTTATGACGGGAGAATCAATCGCTAAACGTATCTGTCAGGTCTCTTTCACGTTCCCTCCAGAAATCAAGTAGCAGATATGAACGGTAAATCCCACTTGCCAGTCCTGAGCTTGGTTTTTCTGTTCCGCCTGGCGCTGCAGTGCGTTACGCAGGGTGGCTGTTCAGCTGCTTTTTGGGGCGCACTCTAAGTATCTATTAATTTCAAACCTGGGCGGTTTATGGTACAGCGAGCCCTGCGAGCAAGCTGCGCTCGGTAAATGAGCACACGGGAGGGACGCTGCGACTGCAAACATGCTGGCAGGCTGCTAATCTGACAGGCTGGGGGGTTGTGTGTGTGATGTGTAATTAGCAAATTTCTCTTTCGGTACCTTAAGTGTTAGTAATCAGGACCCTTATTTGCAAACAGGCTGGCAAACTCTTCTTGCTGAGCTTCGCTTCCCAAGAACCCCGAATTAGATTTTATTTTGGTTTTTAAGAAACAAAAAGCCAACTGCAAAGCTTTTAATCGCTCGGAATCTTTAATCTACTGTCCGACTGCTAATTCTTAAAGTGGCTGTCACGGGCGGATCCATCGCCAAGGGGACGTTATAACGCAAAGAACGTTTCACGACGTTGATTCCGCGTATTAACGCGACCGACTTCGTTGCACGTAGCGAAGGGACTTTGACCTTGGCTGGCGGGGTCCGGGGTTCCTGCGGGAGCCCCCCGAGTGGCTCCTTGGGAGCGAGATGCCGGGGGAATCCTTTCCTGCCCCTTAGGAACAGGGGTCAGGGCAGCCCTGGAGGGGTCTCACTGGAAAACCGCCAGTGACAGGTCGTCCCGGAGCAGCTTTTCCTCCTCCCGGCTTTCTGGCTGCTGGAGCAGAGCTGGAGCTCGTTTCCTGCCGGCTTCTCTCCCTCCTCCCGGTGTTTTCCCGGCCGGGCGCGGGGTCCCGGCGCCTCCCCAGCGCCGCCTCGGGCGGGAGATGCCCCGCTCCGCACCGGCGCCGGCCTCGTCGGGGGCGGCTTCTTTGCCATTTAAATAAGAAAGAGCCCCTTCCCCGGGAGATTCTGCGCCAGCTCCGTGTATAAAACGAAAGTTAAAGACGTTGTCCCTTCCCTCGTCGCCCCTTCCCCGCCGAGGGGGCACGGGGGCGGCTCCCGGCTCTCTGCCGGCACCGGAGCCGCGTTCGACGGGGAAAGGCGGCGGGCGAGGGTCTGTTTGTTCTTGCCCCGCGGGTTTTAGCTCGGTAAATCCAGTTTCCAAAGGCGAAAGGCAAAAGGCGATAGGTTGTACCTTCCAGCTGTCAATAGGCTTTAATTTTCATAAAGTGGCGGAATTCATTTTAAAACACGTCTTATATCCTAAATCGGAGCTTTCTTTACAATATATATAGATCTATTTCTTTATAATGTTAAGATTAACCTATGATATCAAGTAATGCAGGCTACAGGGACTTACTGCATCTTGATGGCTGTGGGAAATACCAGCCTTAGCCTTGGCTGGGTGATATTCAGCCCTAAAGGTTGCTGTTAGCTTCACTACGTCATTTCATTTCACATATGCACTATGAACATTTCATAGTTTGAAAATTTGTGGATTTAGGCATCGCTGACGCCGGTCGGCCTCTAAAATATAACTGCTAAGGTGACCTGAATGTTTTAACATGACAATACATCCATGATTCAGTTTAGATTCTGAAAATGAGTATCTATCTGACTATATGTGATAGAAAATATGAATATTTTCAAAGCATCTGACCACATACTGCAGTTAGTTTTTCTCTGTAGTTATCAATGTGTCTTTCATAAATTATAAAAGGAAGGAACACCTTTTCATCACTGAGTTTTATTTTTATATGTATTGAGTTGCTCTGGAAAACTGAGATTAAAATCACCTCATTAAAATGATGATTGATCATTTGTCATGACAATGGTACCATATGATATTGGTGATTTTTACCAAATAACTGTTTTCTAGATATTTTCCCCTAATTAGGGGATACTATAGCAGCATTTGTTGAATGCTGCTTGTTATTTCATATATTTCAAACTAGAGTACCTTGTCGTGTAGTGCTCACATTAGCCAAAATGCCAAATGGTATTGAAAGTCTTTGCAGGTACTCGGCCACATCCCCAAAATGCCATTATGTAAAAACAAAAAACCCGAAACCCAACAAAAAAAAGAAAGTTGCCATATATAAATTCCAGCAGTAGTTCTTTTTAATATGCTGAAAAGTGTGAGCTACAGCGCATGTGTAGATGCTGTACACAAGAGGTGCTTGCATTTGTATCACTTTATATTTCTTAGTGTCTAGTGATAGTTCTTCCACATGCAACTGCTTATGAATTTTAAAGTTTTATTTTTTAATATCTGCCTGTTGTGCTAGGGAGCTAGGAAAAAATGAAGCTGAGTTGATTAAATTATTTATCCCTACTGCTCAAGTGAGTTTGAAGGCTCTTCTTTCTCCCCTTCCCCCCTCAATTCATCCTGGTTATTTCATCCATATCATCCTGCCAGCAACAATAAATTAAGTTTTTTTCAAGTAGGGAAACTAAAGACAGATATTTGTGCCATGTTTGCTTTAAGTGTCAGATTATATAAAATAGGCAGCATCATTCTTTTGTGTGATAGCAGTTGATGGTACCTGCAATTTTCTGTACTATTATTTGTAGCTTACTTTTTGAATACACTTTCAAATTTAGGGAACAAATTAAAAAGTTACGTTTAAATGTAAGTTGCTGTTGTGTTTGCAAAGTTTAATTTTAATGATGTTATACCTTTCATTACTCAGAGCTTTAAATACGTTTCTGTATAATTAGGCATGCAAACATTTTTCTTCTGTTACCTACAGTTTTCTGCAAATTGATTTCTTTCTCTTTTTTTAAATGTGATATAGCTCGCTTTGGCAGTACAAAGCATTAATCTGTGCTAAACTTAACATGGGTATGTATTCTCTTCTCATTTAAAAAAAAAAGAAATATGAAAAGAGTTTGCATCAGTGTGGGATTTGGTCATTGTGGGTCATATGGATGAACTGTTAATGCTTTAAATTCCTCTAATCTACAGTCTGTTGTGGGGGAAAAAACCCTCAATAATTGATTTGTTTTCTTTAAAATGTCACATTTCAAAAGTAAACATGGAGAAGGCACAACTGTAATTTTAGCTAGAACTGCAGAAACATTCAAGCAGGGAAAAAATGCATTGAATTATTCATTTGGTTCTCTTCTCCATCAGCTTCTCTGAAGCTAGACATTCCTTAAAGTGCAGAGTTTTATTTAAGTGGTCCAGTATGCTTTTTTTTTTTTTAAATATCTCTGGTTTGGAGAATGCTGTTTTCTGCTGAATTACGAGAGGAGTGTGGAATCAGTGGGGATTAGTGCCTTTTAATCTACTACATCTGTAGTGGGTCATCCAACACTGCAGAACTCTCATTACCCTCTCATGCTGTATATGATTAAATGACTGAAAATATTCAACATTGACCTTGAAAATGAAACTGTATGTGTTGGATGAGCAGCTTCCGAAGACTTCACGTCTATTCTAACCATTCCCCTTGGTATCTTCTAGCCCTGAAACAGGTTGTCTGTAGAGGAGTAGAGCATTAGAAAACATTAGGTAGAACTGAAGCGTGGGAGCATTTGAAATGGTTAATTATATAAATTATGGCATCACTCAGCTTGTTCATGCTATGTTTTAAGAGTAACCCAACATCTTATAAGCCCAGTTGAAATGGGAGGGTGGTACGTCTCAAACATACTTATTTTTTGTGACTAGTGTTCTGTAATCTGGTTTCGTACTGACTAGCAAAAGCAAACTGAACTACTTAATCTTGCGTATATCTGCTAGAGCTGTTGAAATCACCAGAGAACATACTGCTGAACATCTTTGAACATTAGCCATCATAAATTTATGAGTAAACACCATCTTTTCCTATACCTTTTGTCATGTTATGTGTTTATTGCTAATTTTCATGCTGCCAAGACTTTGGGCACGTTAAGTCCATCCAAGTCAAAACAAAACTTGTCCTCTCCTCTTTCAATAGCACAGATATGGTATATTAGCAGTGTAACTCACTTTATCTTGATTTAGCTATAAAAAGACATGCCTGACGTATTTCAATGCAGACTTATATTTTTTAATGTAGTGTATAGCTCTCTGCTATTTTCTTTCCAAATAACGGTGAAGGGAGGAGCTGAGTGAGTTGGTGCAAGTGATTAATACATTTCATTGAACCTTATGAAGGCCCCGCTCCTGCCAATACACACATGGTTAATGAAACATTTGGCTGGTTCTGGTGAGATCATCGGCTTCTTTGGGCTCACAGCTGAGTGCATGGGCAGTTATTTGCAGGATCAAGGCCAAAGCAGGATAACGCTTTGAGGTTAACTTTTGAACAGGATGAAATACAGTGTGCTTTTAAAATATCCAGTACACCAAATGCATGTGTTGGTGAGGAAATGTATTTTTGGCCCAAATATCTACTCCTCTGTCAAACAGAACTTCTCTATTAATATCATTGTTTTAGCCATAGTGTTGAATTAAATTCTTAAGAAAGGACAGTGCTGTTTTGTTCCTATTTTGATAGGATGTTCCCACAAAAATACACTCCTTTATCTGCTGTATAGCCTTTACCAGGACATTGAGGTTATTCAGAGCAGTGAGTGATAGATTATGCTTTCAAAAATTTCAAAATCATACTTCTGCATATTCAGGACTATTGCTATAGTCCCATGAGTACAGAATCTTTTAACGGTCTTAAATATAAGTAACCTACTTGCTAAAAACACTTTTTCATTGTTCCTAAAAATGTCCTAGCCATAACTGTAATATAAACATATCAACCAACTTATTATTTAAGGAAGAGGGGAGAGAGATCTGTTGAGGAAAAACTTGATGCTTTGACCTTTTGGCCTTTAAAATGCATTGATTTTTGCACCAGCACTCTGAGCATTTTTTTCGTAACTGGTGAAACATTGTCATTGCAGAGCATAATATTTTATCCGGGAGAGGACTGAGTCGCTTATTAAAGGCGGCAAATCACTCTAGTTCTTCTCATATTTGGGTTTCAAAATTTAACCTGGATCACCTACCCTCCCTCCTACAATTTTTTTCAGCCCAGCAGTCAGACAGAGTGTATTGAACTGGGCCCTTTGTAGCGTAATATCAGTGTTAGTGAAATGAGGAAAACTATGGGAGTAACATGTAGTCTTGTAATGTCATAAATCTCCAATACAATTGTTGAAAGAGAAATACTAGATACTTATGGAAATATGCTTATCTTAAATGAATATTATTATGGATTTTTCTTAATATTAGGAGCATATTTTGCCATTTGGGAATGTTATTTTTTATAGCACATAAATTGGATTGAAAAAAATAAAAAAAATTAGGGTGTATCTGTTAGGGTGGCAACAATACTCTCTCTTAAGTCTCATTAGTTTTCAATGAGCCAAAGGTAAGGCAATCTCTTAGTCCATGTTTCTGTATCTGTTTTATTTGTAGTTTCAGTTGTTACAGAATAATTGCTTTCTAAAATTAAAGGAAAGGTCCAGGGCAATTTTTTTTTTTCCCACAGTGGTTTTAATGGGGTGGATTTATTTCTGTTGCGTGACATACTCTAAATACATGTCAATCCACAACATATCAAAAATAGACTGTAAATATATTCTTTACTATTTTTTATTTGGTCATTACAGTGGTAATTTTAAAGTTCTGCATTGTGTAGAGGCCCATTAAGAGAGAAATTACTGCAATCAGTGTGTTTCTGTTTTATTTTCAGTGATTTTTGAATCAACTCCATTGCTTGTTTTCTTCTTCAAATTAGTTCCAGGAATGAACTGGCTAATTTTGGCTTCATGGGGTTTGGGTTGTTGTTTTTTTTAAATAACCTTATGAAATGGAACAATTAACAAGTGCAGAACTTGTACTAGCGCTCTGAAGCACACAAGATTATATCATGTATGCTAGGTTGTGCCATAATGCTTGAAATCTTCAGCTACACTTCAGGAGATTGTTTCTTTAAGTAGGTAAAAATGACAATAAGTATGTTGGACAACAGTTTTCTCATTATATTCTGTGAATACATTCATTATGTATTATTAGTCCTTAATTGTAAAGATGAAATAATATAACCATTTGTCTTGCCAAACCCATTATTTACAATCCATACCTTACAAAATTGTGTGGATCTGCGTGAATGTTTTCTTCTAGGCATACTGCTTAGATTTTTGACATAGAGGGTGAGGAAAAACTTTTCAGTTTAAATTTATAGCTAACCTAATCCACTCTTGATAGGCAAACTGCGTATCTCGATGGGGTAAAAGAAGACCTCACTTCCCCGCCCCCAAAAACTCAGTTCTTCATTTGTTTTGTTCACCACGCTGCATTAACACAGTTTTCCCCTGTGTGCGTCTGCCAGTGTACAATTTAGCCACGGGCATCTGTAGACCTTGTGGTGATCAGTATTGCAGGCAAAAGCCATATGTGTTTAAATAAAAAAAAATCCCTTTATTTCATTTGCTGTTTTAACTGGATGGATAACTTTTGTGCCTCAAGACAGAAGAAGAGAAAATACAGAAATAATTAATTGCCTCTATTCTTGAGGCAGTTTCATTTTCCCTCTCCAATATGGAATGCTTGTCAGCTTCCCTGATAAATGACTGCATTTATTTGCATAGATTTTACATTAACACAAAAATTAGTTTTATTTGTGAAAAACTACTTTACATAATAATGCAAAATCTAGCATTATGGTTTATGTTTTCAAATTTGAGGGACGCTGGTGAAACTGATTTTTTTTCTCCCTCTTTTAAAAAAATTGTTTGTTTGTTTTAATGTCAAGGCATAGTAATTTTTAGCTTCGTGTTTTGTTTCTATAAAACTAACCAAATCAGGTTCTTCTAATGTTCATAAATAATTTCTTCAGTCTTTCATAAATTAAATAATTGATGGTAGTATGAAAATTACTTCCTTCACAGTCTTTTAACACATTTCATGTATTAAATACACTCTTAAATACAAATATGTTTGCAAAATCTCATGGAAATGTTTAAAAAAAAATTGTGGCAAACTTAGTTGTTAAATGCACTTTAAAAATATACTTTAAATTTCTAATACTGCTGTGAAAATAGTGCTCCATTAGGTATTCTCTTAAAGCATTAATTAGCTTGTGTGCCAGTGTAGGACTATTTTTTTCCCTATACTTAATAACCTGTTTAAGTAATTAGGCATTCCTAACTTGAAGTGACAGTATACCTCTAGTTAAAAACTGTGTTATAGTCATGATTTGCCATGTCCCTAAGTAAAATTTATAAATTGATCAGTCTGAAGTATCTTTGAAGGAAAATAAACTGCCCTAATTTTGATCCACTGGTAGTTATTTTCAAGTGACATGAATTGGGTATTTGCTTTTATGATAAACCTGGTGTCTTGTTGTCTAAAGGCAACTGCTAATTGTATATCAGCCTCTTCTCCATGCCAAAGAAAATACAGATGCATTCACTGCTGTTATTCCATGCTGTATAACAAAAAAGAAAATATTGCTCCTTATGAAGCATGCTATACTTAATAGCAACTTAGGGTAAAAAAAAAAAGTGCCTTTGCCACTTCTTGAATCTGGGACACCCTAGGTGCCAGCTGTCACTGCTCAGCTAATGATGACAAATGCCCCTCTCTATGCAGATTGCAGAGCTTGCAGGCTGCTATGAAAGGCAGCCAGATTACCTTTCTTCAGATAGTAACTTAACCTTTTAAACTCAAGTGTCAGAATGAAATTATTAGCTAGGATACTTTCAATATCTTGGGGTTTTTTTGTTTTTTTTTTTAAAAAAAAGAAAAGTAAAGAAGGTGGCAGTGACTTCAAATAATACCATAGCGGCTCAAATTCACAAATTGTTCATGCTTCTCTGATGTTTTAAAAATAGGAAATTGCTGCCACTGTGCCCGTGAGCACGGTGTGGTTTGCCAGCATTGAATGTATGAATACTGAAGCTGACCTCTTGGTTGCGCTACACAGAAATGGGGCCAAGTGGGCCAAATACTTGCCTTACTTACATCCACATGATGCTACTGATGCACAGATGTGACAGATCACAGGTTAACTGATGCTATTTATAAAAACCCTTATTTGATGTTATGTATTGTGGATATACTCAGTTCTCTCCATGACACTTCACGTTAAACACTCTAAATCTATGAACCTTAGAGTCTACTTTATAAAAATTGAGTATTTACTTCATGGATATGAGCAGTTTCACAGAACTCGGTATTGTGATTAACGTTAAGTTACTAATTTAATATGTTCTTCAGTCAGAATTTTGGAGTTGCTTTCTGCGTTGTCTTGGAGGTAGCTAACAGATGTGAGGATATTACACAGTTCTTTAACACCATGCCAGAAACATAATGCAGCGTAAGCACCATATTTGGCACCTAAAGGTGCGGCATGCTTTTTGAGTGTGTACACATAGACGTGTCTGTGTTTTTATGTAGGTCTGTTTGTATGTGTTTATACACTTGAATACAGATGTAAATAGACACATGGGCATTCATATCAATATATGTATCTATACACTAACCTATTCATGTAACATCCAAAAAATACATTTTTCCGTGTTTATATTGTATGTATGAACATGTTTAATTTTCACATTATATTTACCATTAAATCAGTCTGTACAGTGAACTGTGTATGAATAACAGTTTCCTTCTGAGGAAAGCATAAGTTTATTACAGTAAACAAGTACTTACCTCCAGTATTTCCACATGAGCAAACCATAGCAGTGGGCAATAATAGAAATCACAAAAAATATGTGGAAAGGCATTTAACGAGAAGAAGAGTAATACTGTGGTGTATAGATGCAATGAAGTAAACAGCAAGAATAGGAAGAAAAAATGTGCATTTGGTGTGAGATTGGAATGTCCCAGACAGAAAATAATTTTTATGATTGGTAGAAAGTACAGGAGGCAGAAAGAAATGAGCGAGTTTACAAAGCAAAGTTAAAATGAGATCAGCATTGCAGTAGTAACGTGTTTGGTTTTGTAGTAATCATTAAAAGAAAGGTAATTTGATCTATGAACATGTTAATTAATATGCTTTTTTTTCCCATAAAAGACTAGATCTGATAGCTGGTATGTGCATTCTCAAAGAGCTTCAGTCAGTACTTACCTCTTTTGGTAACAGGATATATGAAAGGGAGATGTTGGATGTATGATAGGGAGTTGTTTAATATTATACTAGAAATGTTTCCTTTGGAAGTTTGGGGAAGTGTGTTTGGTTTTGCCTGTGCATAAGTATGTTAAATTTAATACCCTGTTTTATTTTGCTTTGTTTTTTTTTCTTTAAGTCATTATGTTCTAAGTATTTAAATCTGTATATGTTTCGTTATTGTGAGCAAGTGTAGCACAATCTGGGAAATAAAAAAGACAAAGATCTAGTGTTTTATTCTCAGCTTTCTCAGCTTGTTGGTTGAAAAGGCATCAAATGAAGTCCAATGCCTATACAAAAGAAATGTTCCTTGTCTGGATTTGCCCCATCTGTGTCATCTGGTGGCTTATGCAATAGGAGGTGTTATCACATGAATCCAAATGCACAAGCCAGTTGTTTTATGGACTCTTTCTGTGCTTGGAGGAGTTTATAAGTTGCCCACTCTATTGTGTGTCACTCCCAGATGACACGTGTGCATTCTGCTGAGCATATTTTGGGGGTAATTATAACTAATGAAGCCTGGTACACAGCTTGTTCGCAGAGTGATTTATTCTGCTCCTGTCTGATTCCTGAGAGTTCTGTGAAATGGTTATATTGTGCCTTCTACTTTGGACATGTATGGGAGCATGTGGTACTGAGTCCATCTGAGAAAATTTGCTATTCAGTGTGCCACAGCATAATTACAAAGATATTGGCTGTGTATAGGGACCAACTGAAAATATAAATGGGATCTGTAGCTTTAGAGTTACTGACTTTATTGTGACTTATTGATGTTAATGCTCAAGTAGTCATTTACATCCTAGACTTGCAGTAACCCACTTAGATGTACCACTCTTAAATGTCTGAGTTCCTCCAAACCCCATAAGTTAAGGCTAGATTCCTTTTATACCTTATAGGAAAAGAGATTTTATTATGCAAATTGAGTTCTGATAGCTGATGATGTTTTGCGGAAAGATGAATCTAAAAGTTGGGAAGGAATTACCTTGTAGATTTACAGGTTTCAGAAAGCAGCAACAACAACAACAAAAAGTCATTACTGAAGCCTGGACATAAACCTTTATTTAACCTTGGATATATCATTCGTACCTTAATTTGTCTTGACTTACCACTTGCTCAAGCAAGTAAATCCAGTGACATTAGTGGGACTCATCTCCTATGCAAGAAGTACTCATATATTTCTTTGCTAGGATGGTTTTAAAAATCTTTTTTTCCAAGACACTGACATATCTCTGAAGTCATGAAGTAATGGGGCACACAGGAGCTGCAGAGTGTGTCACTTCATCCACCAGATTCGCACATATCCAAGCAGGCTGGATGTTCTTACAGGTATCTCAGCATCAGTGTTCAGTAATCTTAGTCTTCAATTATACCTGTCTTCAGCTACATCAGATTCTCCCATTCTCACCCTCTAACTCTGTGTTCAGATTTGAGAGACTTATGCATCTTTTTTTCAGTGCTTATACAAAGTTTTCTTTCACAGGAAAAATAGACTTTAAAAGTCAACTCTGTTTTTAGACTTTTCAGTCTATTTCTGCTTGTAGTAATGGGAGAAGAGAGATTACTACTTATTTTGCTACACATTTCATAAAAATCATCATAGAAGGTTGGAAAACAACTGCTTGGAAAATACAGTTTTCATCCTTCCTACTGGTTACATGAATAGAAAAATAGTTGAAATGGTTTTACTGGGAATGAATTTATGGTTTTTTTTTTTCCTATGAAACCAGCCTGGAGTTTGCTCAAGATAACATTAGCAGCACAATGGGTGAGAAGATATCACTAGTTCTCAGAAGTGAATCATGTAAGATGACATTCCATAGCACATTGAGCAAGAGGATGTGTTCACTAGCAGACCTGAAGTTTCCCTGTGCCCTAATCTGTCGCAGCAGTCAAGCTTATAGTACCAATATAGCATTTTTCAAAAATAGTACTTTTGTTGGTAAAGAAGAGTAAACAAAACAAAATTTCAGGGTATTTTATGTTGTGAATTTTGGGGTTGTCAGACTCGATGATCCTTGCAGATCCTTTCCAACTCAGGACATTCTGTGATTCTATAATGTAGCAGTTTTGCTTCAGCTGTTTTAAATAAACAGAATCTGGTTTTGGACTGTGACAGTAAGGATGTTAGCTTTGTGCTTCGTTCTAGATTTCCTCCATGATTTCCTGCATGTTCTGAAGACAATTTTTACACAACGATTTTTGGTGATATGAAATCTGACCTGAGTTTGGGTTTGCTGATAGGTTTTGACTTTCGGGATGACACATACATTATCTGCTTAACATACAATATACTAGAAGAGGTTTGATACATTGACAACCGGTACTTATCATTGAAATACTAAGATAGGATACACCTCACAGGTGAAAACCCAAATTTTGTACCTTTCGCAAGATTTTCTGGGTTTTTGTTTGTTCTATGTTAAAGGACCATGACAAACCACAATGACTGGTATATTAGAAAATGCTTAAAATTGAACAGTTGTTTTCCTTGAAGAAAGACTGTCATGGATTTAAAGAATACTTTGGTAGAATTATGTTTTTATTGTACAAAAATATTACAGATGCTTGTTGTAGTTTTATTTGCTAAGTGCGTTTAGTCGATGTATCTGTCTATATGATTTTAAACTTTTCATAAAATATTTAAGATTAATGGTCCAAATCAAGCACTAGCTAAAATGATGACGCTAATTACATCAGATGTAGTTGGGTCAGTGAAGCTTACATGTGATTCGTTTGTGCTGACTAAACTTTTGTTGCATGAACTTGTGTCATGTCAGTCAGCCTCTGCAAGAGTTGGCATCAGAGAAGAGCATGGCCTTCTGAGAGCTGTAGTTTCACCCACTGTGTTACTTTCCCTTCTTCTGTGAGCTGCATTCCTTTTATTCATTTCCACCCCTTTTCTGCTTTACATGAATTTTGTGAAAGGAATGATGTTTTAAGTCACCTTGAACCTACAAACTTACATATACTATGCCATGCTAGCATTAGTGCATATGATTTTCTTATTAGTTGTGGGTAGTCAAAAATCACTTTTCATATTACTATCTAGAAAAATAGTAGGAAAATAATGCTCATTACCAGCAATAATAACCATTTAACAGAAATTGGAACCAAGAGGCTGAAATGCTTTTTAGGGGGTAAATTCTTATTTGTCAAGCTCACTGTGGTGTTAGCAGCAGACTTAATTTCTGCTGGTAAGCCATGCCCTTCCATTTTGCCTTGTAGTCTCCCAGATTTGTGGGGCCGTGCTGCCCAGTTGGACCATCTGTTTTCTAGAAATTCTGAAAAAGTGTTGATGGAAGAGTGTTTGCCATATTCCATATGTGCTGAGCAGTCACACAGTGGACATGTCAGACTGCTTGTAAACGAAACACTGGCATGTTTGAGTTTAGTGAATGCATAAGGAATTTGAACTTCAACCTCATACTGACCCTGTGGTACCATATGTGATGATCAGTTGTGCAGGCAAAATGATAGTGATTCAATAAAAACCACAATTTTTATAGCAATATAGTTGAGTTTAAACATCTTTGTGGAATAGGAGAAATAAACCACAAGCAAGAAGACAAGCAAAAATTATGCTGTACTTGGGTTAGAAAAAAAAGTGATTGGGTGGGCTGAAGATCAGGGCAAAACAATCAAAGAGAATGAATTTGAAATGGAACACATGAAAACTTTTCAGGAAAATCTAATTTGAAAACTTGTAGTATAATTTATTTCATGAAAAGGAGGCGGCTAAAAAAACAATATAAAGAATCAAAACAGGAAATCAAAGAACAATCATGAAGGACAAAGTAGTTCTTTACTTAGAGGAGTTCGAATTAAAGTAGAAAAATGCATAGTTTTCTTCATGTAAAGATAAATGCCACACTAAAAAGAAACCCTGACTTTAAGGAATCTCTACAAGTGCATATAACCATGTCTGGGCTGTGGAAATTCTTATGTTGTGGATCATGCTGGAAAGCACCAACATTTCCCAGGCTTACTCTTGGCTGTGCTTGAACTGTGCCACCCTCAATGTAGTTGCTACTTCTGTGCGCAGAAGCCGTTGCTTTGTGAAAGCGGATAAGGTAGTTCTCCAATAACTGCTCTCTGGACCCCAGATAGTGAAAACAGCAGCCCTTTCAGCATCTTTCACTGATCTAGAAGTTAACTTGTCCAGAGGCTTATGAAATCTATATAGTAAAGGTAATCTTTATTAGGGTGGGAAACAGCACATGTTTGAGAAGAGGAAAACAACAGAGATTCCAGAAGTTGAGAGGAAACACATATAATGAAGTTCACAACATGCCTTTGGAAGTGTAGATAGCTATATTGGCACCTTGGCTGGTATTTCTTTGCCTTCTAAATTAAGTCCTAATGAATAGGACTGAATGAGGCCTTTTTGGAGCACAAACTGCTGAACTTGCCTGTATTACATTGTACTTTCTGCATGTTCTTAAATTAATGTTTCTAAACATGGGACTTAGGAGGCTTTCATTCACAAGACTAAATTATTTCTTATTGGTTTTGTTTAATATTTATAGAGTGGCATACGTTTCCATGTTACCTTGGAGAAATAAAAATTATGTGATTCAGGCCTCATTTTACAGTCTGATTTTGGCAAATGCAAGAAATGGTGAGCAAAAAAATAGAAGATATAGTGGAAAAGGTAAAAAGGTTGTAATAAATAATGCTTGCTGCTATATTGCATAGAAAGCTTATGTATCTGATTGTTTTTTAAAGACAGTATAAAATGGAATTTTTAAAAGGACGAAATATGGGAAGAAGTTCTGTCTAGGGGTTAGGAATGGGAGAAGCAACAATTGAAAGACAAAGGTAGAAGATGTGAGAATTAGATTTCCATTTGATATGAGTTTGTTCAGGTTGGTTAAGGCCACTGAGAATTTGATCAGAGGTGTTTGAATGAGGTGGCAGTGGCTAGTAGAGGTAGGAATGTTTCACTGTCCTTGCTCCCAGGTAGATGAGTTCAAGACCACATGGTAGGCAAGCTGCCTCTGCTGCCTGCTATGTAAGGTAGCTGAGCCGAGCATTAGTGGTGTTGTCAAGGTTTCCCAGAAATGCACAGTTCAATGCCTGAACACAAAACATTCAGCTGCAAAATTTGTGTGTGCTAGGAATGTAGGCTTGATTTCCTGCCCCCCCAAAAAACTAACAAAGGAATCTTGGCAATCCTGGACAAGAGGATGATGACATTGGTGAAACTTGATAATATGGTTTTTTTCTTTTTTTTTTTAAGACAGGATTGCAGTAATGCGTCACATCACCTTGTGGCAATATAAGTCCTGTAGTGTTACTCCTTTTGATGCATCCAGTGCTAACAGCTTTGAGAGGTTGGGTGCTATGCATCTTAGTCGTCATTTTATGTATCTTTGTGAACTCATTTGTAGAAATAGCCTTTTTAGCCAAATACTACCATTCTTGTGTTGTAATGTTCAGAGCACTTAATGAGTGTTAGTGTAGCATTTTGTCTAGAATACCTATGTTAACATAGAAGCACAGAATCAATTCTTTATGTATCTGAATTGATTTTTAAAAGTGTTCTTAAGTATCTATTTGTGCCTTTAAGAGAAAAAAAGTATAATATTTGAGTGGAAGGTCTAAATATCTAATTATAATAATCAGGCATAGGTCCCCACAAAGACTGAAGTATAAAATATCTGTATGAGTGGTTGAAATTCTTGTGTAAAAGCGGACCGGTTTTATGGCTTTTGTGTGACCTTCATGGGAATAATATGTTGCTCATAGTGGGTAATCAGTTTTGCATAAACACAATTTGTTTTGATTTTGGTCTTCTGCTTAGCTGACTGGTAGCAAAAATATGCAAACTGTTTTTTTATATGAATTAGGCAAAAAACTTGCAGTGGCCATAATTCCTGTTATTAAACTGTGTTTGTTTACGAACGTTATTAGGTGTTTGGTTGTTATCCTGGCTAAAAAGACATGCAAGGAAAATAGTCTTGTAGTAAGAAAGCAGCTTTGTCTCAAATAAGGGAAACTGGATGTAATGCTCTGCACAGTACATTTTACAGAAGCGCATAGGATCTGTTTACCTGGTTGAAATTCAAATTGTTTTATTATGGTGTCAATTCTTTGGTTTTGGCAGCACTTCTAAAGTGTCTATACACAAAAGGACTACCACAGTGAATGAATGCTAGTGTTGACACCACCTAACAAGCAGGGATTATGTGTTTACAGAAGAAGTAATATGATAGGTCAAGTATAAGAGGCACTTCTCAAGAGCACTTCACCACATAATGAGTGACTGACTAGAAAGTGCGGAGCTGCCACTCTTTGGCTTCGTTTCGGTGTTGATGCCTGCCTCTCTCCTCCAAAGCCCTCTTGATCATGTTCAGCTGCTCTGTTCTCATGTGGTGAATAATAGTAGAGTAAAGCTGCTTTTCTGTCTCATTTTTCTTGCTAATTTACACATTCAAGCCATTTTTTGTTTGCTATCCTTATTTGCTATTCCCTTTTGTCAAGGCACTGTTCTCTTTTTTGCCTCAGGCCTAGGAACTAATTTGAGCTTCTATAATTACTTCATGTTTTACACCTGTCTGCATATCATGCACCCCTTGTCTCTGTACTTAAGCTGTATATTTATTTCCTTGGAAGAAAAAAAAGGCTAGTTTTCATATACAAGGAATCCCCAAGTTTCTCCTCTCAGTCTTCCTACAGGAGAAACACAATTAAACTGTTGAGATGTTCTCAGCAATGCAGCTGACCTTTTGGGTTCATGAAGGACAAATGAATGCTGTCTGTTCAGACAGTTTGTGTTAAGACATTGTTGAGCAAAGAGCCCTGAGCTTTGTTCCTCTTGAATGAAGCAATGGTTGTAGTCATTTTAAAATCATTAAGAGCCTGAATGCACGGTATCATTCTACAGTGTTTGCTCTACAGCTGCTCTTCTGCTTTAATAGCAGCTTATTAAATTTGGGTCAAGCGCACTCTGAAGAGTATCACAATGAAGAAACTGTTCAAAAAGTTACCTGTTTAAAAAAAAGGCAATTGATTAGATTTTTAACTTAAGTGACAGCTGCAATTCATTGCCTGTTCTTTGTGGTGTCCTGCAACCATAGTGGAAGCCTTTTGTAATTTGGTCTTCATTTTGTAAAAGCTTTCTTGAATAATCCAGGGTTGCTTTCCACTCTGAGACCGCCTCAATCCAATTAGGAGTTTAACAAGGGTCAAATTAAGGAGACTTTACACTTCATGTTTGCATCATTAGCCGTAAGACTGTTTTGTGTGTGCACGACTGTGTGTCTGGGGAGGAGGGGAGGCTGCAAGATGGGGCAGACTCAAAGCTGTCATCCACCATGTGGTGTATCCCGTTGCTGAATGGAGGCACAGCAGGCTAGGAACAACATTTCCAGTTGTCTTTTGGGGCTGTTGTCATGTGGATTTCAGCTGGTACATAGCTGTTTGGATGTTACAGGTGCTAGCTAGAGCTGAGGAAGAAGAGAACGCTCTGAGCCTAGTCTTTTCTCTCCTGGTAGCCTATTGTTATCGGACAAATGACTGGGAAGAGATGAAGTTAGAAATCTCTTGAGCATTCATTATTTTTGATGAGATGACAAGTACCTCAGTTCCTATTTCTCACTACTCATGCTGTTTCCTGTTATTTTTTGAAAACATAATTTTTCTGCATGTTAAGTGTATTGTACAGTGTGAATTTTTTTATACAAGTAGTTTGTTAGCAGGCTTTCGATGATCAGATGTGCATATGGAAGACTACAAACATGCAGTCATATTTTCTACAATGACAAGTAGTCTTCTAAAAATTACACCAGTTTTACTTTTGCAGGTTTTGACTATGACGAAATTTTCCTAATGAATTATTTATAGAAATGCTGAAAATTAAAGAGAAAACCGTAAGACCAGACCCTCTTTTCTATGTAAGATTGTTCTTAATGACAAGAAATATTCTCCTGCTAATCAGTGTTTAGATGTGTGGGATATTGCTGGAGAACTGTTGCAGTGTCTCTTTAGCAAATGCTTTGTGCTACTACATACAAAGTAACGATTTATCTAAAAATAACACTTTCATTGTTCCTCCCCCCCCCTAAACCCATTAATAGGTACTTTAGTATCATGCGAGTTTTCATAGTTTAATCCCTTTTCAAAAGCTTTTCAGAATAAAAGCTCTAAATGGTCCTCAGTATTAATTTGATGTGACTTCTGTACAATATGGTTTGAAACTCTCAGAAGCACATTTTTACAGCTTACCCTTTTTTCAGTGGATCAGTGTGTGGAAAATACCAGCTAAATGTTTCATGGCGTCTCTGCTGTAAGCCTTTTTTGTTGTCTTGCAGATGCTATAGCTTTCTAGTGATTTTTTATTTAGTACCGTCATTATTAGATAATACTTAAGCCAGATCAAAAACTCTACATATATTATTGTTCATTGAATTTAAATTTTAGGAAATGCCACTTAAAACATAATTTTAAAAAGTTTTGACCTGTCGTTTGAAACCCGTTTGATGAGAATTTAGCTTCAATAGTAAACTGTGCCTAATAAATGGTGATTGAGTTTAATGTAGTCTGTGTTCGTAGTCAATCAGGTCTTTGTTTACATTTAGACAGGAATAGCTGGCTTTAGGGCTTTGGACACCCATAAATAATTACATTTTTAAAATACTCCATTCTCAGTGAAATATTAATATGATGTGTCGGATGGGAGTTACAAAAAATAATTTAAAACTTGCTCTGACAACTTCTTTATCAAAATGGGGATGTATTTTCTGTTAGGATTGTGGTATGCACAGTGAATGGTGATATAAAAATTGTGACTATCCAATTCTTTTCATAGAATTTGTCTCCCATGGTGATTTTTTTTCCTCAAAATCACTGCCAAACTCTGGAACAAGAGACTTGCAATAGTAACAAAGTATGGGGAGGAGGGTGTATTTTGATTTGGTTTTTTTCCCTAGTTGCCCCAATTTTAAGGCTTTTGCATAAATTAATATTACAAATGAATGAAGTGAATGTAAATTGCATGATATAAGCCTGTTTGAAGATGTTCAGGTTGTTCTGAGCTCTAGATATCCAAGAAGATCAGAATAATATGAGATTCCAAATGTCACAGATTTTGGTTCTTTATTACTCAATTTCTTCAGTCCAGTGAGAACTCAGTCACTTGACTATAGAAACATTTTTTTCCAGGTACTGTTTGCCATGCTCAGGTAAAATAGAGTATCAGTGGATATTTTTGTCCTAAAGAAAACTTCCATTGCTGTATTCCTCACTGACCTCTACATGTATATATTCCACACATACTGGTTTATTTTTTAAACCTGGCTATCTTCAGGAAGTTATTTCATTTTATAATTTCAGCTTTCTGTATCCTGGAGAGATGCCTTTTACAATTTCATAACAAACTGAAATGAAGAATCATGGTGGTCATGAAATGACTCCCAGAACATAAAATGTATTTTGTAGTCTGATATTGTGACCCACGAACTGAAAAGTGCTTTATTGTTTCTTATCCCCTTCCCCTTCCTACTTGATTCTTTTATTACAGTTTTGGGTTTTGGTTTTTTTCACTTTATATGCTCTGGAGCATAGGTAGTCTGCAAGAAGAAAGAAAGGATTTCACAACTGCAATGTCAGAATTTACAGCTTGAAAGAAAAGTGGACTAATGATCAGGGAACATTACTAGTCATTAGTTCCTATTTATCCACCAGAAAACATAATGATAGAAAAAAATATTTCAGTATTGTATTTCAGTAGGGTGTTTTACAAATATACACATTTGAATGTAAATTATATATAACCTTTGATCTCTGAGGAAGTTACCAGAGTGCCTTCTCTACCAGGATTTATACAGCCATAAGAGGAAAGACAACAGCATGATTTATGTCTTCCAGTAAGTTTCTGGGAGATCGCTCAGTTACCATTTTGTGTCAGTGTCACAGAGGTCTGAAGGTATGAATGGTAGTCACACTGTTCAAGTAAGGCTTAAAAATTTCTGTCGGCTACAAAGGTTAGAAATAAACAGATTCGGGACTTATATAATGTCAGCAATTAAGTATTCTCATTTGCAGTCTGTACTGCATAAATTCAAATTCTTAAAAGCAATGAAGTTTTAAAGGTTACTAATCTGAACTTTGAGATTTTCTGTATTGGTGTGTACGTTTTCACTATTTTTTAGTGTTACATGTATGTTTTCCTCATTTTAATTTTTTTTTTCTGTTTATGTGTTCTTCTAAAAAATAATTTCTGTTTGTATTAAAATATGAAGTTATTGGATTCTTATTGTAATAAAGTAAGGTATACCTTTTTGTTTTGTTTTGGTTTCTTTTTCCTTCTTACTTTCAACATACAAAACTGTTTATTAGACCTCTTTTACTGTCAAAGCAACTTCAGTATAAAATTAATTGCATAGTTACCCAGAGGAGGATCATATGCCACCTTTATTCCTTTTAGAAGGGCTATCTACACTTTTTGGGTATGATAAATTTAGTTCTCTTGAAAGATGCTGGATTGACAGCCCTGAAGACCAAAGTCCTTTATTTATGCATAAGCAGTACTAGTTCTCCTTTTCCCACACTGCCCTCCTGATATACTTCACCCATGACCTGAAGGATGCCCCTTAGTGGTGACAGCTTAGTAGTCTTCATACCCATTCACTCCTCCAGTCCTCTGCTGAAAGTGCCAACAAGAATGCCAGTGTGGTGGTGCCTTTTTCTTGTGAACATTTGATAACTGCCTTTCAGGTCGCAGTGAACGTCTCATTTTCCGTAGGTTATTGAACAGCAGTGTGAGGGTGATAACTTTCAGGCTTTTCAGGGTAGTGGCAAAGCAGAGGTCTTAGGGTAATTAAAGGCAAAGCTAGGATTTGGTTCAATTATTCTATATAGTCTAGTAAATTAGAGTCGACTTCTCTAGCCTATTACCAATTTCCTGAATGAGCTAGTCCTCCAGGACTTTTTACAGCACTACTAATGTTCCTCAGAACCTTTTTTTTTTTTTACTCACTGGAAGGAAAGAATGCTTTCTGCAAGCTCAGGTCACAAATAGCCCAGTTTTCTTCTGGCTTACAAAATGCAAAGCATAACAAATTTGGTAGTGGATTGTACCAGGTTTAATTTGACCCAGAGACCTTATGAGCTAATTGAGTATGTTTCTGATCTCATTTATGGTAAATTTAAATTCCATTTGAGTTACACTAGAGATACTTGTGTGCATATGTGCAGTGTTTGGTTCACTATGTATAACTCAGTATTGGATGTATGTAATTAGTCCTTTATGAGACCTAATATACAAATGTACATACAGAATTAGAGTTAATCAAACAGTATAGTGCTAACAGGAACTCTAACTTTTTACTTGCAATAAATTTTTCGTATTTTACATCAGTGATATACTTGTATTGGACATACTTGCTCAGCGTGTCTGAGCAGTGATTTAATTCCACACTGTCATATGTATTTCAAGGAAAATGTACCAAGAGTTTGAATTATATTTCTACTTATTCCAGAAAGTAATACAGACATGCAACTAAAAAAAACAGATAAAGAAGGAAAAGAAGTAATTGTTGTCTTATGCTAAATGGGCATATTTTCAGTATTTAGTCAGGTATTGAAATATTCCTAGGTCTAAAGAAGTATAAACAGGCCTGTGTATATGGAAAGCTCCACATGTGAAATTATTTTAGGATCCTTAATGGATAATTTAAGTGTTTGATTAGTAAGGTAATTCAGTTATGTATACATTAAAATCATTACATGAAAACATTTCTATATTTTAGAATATGAGAATATACGTCGTATACACACAGCTACATGCAAAGTCCTTGTCATGTTGCTAAAGGTTATCCATGACTCTTGGTGGAAATATGTTTAATTACAGCCCAACTGTTTTAAGTTTGTCAAAACAATTGTGTTCTTAACAACCTAATTAAATTATCTTTAAACAATCCAGTTTAATGTGGAAAACACTTTTCATTCACTGAAAATATTTTAAAACAACAGCCAATATCTTTATGAAAAAAGTTTTTCAGCTAGAAAAATACAGGTCAAAAATCAGCCCCCAAATAAGTATCTCAAGGGGTATAACCTCCTGTAACAAACATTTAATTTGAGAACATCATTTTTTAAAGCTGTTTATAGATTCTTTTTATTTGAAGAAAACTGTACAATCTTAACATCATAATGAAGCCACATGGCAGTATTATAGTGACCATACATTATTTTTCTCTCCCCTATACTCATTAATAAAAAGCTGAGGGAAAATCTAGGAAAAAAGAAATCTTACTCATATTCTGGGCTCTGCATTGCAGGAAAGAAATAAATAAGGAAAAAGTAGACTTTAATTTTATATCAAAGCAACCCTTGAGGTGGAAAGTTAGGGAAAGCTGCAAGGGTTTGTAGCACACAAAATGTCGCTTGAATTTTGCTGCTCAGTAGTTTGATATACTCATTTGCTGATGCGAAATGACGAGGGCTTAGAAAGCAGGGTTTTGTTTTTTAGCTGTCTGTAGACCTAGTGGGGCCTTACAGAACCCAGTCAGCAGGTCATTAACTCTGGAGAAAACAGCTTGCATTAATATGCTCTAATCCGGTATAATTAGTCAAATTACTGCACGCCGACCGGCTTGTCATGTGTTGTCAGATTTGGCATGCAGGCAGGATCGCCAGGGTCCCTCTGGAATGCCACCCTGGATCAGGGAGAAGGGCTCATTTGTAGTACTGCACATTTCTTGATGAGGAAAGCAAACAGCATCAATAGTCATAGCCTTACAAAGAAAGAGAGAAAGAGAGAGAATGAAAGAATGAGAGAAAGAGAATGAGAGAAAGAGAGAAAGAGAAAGAAAAAGAGGAAGAGAGTGGGGAAAGGAAAGGAAAGGAAAGGAAAGGAAAGGAAAGGAAAGGAAAGGAAAGGAAAGGAAAGGAAAAGAAAGGGAGAGAGAGACATACATCAATTTAAAAATGGCTTTGTTATTATTTTTTGAGAAATAGGGAATTCATGTTGTGGGAACTGTTTATGGTTGATAACCTACTGTTAGAAGATGTTCAGTTGCTTCTTGCAGTTTCCATGTATCTAACAAAACGGGGGATCTTCTGTACTATATAAGATTAGCCGTCATAAAAAGATTTAAAATAAATAATTACAAGAGGATCAGCTACAAATTACCTACCACACTGTGACACAGATTATTAAACTACCATCGTGGGAGGGGGTGGAGGGGGGCGTGTATGTGCATATGTGTGTGCTTGTGCATGTGCATGTGCCCCTTTTTCCAGTAGGGGAGGAGGTTATTAAACTATAAAAGGGCCATATTAGCATAAATTTACAAGAGCTCTTGTTCTGGCGGCATGATAAAAACCTGTGTTACCTTTGCATTAACACTGAATTGCTTGTTGTGCTTTTGGCAATGACAGATAAGTCAGTGTAATTCCCCATCGCAACGGAAATGATGCTCCAGATTCCAAACGCATCCTGAAGATGTCACTGACAATAATCTTCAAAGAACGGCCAGTGAAAGTGGGCTGTATGTTTGCAGGATGATATACTGCAAATGACAGGAAGAATTATGTGAGTGAAGACGAATCTGTAACATATTATTAAGCAATTTCACGAGAATAACAGGGATAAAAGGATAATGGATGAGGGTGTCATTATTACCTTCATGTAGAGGGAAAGCAAAAGCAAAGGTAGAGAGACAAGATTAATTGAGGAAGGGTGAAGCATTCATTGCTCATCAGCTCTTTTATACTCTCTGCTCCTGAAATTCTAGACAAAAAAAAAAGAAAAAATCGCTCAGGGTTGCATTTTAATGCAGCTGGCAATACAGAGCCGAAAACTGACAGGGCAGTTTTTAGTCACCTCTCTGCTTCCATAAGCACACAACAGCTATTACTCCTGGAGTCTTCCTGTGGTCAGAACCATAAACTGGTGCGATGTTATTTTTTTTTATCACAGCTACTGTTTTAATTGTGCTTCTGAACACAGCAGTTTTATCTCTTCATAGTGTGGAACTGAACAGGTGATTCCCTACACATTGTTTGTATTGCACAGTTGCAAATGCAAGCAGACTGTACATAATAGATGTCAGCAGAAGGGTTTCTTCGAAAGACAAAGGCAAACTGAAGTATTCTGTATCATTAGTGACAACATAAAGCTATGTCAAGGTATCACAGTTTTGCTGGGTTTTAATATACAAGATGAACAAACGGGAATACATTTGGCAATTGTACAGACCAATCCTGCAGTGTTAACTCAAGTAGAATTCCTGTCAAACTCAAGTTTTGCTTACTCAGAGCATTATCATTCAGTCGATAATGTCAATTACCCTTCTCATTTTCTGTACACTCTCCAAGTGGCAGCTGATTTTACTGCAGAGTATAGTTATTAAAATATTCCATTTGCTTTTAAAAATCTTGGTATACAATACAATTTTTAAAAACCCATTTTAATATTGTATAGATATAGAATGTATTCCCCTGATAATAACTTTCTCTCTGTGTCCAAATGAATGTCAGACACCTGGATAATTAAGAACGTGTAACTATACCTATTCAGAGAATAGATTCTGGGTTTTAAGCTTTTTCAAATTTAGAAAAGTGTTTGGCTTCCTTGATTTTATTTTCTGGGGTTTTTTTTCAAGTAAGGAGTGGTTCTGATAAACAGATTTGTTTGGTTTGTTTACTAACTGATAAGAATTATTCCGAAGTTTTGAAACCAAAAGAAAGAGAAGGAAATTAATTTCTCAGGTATGCTTTGTAGGTTGTTGTGGTTTAAACTGGCAGGCAGCTAAACATCATGCTGCTGTTAGCTTACAGCTCCCTCAATGGGATGGGGGAGGAAATAAAAAAAGCAAAACTCATGGGTTGAGATAAAGGCTATTTAATAAGACAGAAAAGAAAGGTGATAGTAGTAATAATAACAATAACAACAACAACAATAATAGCGATAAAAGAATATCCATAACAAATTATGCACAATACAGTTGCTCACCACCCACTGACTGATGCCCATCCAATCATTGAGCTGTGGTGCCCCATGACCAGCTTCCCCCAGTTTATATGCTGTTCATGAAGTCATCTGGTATGGAATATTACTTTGGCCAGGTTGGGTCAGCTGTCCCAGCTGTGACTCCTCCCAGCTTACTGCATACCCCTAGTCTCCTTGCTGACAGGGCATGAGAAGCTGAAAAGTCCTTGATTTAGTATTAGCTCTACTTAGCAACAACTAAAACACCAGTGTGTTGTCAACTTTATTCGCATACTAAACGCTAGCCACAGCACTACAGTAGCTATTAGGAAGAAAATTAACTCCATCTCAGCTGAAATCAAGATAAGAGAAAATAAGGAGGTCTTTTAGGAGACAGATGAAAACATGTAGCTTGATAAGGAAAAAAATAGTGAGGAATACACCTCAATTGATTGTTATTTCTAGTAGTGAAGATTTGATTTCCTAAAGTTGGGTATTACTTAAACTGAACTGCTCACATACAGCAAAAGACATACACAGGATATTGGGGAGAACAGCTAAAATCAGCAGCAGAAGCTCACTCACTGGCGGAGTCTGAAACTGAGGCATGGCCAGGGCGGGGGAGGGTGGGGGAAGTATTTTTTCTGCTACCTCATGTGTAATAGCAAGATAAACAGAGAGGAATACTGGAGGAAAGAAGGGAGTCGGGAGCTGGGTTAGGTTGGAAGAGAGCTGCACTTTATCATAGCAGGTTTATTGATCATTTATAGGTATGTGTGTGAAAAGCGTAGACAGCAATTTTGTTCTGTATGATACTTTATTAGCACAAGAATATGAGAAGGTTATTTCTGTAGAGTAAATGCTGTGCTACCTAGAAATCAATTGATGGTGAGAGAAGCCTCACAGGACTGGAGGGCTCCGTTCAGGTTCATTACAAAGGTTTTCTTAGTAATCTATAGGGTCTCATGCTTAGATCTATCACAGTACCTATCACAATAACCTGCCTGAACAATGTAACTTAGAAACTGGGTCATCCTTCAGGCAGTATACATTTCTGTGCTTGATAGTTAGTGTTTCTTTTTATGGATTTTACTTGTTCATAGTATATAGCACAGTTGTTATATTTAAAAGTCTAAGATCACTGCCATTATTGATAAAAAATTATCGGTACATAATGGCAGTGTTCTGGTAACTCTTGTGGATTTTCCTATTTCTGTTCAAAGCAGTTATTTCTAAAGCAAATTCAGATTACACAAGATATCTCACTGGAGAGATTCATGTTGGTCTTGTAGCTTATTTATATTTTACATTTAAGTAAAAGAACATACTGACATGTTGTGATGATTTGTCCACAGTGCTATTGGTTAGACTGTTCAAGGTCACCAAAGTCTTATCCCAGAACACATGGTAAATTTTTCGCTCTATGAGAGGATGGGGAGACTCTGGTCCTAACACCCATCTCTCTTCTCCCAGGGGAGAGAAGTCAATCGGTCCTTTGGTCCTGCTTTTGCCCTGTGCTGGCCTGTTCTGTTCCAGTATTCAGTACTGTAATGGCTTGCAACAAACTCCTGCAGAACTGACCAAGAATCATGAAGAAAATGGGAATGTGATTTTGTTCCCCTCGTCCGATTAAGGCTCAGTGTAATGTCTCTTTGACTTAACTGAACATTTTCCAGTGAAGAGTTATGCTCAAAAGAACACAGCAGAATTTTTCATGAGTCTATCTTTAACTTAAGCCACCAAGAAATTTATTTGGCTTTGCAGGTAAAATGCAAACAAAAACAAGTTTGTGTTTTTTCTCTACTGGTTGACCTACCAGTCTACTGAAAATGCTGTACACCTCAATTTTATAATGTAAACATGTGGCGTGTGGCTCAGGTGGCCTATAGTTACCGAGCATTTTGTGCAGCCAGGAATGAATCCAGCCTGACACTGAGATTCTAAGCTGAGTTTGTGTGACTCATTATTATAAAAGAAATCTCATTCTGTTACACCCAAACTGTTCATATATGGCCTGAACTAAGCAGGGTGGAACACACTGACTCTGCAAAATAGGCTTTATAGAAGGTTTTGGACAAGTATCTGAACTGATGTGTTCATATTAAGAATGACTAAATAGTAGTTATTCTTGCCCAGGGAACCAGAAAGACTTCCTGAGAAGACTTGGTGATGATGCCTTTGTTGGTTGGCATCTTTCAGCGTGTATTTACAGAATGCAGCAACACTGTAATCTATCAGAATATTATGGTTATATTTCATCTGTCCAGTGTGAGAAGGATAGATGGGTTTTGAGTGCCCAGCAAGGTTTTTTTTTTGACTCAAACCTTTACACTCTTCTCTTTCTTTTATCGTCTGACCATTTGGATAGTGCGNTGCAGCAACACTGTAATCTATCAGGATATTATGGTTATATTTTGTCTATCCAATGCCTCTTCTCTTTCTTTTATCATCTGACCATTTGGATAGTGCAATGTGTTCACTTTCTTTGTCTCTCCCTTTCTTTTGTGCTTAGTGCTGCTCCTCACACTTTTAGTGATGTTTCTCCAATCAGAATTCCTTTCAATCCAAAGCTAGTGAAATCAGTAGCTGAAATCATATCTGGAATGATTTCAGTGAGTTTGGGGTAAGGCCCAGTCATACTAAAATCAAGCTGCTCTGCAATTCCGGCCAAACCTTTCCCAGTTTAATATCCATAAAAGTCCTTAGACATTAGTGGGTTCCAGAGCCGTAGAGTACTTCCATCCTCATCTAAACAGGACCATTTTATCATGAAGAAAAACTCAGATAGTTAATGAGTACAGGTTCAGCTCACTTTAATTGTGTTCCTGTTAAGTTATTGTTTATACTGTCGGGAGTTTTGTCTTAAATATATGATTATACAAAATATATGATGTTTCAGTTTAATATTTTAATTTTCCACCTCCTTGCCCTCTAGTGGACAAATGAGCTCATTATAGTGGTGGCCCAACACGTCAGGAACAGCAATTACCCATAAGCAGGTTTTCATCTTTACATGATGTTTTAATTTGTCTTGTATTGTTTGATTTTTTAAGTTTGTCTGTATTGAGGTAGGAAAATGTTACTTCTTGGTGCTATTTGGTGTAAGCTTATAAAAAATTGAAACCTTTTTAGGAGAATTTTGCTCAGTGTCATAAATAAAGATCCCAGCAAGACCAGATTGCATCTTCTCATTTCATGATTTTTTTTAATAATAATTTTGAAAAATCGTATCTGCTGGTTCATTCCACTATAAAGTGATAAAAAGTATTTCAAGTGTTTGGGTTTTTATAGAACTAGTTGACATTTTCCATTGTAAAAATTTTATGCTTTTTCATAAATATTAAAAATACACAAAGTGTTCCTGCTGGTAGAGAAAGTTGTTCCAACAGCAACCAACTGATCTTTAAAAAGTTCTTCCAAGAATAATGCTCTTGCTAGGTTGGGTTTTTTTTAAATACAGCTTGGCTGCATTATTTTTCCATGGTAAACGTACTACAATGTAATGATGCAGGAGCTTCATATCAATACTGTACAGTTGCACTGGAAGATTACAATGGCCAAAGAGAGTGTCACTGTTTTCAGTCATGGAGGTATTTAAGGAGTTACTAAAGCCTTGTTTTGTTTATGTTTTGTTTATCTTTTTTGTAAATGGTGCCATAGACTCCTAAGGATAGGTGGTTAATAACCAAGAAGGGGAAATGTACATATCTTGTCCTTCTCCTGGAGCAAATAACAGTTCTTCTCAGCAGTTCCTTATAAATGGATGAAACGCTTTTCCATGGGAAAGCAAATAAGGTAACTCTATAGGTTCCTGATAGTGGGCACCTGCATGTGAAGCCAATTTTGGACTCTGAAGGATTTCTAGCTTCTGCTTCAAACTTCCAAGAGTAACAGCTGTTTAGAGCACTCAGCATGTCTGCAAACAAGTCCAAAATCAGCATTAATATTTATGATAGCTAATATATCTTATTTAGATGCTGTTTCTAGGGACATGATGTAAATTTTTCCCTTGTTTATTTTCTGTGGTGTCGAAGTTCTAAATTATTTACAGTAATTCATATAAAATGGATTCTTCTGTCAGCAACACTGGTACAACCCATTCAATTAATTTAGTGGGATGGCATCAAAATAAATGTAGGAAAAAAATTTCCTCCAGTTCAGGTTTCCTCTCCCTAATTCTGCTATGCCTTCATTTTGCCTTATGATTTTTGGCAGAGAAGGCAGATGAGTGATTGTGGTAATTTTACATTTCTCTCTGTTTTGGAAATGTATGCTCAACCTTGTCTTTTTTCTTGTTCATCTTTCAAAGGAGAAAAAAATCTTTTAGCTAACCAATTAGAGTAGGAAATGGAAAAATATGCAAGTACTCAAAAGAAAAAATGCTTTTTTAAAGGGGATTGTGTGGTTTTGGCATGTATAAAAATGCTCAGGTGTGATTACATTCCAAGATGATGTATAGATTTAAATTATTTACCTGTGCTTGACAGAGGTAGCCAAAAGTGAATATAACATTATCATAAAATATGGTGATTAACATTAAATTTGGGTAGAAGAAAGTTGTATGCTTATCATGATAGGAAAAAGGTTAATATTTTAACGTGAGGCTAAAGGTTGACAGGAGAAAAATTGAGTTAGTTTTCAAAAAAGAAATTTGTTTCTTTAAGTGAAAATTGGGGTCAAGAGGCCAGAGCTCTCTGCTTCAACACAAATGAAACAAATTAAATAATACCACCATAAGGCAGCAGTGTATAAAGTAATGATAAAATAGTAGTATATGGTGGTTTTGAGAAAGACACTGGCTATGAGAAAAAAAACCCTGTAGAATTTCTGTTTCAAGTTAGTAGGTTTGTGGGGTTTAAAATTTATTATTAGTTGCTTTCAAATAGGATAGTTGGGATTGTTTTCAATTGGAGAGTTTTAAATTTGTGTGGTACCTTTAGTTAATTACAATTGTAATAATTACATCCTGTCTGGCTGAAATTTCTGGCATTTCAGATGGGTGCATTATTCTGTACTGCTTTGTGACCTAACTAGTGTGTGATATTAGGTGATGCTTCTCCATGTTAAATCAATGGGACTTGACTACATTGCTTTGGTCTATGTGCGGTAATTCCTGTGTACGTGAATAAATATAAGATATTGCATCAATCTGTAACTATATGAAAATATCAGGTATAGGAGATAGGAAATCTATCAGTATCATTGCTCTTCATCATGTCAGTCCATGTCTTTGACAGACAGAGATGGGCAGCTAGTTTACTGTCATCATTACCAGTATGACATACCTTCCTTTCTCTAATAAGCATATGTTTCTCCATTGTCTGTACCAAATTAATCAAAACAAAATTCCTTAAAGAAATCAAGAAGAAAAAACTGAGCAGGCTTCTTATTTCCTGCTCTCTGAAGGAATTTTGCAATCTAGATAGTTTCATGTATCAAAGTACTAACAGGTTTTCTAATGTTCCTTGCTTCTACTGTCCCATTTTTCAGATTTCAAAGACTGTTAGGTTGTTGTAGGCTGAAGTATATTTACATTTGTATTTGCAGAAGTGCATTTGCATGTATGCAGTAACCCACTTCTGAGTTTGTCCTCTCCAGTCTGCAGGTAGGTTTTCAGTAATGGCCAGCTCCAATCTGTATCTTTCTGCATGAGCTTTGCAGGATGAGTCCCTGATTGGGAGTTTTTTAGGCTTTGGTGGAAGGTCAAGGATCGCCTGGCACTGGCAGTGGGGGCTGCATCCAATCTCAGCTGCTTTTTTCTTTTTCACAGCTTGAGCCATAGTATTTGAATTGTAAAAGAGATGATTCCTCCTTTTTTCCCAGGAAAATAAGATGATGTTTAATTGAAGATCTGATACCTCAAAACAGAAAAAACCACCCCAGATCTAATTAGTTTACAGGATGAAGAAAAATTATCTTGCTTGTTTAGACCTTCTCATCCATACAGATCCAACAGGGTGGGTGGCTTTACTCAGTGTGTATTTGACAGCTGAATCTAGGTATTACCCTTCCATCTGGGGTCATAGTTTATTTTAAAAGAGTTATATATGAATTTTCTCTAAATTGTAGCAGAAGGTCATGAATTAGTGTCTAAATGTGGTCTTGACAAGATTATTATAGTCTCTATATCATGCCAGAAACAAAGATGAATAGAGATAGCAAGCTTTTAAACAGACTTTCTGACATCTCTAATGTCAGCAGAGAGTGAATGAATGGCAGGATGCAATAACAAATCTTCATTTTTTAAATTATTTTGTAGGAATTAGATGGACCTACACTCATTCATAATTTCTTCCTAAAATGATTACTAAGTATTACATGAACCAGTTGTTTTCCACCCCAGTTACCTTTCAAATCATACCAATTGTTTACTAAGATGTAGGCACTAATATACATGCACTTGAAGATAAATATACTTTGATTTACATTTAGGAGCTAATAGGATACATTTAGTTAACACTTCACACTTTCATTTTAGCTGAATGTGTATATTGAAGTAATTTTCTTTGTACCTAGACCTAATAATTTGTTTTAATGCTTGTTGGGGGAGCTACATTTTTTTTTAAATGATATTTTTCAGTCTCTCTTTCTGTGGTTTTACTGATTATTAGATTTCTGGAGCAGAAATCTATGTTAGCAATTTTTCATTACTGAATTTTTGGAGTGAAGATCTTTGTTGGCAATTTTTGAATGAGAAAGACAAAATGCCTACCAGTATAGTACTACCTATAGTTATGTACTTTGTATATAACCATACAGCCTTCTTGAAGATACATGTTCAAGATTTTCCTTTTTGTTTATTCATAGTCTGCGTGCAAATAGGAAAGAACCCCTCATGTTGGGGCTGTGGGTTCTAATTCTTCTTTTTTTTTTTTAAAGCTATTCTTAGGTATGAATATTCATTTTCATTTCAGGAGTACAATGGACCCCACCAGTATTACTTTGGCCTTTTTTGTCCAAATGATAATACAAACTGTAAAGTGATAGCTGTGAAGGAATATAGTATTCAATGAATCCAGTGTCTTTGAAATAATAAACCCACATACCATTAGTCATATATTTTTCTAAGTTTACCTCCTCCAATGGATGCAAATATTACTGTATCTATGATACCTAGGAAAATACTGTATATATAGCAATAGATGCAGCAAAAGCATATCCAGGTACTGTGAATACTGTTTCATTTTCACTTTTTCTCTAACTGCTGACATAAATATTTTTATTGGTCTTCTCTTTTGTTAATGGAAAGACACAAACAGTTCCACTAATGGAAACCAGCATGAAGTGGTAGTAGCTTTTAAAAATTGTTTTTCTTCTCCCCCTCCCCACAAAAAGGTATGTCATTTTAACAAAAAGCATTGTTTCGATCCCAATTTTTTTTTCCTTTTTTTTTTTTTCTTTAAGCCCATCCTGTCAGGCTGCAAGCGTGAAAGTTATTTTCTGGTGGTGTGATTAGATTGGGGCTGAACTCTCCAGCTGGCAAACCTGTCTGTGACTGGCGGCGTCCTGTCCCCAGTGCTTGTCATCTCCTGACATGCCTGACAGGATGGGGACAGCAGCCCCAGACAGGTTCATTAGATGGTGTTTTCTACAGCTGGGCTAAAAATAAAAAAAAATAATAATAAAGTGTTAAAAAAAAAAAAGGCCACACTTTGTCAAGGCCCAAGCTGTAGGGGCCCTTCTTGTTGGTTTAAACCAAAGCCTTGTTTTGACAAATTCTGATCTGTGCGGTTTTTAGATTTTCTGACACATTTTTGTTTTCTTCCCCTTTGGCCTGCGCTCTTTGCACTCTGCCTTGTTGCTGCTTCAAAATCCTAACACTGCCTTCCCAGGAGAGCAGGGAGGATGCTTGTGGAGGGCTTGGAAGGAAAAATAGAGCTCTACAGTGAAACAGCAATAAGTGTTCATTTCCATGGTGATCAGCGCAATGGCACAAAAAACAACCTTGGGACTCTCAATAAGCCAATTACAAGAAAGGTTAAGAGTTTTATTGTGCCAGAAACATGCCATCTACATGAGAAAATGGTATCATTACCAGCAATCTATGCTGTTAAATACATTGCTCTCTGGTGCTGCCAGTAATGTAAGGTGGTTTTTTTTGTTGTTTTGGGTTTTTTTGAAGCTGCCAGAATTTTCCCATGGTATTGTCAGGTTTTGATGCATTACACAAAAAATATACGTGATTCTAGATTATAAAATAATTTAAACCAGTGAAAAGCCATTTGAAAGCATTAGGCATATTGAGTGTCACAGCATTAGCTAAACAGGTTCAAACTCTGAGTTTCTTACAAATTTGTATCAGACTTTTGCTTTAGATTTTTATCACAATGACAAAGCATGTGTACATCGTATATAATTCAAGAATCTCTTATAAAGTAGTTTTGAAAAGAAAAGGAAACCCTTACTACCTTATTTTTTTCTACTGCAGCTCTCAAGTACCTATTGACTCCTTTAATTTATGGACTGGTGACTATAGTCCAGGGTTGTGTGGTGTTTTTCTTAGGGAGCATTGCTTGGTTCTGGACATTTTAGGTAGCTATAACATGCTCATGTGTAAAACATTTCTCTAGCTACTGGGAAAAAAAAGGAAAACGTTTACTATTTCACTTACTTTGCCCCTTTGCTTAGGAGTGGGGAGAGCATTACAACCTTTTATGTTTTCTGCATTTAGCTGCTTGCAGTGTGAGCACTGTGGCTGGAAACCAAGCCCTTCATTCACAGAAATCCTACCACTTACCTTTCCTTTGTATTGTTAGTTACTGCTGCTTTAGTTCATGGTCTCTATGACAACTGTTTAAATTGGGATGGGCAACTGTCATCTGGAGTATTACTGAAAGCAAAGTGTTAGTGAGCACACAGTTCCATAGATAGAGCATTTCAATATAATCCAATTTTAATTGAGCTCCAGAGACTTTGATGTGCTGCCGAAGGTTGGGAGAGAGCTATTCCAGGGAGAAATTAAAGCAGCCCAGCAAGGCTTCACTACTCCAGACTGTCACCATTTTAAATAAGCATTAGCATCAGACTTAACCTTCCCCTATGAAACATCTCACTTTTCCCCCCTTAGCTTCTCCCCCCCAATACATATAAAGGCAAAGACACTTTCATCTTTTTATATACATTTCTATATTCCCTTGATTAAGTTTGAAAAGCATGTACTGGACCTGAGATGCATCTGACGCTGTCTGTTGGACCTTGCATTGCAGTTCATAGAAAGAAACAGAAGCAGAGTGAGGATTAGTTTGCAACAGTCAAATGGCATGTGTTGGATTTTCTCTCTAAGACTGCTCTAAAAGTAACCCATTCTTGTGGTAAAAAGTTGAGTGTGGACTTACTTTAGCTTGATTTCCTTTGATGTAAATGAAGAAGAGTAAATATTTTATTGGATACTCTGTTACTAACAAAACTAGGTTCTTTCTATAGCTACATGTCCACTGACTGGGATTTTTTTTTTTGTACAGAATAGTAAAAATAATCATATAATAATTAGAATAACAATTAGCAACCTTATCTTCATTTTTGCACAGTGGGGAGATCAGAAGATGACTGTGAACTTTTGAACTGTTGAATTACAGTTTTTTATCATTGCTTCATTTAATTAAAATATATGATCCTTTTGTACCATTTTCTTCATCTCTCACGAATGTGCATATGCACTAAAAACTTGTAAAATGAAAGAACTTCATAATAAAATAAAACTGAGGATCTCTGTACACTCTCCAATATGTCAGTGTACACTGGACAGAATTGCATATTAGGAACCTAAATCACATTTTAACCAGTTTCATTATGGCATTTAATGCTCCCCTCCTCCCTTTTTAAAAAAAAATATCATGGCTGACTTTCTTGGCTTTCAGTGAAAGAAAAGCAAATCTGCAAGAAGCTAAGCTCTCTTTCTGGATGCTCTTTACTCTCAGTTTCTGCTCTAAACAATAAGAGTTGGGGTACACAGCTACAAAGAAAAAATGCATCTTGCAAAATAGAGTCTATTAGACTATTATGTAGGGATGCTTGTATTCTGTAGAGGGAATGTGATATGCATCAAATCCAGAATAATGGCAGTAGAAACTGAGCCAATCACAGTAGAGGCAATAATCTGTCTATACAAATTAATAGGGTTTATTGTCTACTGAAGAAATTAGCCTGTTACCTACATAAAAGAAAGGTAAGAATCTAGATTAGTAGGAGAACTTGAACAGTTAGCTGTTGTAATCTGTTTTTAAACAATGGAAATTTCAAATCTTTTTGTAAAGCTTGAGGTAAAATCTAATTAATACTTGTCTTAATTAAACAAATATTAAGAATAAGTTAATTGAGGCTATATAAAAGAATCAGCTCAGATAGGGCTTGGCAGTCTTTTTCATAGTCACATAGTACCAGAAGTCCATAAAATCTAAATACCTTCTGTGATGGGCCAGCTTTTCATGGACAAAACCAGAGGCATATTCACACAAAGTATCCCTACATGCTGACAGGTATTGCAATAACTTCATACTGGGAAGCTAGAGTTCACCACAGGAAAGCCGGTGAGTATGCCCAGATTTATGACATGAAGCCAGTTGGCTAGAAGTCGAAAGAGGAGGGAACTGCATATTAAATCTGCCATAACACTTCTTCCCCTAGATATTGAAGACATCAGAGGGGTATATGTGTGCCCCAGAATCCATTTTTGGTAGACAGCTGAGCAGGCTCTTAATATTCCTCCTAGCTTTCACGAGAATTTTCTGTACGGGACTGAACCTCCTCCTTGAAGTTGTACTTATCTATAAATTTATAGATATAGATAATAGATAATAATAATATATAATAATATAATTTTATAGTATAGATAAGTCTAGTTTCTAGACGCAGTTTACTTTTCATTTAATACGTGTTAAATTCTGCAGGCTTTGAATTTTGTACAGATTCATTTTTCGGTGCTTAATTACTGTATCTCATTTAAAAGTGTTCCTTAAAGCAAGTACAGAATGCATAGGTACTTTTTCTGTATTATTAAAGCAAAATAAATGTAATGAAATGTGAACTAATTTAACGATTGTGTAGTTATAGCAGGTAGTTTGCAAGTACTAGAATTTTGTTTGCTCTTGGAACTGTGGATTAGTGTTTTTCACAATGCTGTAATTTCTTGTCTTCTCTGGCAGGGCAAAATAAACTCATTCTAAACTCATCTTAAATGGTTAATAAAGAATCAGTTGGTATAGCAATATATTAGGAATATTTTAGTGTATGTTTACCATAATTCTCACACTGCATAGGTAATCTTTGGGGTCATTAGAAGTTGACATAATGTAGAATAGCCCTGATTCTGCTCTAAATTCCATGCAAACTGACTTCCAGCAGTCGCTAGTGTTCAGGCTCAACTCTTCTAGTCACAGCTGGGCAGCTATAGAATTTTACATTTTTTGAGGGTTATGCTTGTCTGTTACAAACTGTAACAGACAAAGTTTAGGGATTATAAGGATGCTGTGGGTATCTGTTATCTATCACTATAAATCCATGTATTTCTTTTTGCTTATAAAAATAAATTTTGAATTTATTGCTAGAATTTCAGAAATAGAAATTGTTCCAGTCATATTCCTAAATGTCAGGACTAATGGAATAGCTTTGTATATGAAGTTAAAAATCAAAACATTGCTGTTTTATGATCAATGTTATATAGGAAGAGATATCTGGAACAGAAACTTTTAAAAAAAATTAAACTCCATAGTAGAAAGTATGTTGTCTTCTAATTATTTTTGTAGATCCTGTGTTCTGCACTGAATAAATCAAGTATGAAACTGTTAAAATCCAAGATATTTGAATATATCTTCTGTGTGACATTGAGATCACATCTCTAGCAAGAACATGATAAAACTATCTTTCTGTCATTTGGTAGGGAATGGATATTGTTTAATAAAATTCAGGTTTTACACTTTTCTTAAGACAAATTGTACTGCCTTAAGTTATTATAATGTTCAGGATTTGCATTGTGGTACATTTGAGTATTTAGAAATATTTTATTGCATTGCACTTTTGAATAAATATCTCGGTATGCAATCAGAGGGGAAAAAAAAGACCCTGAGGATTTTATGATGTCTTTATTTTTGGGAAAGCACACATTACACACCTGTAGATACCATATCTTCATTATTCCTCAAACTATTCCTACTTTTTTTGCTTTCACTGAGTCCTAAAACTTGATTAAATAACTTATCCTCAGTACAAGGGAAAAAACAATATGCATGAGGATGCAGGAAACACCAGAAGACACAATTTGAGACCACAGAAGAAAGTGAGTTTCTTTTAGTCCTTTCCTATAACTGGATGGTCAGCAAACTCACCTGGAAAACAGGGAGTCTCGTTTCACTTCTTTATGTTTGAATAGGGAGCAAGTTGCCGTGTACTGTTGGCAAACCCTGATCAGTGTGCAGTGCTTGCTTTGTAGTCCCAGCAGAAACACAGCAGCGAGCTTTTCTTTCTGTTGATCAGTTGTATGTGTGCAGGAGCTTGCCAGGAGCTGCTTGCCCCTGCCTTTCTCTGAGGCAGCACACAACTAAGGCAGCTGATGCAGCTCACTCAGTGCACTGCCCATCCCAGGGCAGTTTTGAGCCCTCATCCAGCTGTGAGCTGCTCATCAAGAGTGCAGTGGTAAGCTGGAACAGACCACACTGCTGGGGAAGGATATAATTTGGGTTCACATGCCTATGAGGCAGAAGGGACTGGAATCGGAAGACCTATCCCAACTTCTCACTACAGGCAACAGAGAACTTGGTTGTTTTCACACTGGTGTTTGAATCTAGTCCTGTAACTTTATTCACCTAAAACTCTCACAGATTCACCAGTATTTCAAGTTTTACAAAAGTACGTTTTTCTGTCAAGTAACTACTCAATGAATAAATGTCCAGCTTTGGTTTCAAGTTTCAAGCATTTATCAACACTGACTTCTCCCTGGATTTGTGAATATTAGAGGTCTTTCCATTGCTTTACTTTTACTAAGGACATCCAGGATGAAGCAGTTCACTGAAAAACAAGCTCTCCATTTTGGAAATGGAAAAAAAGTTCAGTGTTTTCTCTCATATAAACTTTATGTCTTTTTTGGCTTGCCTGCTCAACTGTGAAAATGTAATTTGTGCCGTTCTACTTGAAAAAATGTGATTGCATTTCTCTGAATGTGGTACTGAGGCAGAATTGCTCAGAGCAGTCTGATTATAAGTACTGAGATCACCACTAGCCCATTTGGATTAATCTTTAAGCATGAGATGTAGGGTAGAAATGGAAACATCAGTTCCGTTAAGATTTCTCACTAGATTTGCATATGACATCCCATTTTTGCCAAAGCCAACACAAAATCATCTTAAAACTTGTGAGGAAGCAGTCACAATCTGCTTCAATCCTGTTGCTAACTAGAACTAACTAATCTTGTCTGCTTTGCATTTTACCCCAGTATTTGTTCCCTCATCCTCTGCTATTTGAATTGGACTGTGCTCTAGCCTAGAACAGTAATTTTTGGAATTTAGTATGGAAGTAGAACCTGAAAAAGGCGACTGCCTACCTTTTATTAAGTACTAATACTGAATCTGCTACCTCTTCCTGATATTATTCTTCCCAAGATCTTCAGTGCAGTTAGCAGTCTGCGAGTTGCCTAAATTGACACTGTTTGAATGCTGCATAGAAGGGAAGCCACGCAAAGGTATGCAGATGTGTAACACCCATGAAATAAATGATAAAAATAAATTATTATTTAGAAATCTGTTTCTGCAAAGGTAATATTTTCCCATGTCAGTAGCCATTATCCTTGTATGTAGAACTACGCATTGATGTTTCACAGAAGCAAGGGAGTTGGAAGTAATACATTTAGAATACCCAATATATTCTCTTTGGACTATTTGGATCTGTATGCTAATGTTTAGGAGCAGTGTTTCAATATCTAGGAGCAGGGTTTTTTTTTTTACTCTAATAACCGTACTGTGGCTGCTTCTCAAGAAATACCCATATCCTTTCCATTACTTTCCTCGAACACAAAATCATAACATGCAAAACCGTTTTACCAATGAAAAGAGGAAAATGGCCTGAGAATGGACCAACTTCAAATAATTTTTCAGATGACTGAAAATGAATGTGGGAATAAAAGCGTCAGTTACTGCCGGCCGTATGGGCATTGTTTTAATGGATACTGAAGCAGTATGCTGACCAGAGAAATCAAATCAAATTTAGAAAAGGTTGGGGGTGAACAGAACCTCATGTGTCAAGAAGAGGGGCCTCTTGAAACCTTAAAAAAAAAAAAAAACATTGGAAGTAGAAGTATAAGTATAAGCTGAGAAAATTTGGCAAGGAAGTAAAGCCCAAAACCACAAAAATAATATCTGCATTTTTTGGTTCCCTGAAGAGGAGGAGAAAAGTGAAGCAGCCAATATTTATTGTTTGGGGGGTTTTTTAAGTTCTAAAAAAGATTTTTTAAACTGATGTGAATGGAGGAAGTATAGCAGCACATAATATTCAACTCATCCTGCAGGCCATAGAGTCACACGAGTGACTTGGAAGAAGGCTTTTAAGGCTTACAAATAAAGAACATTTTACACAGTAACATGTCATGAGGAAGGGGAAGGGAGACCTTAATGTAAAGATAAATTAGGAATGCTTACTAGACTAAAGTGTGCAAAGGAAAAATGATAGCAGTATTTTGATAAGATTTTAGAAGTGTTTACATGACTATCAGAATTGAGGCAGACAGGGTCTTAAAGTGGCTTAAATGTACAAAAGAAGAAAATAGTAAGAAGCCAGTGAAACACTAGGATATTAAATTAATTTAAATTGTTTTCCTGTCTATTTACATTCTTAGTTTCCCGTTTCAGAAAATCAGAATACAAAGGGGTTTCATTATTTGAACTTACTTGATTTTGAAATTTTGTAATAAATATTTTTTCTTTACATGTTTACACATCTTGACATGATATATGACGCTTATTACTGTGCATGGGTATTTTTCCTGCTAAATCTGAAAGCTGATCATATGCAGTGCTTTATCAAACATTTTGAAATTATGTACTGCTTACTCAGTATGGTATTTTGCAAGCTCTAAGAGTCTGGTTCCATGCCATTAATGTCTGTCATTTCAATCTGTATTTAGAATACATGAAGCAATCATGCAATCTGCCACATACTTGTAGTGAGTTCCATGTTGTAATATGTTCTTGAGAAGGAAGTTTACTTTATGTGTGAGAGACATTTTTCTTTTAACTTACGATGATCTGTATTCAGAATTTCCTTGAACCAAACAGCTATGCTAGCAAACACTTGAAAAAGGCAAGTCCAAATCCTTGACAGGAGACAGTGACTTTCAGTAATTGTTTTCATGTGTTTGTAACCTCTAAAAGTTTACAGTGATGTTAGGCTGTTTTATGAATACCAATTGTGTATTTGGGTCAGGTTCATAAGCACAATTTTGTAGCTGGCTCTACCTGAAATATCTAGATTAAATATCTATTTACTCATTTCTTTTTGTGAAGTACTCAGTGTTTTATTGACAGGCATCTTCTCTTTAAGTGCTGAAGTTGAAAAATTAGAAACATACTGTAAGGCACTGATCTAGGGAATGTACCAGATGAGTTTTATGAATTTTCTGTTTACTAGGCTGTTACAAAACAATTAATATGAAATCAGCTGCTGCTTCATGACTGAAACATAATATTGCTTGCTATTTCAAACATAGCTATAAAGGATAGTTGTTTTTTCCCCACAATATTTTCTTCTTTCTTCCCTTTCTTGGCATCTTTTTTTCCCCTTCTTCCTACTGACATACAAAAGAAATGAGATAACCTCAGATTTAGATTTTAGTTTTTTAGTAATAGATCTTTTAGTTCACTTTATGCAGAAAGCAGGAGATACAATTTCTACCAAACAATAGGAAGGCAAAAGATCCAAAAGGATCATTTGCATAGTTCATGCCATCACAACTGTGTGTGGTTATTTTTCAGGAAGGTAGTGTCAGACTAACAAAAATATATCTTCTTTTAGGTTTGCAACAGAATTTTATGGTAAAAAAAACACTTTTCACAGCCTTAGGGAGTATTAAATATTCATTTGAAAAGGATGGACAAGGCACTTCAGAGTTTCTCTCCTTGGAAAATGGACTCACAGAAAAGTCTGTCATGAGAAACCATATGCAAACTCTTGACTGGGAAACTTGGAACACACAGGCTGTTTTACTTTTGTTCATTTTGGTAACATAGGTGTGGTGACTGCAGTGTAACCAAAATAAACCAAGATTTCTTCTTCCTGTCTTTTGGTCAAGGTTGGGACACATGACATAGACTTATAGTTGGCTCTTTCAGGTCGTCTGTATTCCAAAAGTTGGTGATGGTGAATGAAGAAAGAAATAGAAACAAAAATCCTATTCAAACTAAGAGCCACTCTATATGGGAATGAAAAGGGCTTATTTTGTATTGAAGAAACACAACTTTGCAAACTTGGTTAAAAAATAAGACAAACAAGGTACAGCATATAATTGGTGTCTCAATAAAATTGCTGTAGCTGTAATTGCAGTATAAAGGAAGACCTTTTGAGTTTGGTGAAAATTATGACATCTGGCACATCATTCAGAACACTTAAAACACTGGGAAATATTGTTAGTGTTAGCGGACTGCAGTTGAGGAAGATTGAGAATATACAATACACTGTTTTTCAAGCATGTGTCTTTAAACTTTTGAATCAAATAATTCCATTAGACCTTACTTAGTCAAGACAAATCTGTTCAAATGCAGAGCAAATATTTTTTTAAATGTTAAATATTAAACTTGGAGAAGGAGGAGGGCTAAACTTCCAAGGAGGAGAAAGGATGAATTCTTCAAAGTTTCTTGCGTATCCAGAGGTAAAGGAAAATACAGCAAGTACCACACAACAGAGACAATATGCCATGTTACTAGGTAACAGAGCCATCTAACAGAGAGATGGGATTTTGATATCTAAATTAAGGATATGCCAGAGCTCTTTTCTTTAATGTTTTAATGAAAACTGCATTGTCCAGGTTAAAGATAGTACTAGCTACACTTAAGCACTAGATAAAACTGTCTTTATAAAACGAAAAAGTGTCTTCTGTACCAAAATTACAGGAATTACATTTAATTTCAGGAAATGGCCATTTGATTCAGAAAGCATGAGTCTGAGGTTCCTTTTTAGACCTTGAAGAAAATAATCTGTAGGAACTTTGGAATGTATCTGTGGAAATGCAGCAAAAAATGAGGCAGTTCTACTATATATAAGTACAGGGTAACCATGCCCCTTACTGCTCTTGTTGTTAGGCATTATTAGCATTATCAGTGCAAAAAGTAAAGTATAATAAAGATAATCAGGGAATAAATGCTTTGAAAATATTTTTTTTAAAAAAAAAGCAAAACCGAAAAAAACCCCACACAAAACCCAACCACAAAGTTATTTTGCATGTTAATGGATATATGCATTTTGCACTAGCTATAAACAAAGCCTGGCAAATGTAACAAATACAATTGATACATTCATAAAAGAATCAGGTTAGAATTAAAATACTCTGAACCTGAAATCTGGTTCCAAAAGACAAATGATGGATTCCCATTGAAAATAGTAGAATAAATTCACTTACATTGTTATTAGTCTATCACCCCAAAGAGATAATTTTAAGAAAAGAAAATACTGAGCAATCAGCAACAATTCTTTACAACATGCTGGTGAAGTGACCATTCTTACAACAGGGAATAGATAGAATTTACACAGGCTTCCTTCCTTGATTTCTTTGTATCACCTGATTTTGTAATTATTTCAATTCCAGAAACAATGATCATAAGAAATATCCTTTTGTAGTGCTGCATCTGGTCATCTCAGATACAAAAAATAGTATAAAGAAACAATAGTCATTAATACTAAAATATTTCTTCTGTGGAAATAATCTGTCAGAGATACTAACAAAATGGAAACTAGCATTTCTGGTCTTCTGGCTAATCTTATACTTCAAAATTCTAGCTGTTAATTAACAAATAAGTCATTATCAATAACTGAATATTTATTGAAGTAGGCTTATGATTAATGTCCCAACTCTTAATTGAAAAAAAAAAACGATCATGATTACATCACAAATAATATTAAAATAATGAAGACTTCATATTTGAGCTGAGTAGGAAAGCACTTCAGTAATGTGTTTGTTTCTTTTCCATCTGAGCTTTGCATCTAAATATACCATACTGCTTTAGTAATCTAAGCTGGTGTCATCAATATATGTTGCTCCATATTACAAGACCCTGAGGGTTTGGGGATTCTCATTCACGCTATTAGAGTGACAGCTTCGTCTTACTGCAGTGCATCCAAGCAAATTTTTATCATTGGTCTATTTTTTGGCCAGTGCACCCATTACTGTCTTTAAAACATACCCATGTTTCTGAATAAATGAAAGGAGTTTACAAGGAGAGATGAGCTTTAAAACAAATAGTTGCAACTGATATTAAAAATTAAAAGTGCGTCCAGTTCAAATGCAGACATGATTTGTTGACAGGTTTTTTTAATTATTATTTTATTTTATTAAAAACTGTTTATTTGGGACCTATCTAGAATTTGGTCCTTAGTCATGAAGTTTTAACCATGCATAGAACAAGAAGTCTTCATGACTGCTTTTAGGAGAAAATCTCATAAAGCCATCCATATAAAGAGCACTGACTTTAAATATAAACACCAACAAAAATATTTGATGGAGTAAATGATAATTTTGATTTCACTAACTACTTAAGATAACTTCAATGTCTTTTGATAAATGAAATAATTATTTCCACATCTTTATGAATAATGAAAGGTACCATAGATGCAGTCTGTAAACAATGTGAAATAGCCAGGTCTTCATTCACGTGATATGAGAAAGCAAAATGCTAAAACCCAAATGCTAAAAAATGGAAGAAAAAATGTATAAACCTTGTAAAGAACTGCAATTCAGAAAAATGAAATTACTTTATTTCGGCACTTATAAAAACAACTAGGAAGGATCCTGGAATAACATCAGCAATTTCTGCTGTAAACTGTAAATACCTAATAGTGGTAGATACCTAAGAATGGAAAGTTTAAAGCTTCACTTGGAAATTTTCAGATCAGTGTTATGGAAGATGACAAGAGAGTGTAGTATATCTTGGACAGGAAAACAATACAACAGAAATACTGAAATATTTGAGATCATTTGATATCAACATAATAATTTGATATTTGCAGGACTAATAGATGTTTAAGAAAAGTGTAATTGAGGATAGTAATTAAATTATAGACTCCTTCCTTTATTCTGATTTCCTATCTTTTCTAATAGTTTACTGGAGTGCTATCTTAATTCATCCATTTCATAGTGGGATGAATGCACCTCTATGAAGTTATAATTGCTTTATACTTGAGTAAAAAAGAAAAACTCAGCTAGTGTATGGCTGGTACAGAATGTGCTTTTAGGGTTGATCTATAATAACTAAGCTGTGGTGAATATCAAGACATAGTAAATCTGTTACCGTGAATAATCATCTAAAATGTTGATACGTAGGATATAGTCAGTATTAAACTTTTTTCTTAAAAAAAAAACAAAATAGGAAAAGTAGAAACATTTTTTAAACAAAAAGGGAATTCCCAAAGCATGGCAAGGAATTAGTTCCCTGAAAGGTCTACTGGCTGCTGTTGATCTGCTTACAGCTATGTGTATTTCAAACTCCTCTCTCTGAGAGTGCATCCGCACTTTTTATGTTTTTAAACTTGAGCGTTTTCCTCACTGATTCCTCTCTGTGTCTTAAGAACCTGTGTTTTTACAAAATTTATCAGATAGCAGCAAAATACATTCCAATGAGGAGGTGCTGGAATATTCACAGTCATTGTTCTTAACCATCTGAATTTCACTTACACAATACCATCTGTATCCTACCATCTGATCTCAATGAAAGACTGAAGGAAATTTTGGTTTATTTAGCTTATCAAAGAGAAAGCTAAGCAGTAACTGGATCACAGTCTGTAATTACTGACACAAGGAAAAGCTATCTGATACTAGAAGACTCTCTAATCTCACAGACAAAGGTGTCACGAGATCTAGTGACTAGCAGCTGAAGTCAATAGAGTTCAAAGTAAAAATGAGGTGCAGATTTTTAACACGAGGGTTAATTTACTATTGCAAGAGTTTAGCATATGAGGTAGTAATTCCCGCAGCTGGCCTGTGACTGAATGGAGGGAGCATGTAGTCCCTTGCGTGTGTCTGGGAGGCCTCCAAAGAAATGAAGACCCTTGCCTTCTTCAAGGCTGTGTTTAGTTAGTGTGGAGAACTGAGGTTAATGAAACAGTACCATCAACCACAGTGTTGCTTATAAGTCTGTAACTTCTTCCCATGTGGACAGCACAGGGGCTGACTCTGTTCTCTCCAGTTTCCATCAGGGACAGAACTAACCTATCAGCGTCCTTTAGCATGCTGAAGCATATTCAGTATGTTGCTGTTGTTACCGTTGTCTCTGAAATAGACTGACTCATCATAGTTGTGAGAAAGAAGTTATGGAGAAAAAATTAACAAAAAAAATGGAGCTTTTTTAGCACAAAGTGTACAAACTTAAATTAGCTTTTTCACATATGAAGATATGTTACTGGCTTGGAGCTGCCTCAGTGAAAAAACTGAAGGAATACATTTTCCATTACCTCAAGCATGAAGGTTCATTGACAGCAGCATCATATGGTCTCCCTAACATTTCTCGATTCAGAAGCTGGGGGAGGTCAGGACTGCAGAAAGCAAAGATCTCAACTGAGTGAGTAAAGCACTGCAAGCTGGTTATACCAATGGTTTCTATGTACTTAATGGAGAACAGAGAAATTCAGTCCTTCCAGACTGAAAGCTTTGTTTTGGATTCCGCTTTAGTGAAGGTGTTCCTTATGTTTCTTTGTTTCACCAGAGCTGCAACTCTTTTTGTAATTTCAGCCTAGGCGAAGTCTATAGAGCCTGGGAAATGAGGTCTGGGTGTAATGAGGGGGATGGTCCCCGTTGCGGATGACTGACCCCTGTTAGGATGAGGTGTCGGGGTCTCAGCTATGGGCAAGAGCCGCCTGAGGAGAAGTGGCGGGCTGAAGGCAGCCTTCCAGCTGGTGAAAAGGATTGGAAAAGAGTTGTTATACAATGCATTATACTGCTGGAATGATAATGCACAAGTGAGATATGTTAATAAAGCTGATACCTAATGAAATGGTGCCTCTTTTGTCTGTTTTCTTAAACATCCAGAACAGGGAAAGAAGAGTGAAAAATATTCTCTAGATATTAATATCTATTCTCAGGCCTATACTTTAAATTAAGAAACTGACTAATCAGAAAAGCAATGCAAATTTTAACTATTGTGTTTCAAAATATTTTCACATTTATTTAAAAATGCAAAAATACAAATTGTTGATTTTTTTCATGTCTTGGGATAATAAATTAACTCAACTTTAGAAAAATTATTGTGTTGACATATTATTCTACCTAATTTCTGTATTTATTAAAGAAATGGTGGGAATTCTAATTTATGACCTTGGAATGAATGTGAATATCATGTTATATTTCTTTGCTTGCACTTCGCACAAAATAGCCTCAGAAGTAGGTCTGTTATCCGATACGTAACTGACTGTGCCGTGCATACTGTTGGAAGAAAATATAACTAAGCATAATTCCAACGCTGTCTGTTACCCTGTGCTTGCTGGAAGAATTTGGGGTTTTTTTAAGAAAAATAAGTTTAGGTGACTTATGAGAAATAGATCTTCAGAGTATCAGGTTGACATATTCTTACTGATATAATTACTGATATTCTTCTAACAGCTATACTTCATTGCATTTTTTAAGGAAATTTAAGTTTGTGTTTTAACTCAGCTTTTAAGTGTTAGAGATATGGTTAACTTAAATGTACTTCATTGATGGGTAAAATGTACTATCTTCTCCTGCAATATTTTAATGAAAAACTCCTGCTAATAGCTGTCTCCTTGACTTTCTCTATAGGTCCTTGCCTATACAGAAGGTCTTCATGGAAAATGGATGTTTAGTGAGATTCGGGCTGTTTTTTCAAGACGTTATCTTCTCCAGAACACAGCTTTGGAAGTGTTTATGGCAAACAGAAGTATGTTTTTGTTTATCTCATTGTATTAAAATGTGCTAGTAGATATTTTGTGTGTTATTTGTGTGTTATCTCAGAATTTAAACTGTGCTTCCTTTGAGAAGTGCTTAGTTCTGTGTTCAATAATGGCTCCTCCTGCATGTATTCATTGCATTTCTTAAAATCAATCACGTAAGTCAATCTCATTACTTTCCATGCAGTAGTGAGATCTGTCTATAAAAAGCGCTCATTGCAGCTGGTAAAGTCTTCAAATGTTTGATAGGAAATTTGCTTTTTCTGTGATCTCACCCCTCCCATTTTCTGTAAATAATTTAGTGAAATATCTAAAAGGATATTTCCTTCTCTAATTACAAAATGAGTTAAAGTAAAAAGGGCTCTATCAATAAATGGATCCATTTAGTTTTGGGTGGTTGGACAGGAGTGTTGGTACTTTTTTGCCCTGAGGAGCTCTGATGTATGTTTTGATTTCATCTGGAGGGGGAATGAAATGATTTCTGGTCCTGTGTGTTAGAAGATGCCATGCCATGCCATGCCAGCTGCTAAACAGCTTCCCACTCCGTTAAGAGGTTTAATAGGCTAATGGTAAGCTATGTTTCCTCTGAAGTGTGTCTAACTCAGGTCTTCTGCAAAATGAAAGACTTAGTGCAAAATGTTCACAAGCTAATGCTACATAGGTATGAAGTTTGCTGGGAGTGTCTGATCTGACTTGGATTTGGAGGAGTGTAGAAGTGGAACTGACTTCTCCTCCCAAACAAAAAACAAAAAGCATTTAAAAAAATATATGCTGGTGGGGAATCAGACTTCTGCAATTGTTTTACTACTCTGTATTTTCTCTTCCTCATTTAGCTTCTGTTATGTTTAATTTTCCTGACCAAGCAACAGTGAAAAAAGTTGTGTACAGCTTACCACGTGTTGGAGTAGGAACCAGCTATGGTTTGCCTCAAGCCAGGTAATTTAATTACAATAGTTTGTGTATTTTGTGTTTAGTGTACTATACAAATGATATTTTTAAACATGTCAATGCTAGAACATTATTCCTGTCATGAAACTCTAGGTTTTCTCTTTCTTAAGGACAGTTTGACAAACAATAGCATTTACTTACTATATGATCTGTTATTATAGAATGGAATCTGAAGTTTTGTAAATCAGATTTTTTTAATTATTATAGGAAATAAGTACCTCCTGGTAAAGGACCTTTTGTCTTCAAAGTCTGGGTTTCAGTCAGATTTTTTAAATGTACAGACAAACGTTCATCCTTACTGTTGTTGTGTAGGATGTGGAACGAAGCTTAAGTAGGCTTTATGTTTGCGGAATAAAAGCTTTTTTTAATATAATAGATACCTTCTGGCTTTTTATCTGAACGTGTGTGGGTTTTACTTCATTGCTCTTCAGTATAGTGACTATTTTTCAATTTCCAGATTTCTTCCATTCATTTGTATAATGCATTAGTTTTCTTCTGTTTCCAAATTAAGGAGGATATGTATTTTGGAAAGGAACAACTAGGGTTTAGCTTTGGAGATTTTAATCATCTATAGACAAGTATAGGTTTTATTATCTCATCAAAATTAATATCAAATCAGCCTATAGTCAGAAGTAAGGCTGGGAACTGTCATATCCTACACTATAAACAACTTCAGTGATGGGTAAGATGACCTTTATATGTACTTCATTTAGTTGGGAGGGGGGAATTTCCTGCCTCCATTTTTAAATTTTGTTTAGAACTATCTGTTCAGACCTAAAATTATTTTGGGGGATGTATCAGCAGAAGTTTGCTGAAAAATGTTTAGGTTCAGGATTAATTTCTGGTTAAAATACAAGAACAATAAATATAATGGAGCAAGGAAACAGCAGGAAATTCACAAAATATGATGCTTTGTGTTCAGATTTCCATTTGACTTGACTTGGCCAAAAGCCAATGACTTAATAATCAGTGCAATGTCTGGGATTTGTCTTTCTCTTTCTTTAAGTTCTTCCCTACAAATTTTGCGTTGTCCTTATTTTATCCCAGTGCAGAGTGTAGAGGTACACTGAAGTGTTAAAGCATTTGTAGGACCGAGGAACTATTTTGTTCCAAGCTGAACATCATTCCCTATCTTAAACTCAAGAGCCTCATGATGCTTAAAGCTTGATCTCCTGAATGTGCTCAAGTTCTTAGGCAAACTGCCAAACTTCTCAAGTTTTCACTGAGATCAAGGGGAAGTTGGGGCATTTCTTTGGAAGGTGCATCTTGTTAATATTTGCATTGCACTTCCAAATTCTCAAATTAAAGGAATTGCTGTCTCTAAAGGTAAAGTTTCTCAAATAAAAATGGCCACATGTTCTAGAACAAACAAAATGCAAATTTCTCAATCAGAATTTCATATCTATGGTGACATTTTTTTACTTTTGAAATTCATATCCTTTGTGCATTATTCAGTGAATAATTGTCTGGAAAAGTTTGTTGATATATAATTATTTAGAAAAGTTTCAGCTTCAATATGATATACAGTTATTTCCATACCTTTTTGATTAAAATTCAATTTGAATTGAAAATGGGCTTGTTAGCCTTCAGAATAAATCTGGCATATGGTAGTGAAGTTGTTTATCCCTCTTCTTTTTGTGTAATCATGTTATGATTTATGCACAATAAAGACTCTGTAATCATGGTTTTTACTTATTTTCTGTCTACGTACCCTTATTGTCTTCAGTAGGATTGCAGCAGAGTAACTGGGGGAAAAATGTGGCTCTATAACAGCTCTGTAGTTAGTATTTTGTTGATGTTAGAATATAGTTTCCTATATACCTTCCTACTAATACGTTAACCATGGAATGCTAATTTTTAAAATTATGCTTATTTGTATAACTAACATGATGATAAATTATGCTGAATAACCAAGAGTAGCTGCTACACCAAGTAAAATGTTTTGTTTTTCTTATGACAAATTTTCCAGATTAAGATGTATTTTGAAATATTTTTAACAAAAGCAGATCTTCCTGATTTTTTTTACTTAAGTACTTTACTTTTATTTTTGTAAGAAATATTTTCTCCCTGATACTTCTCTGATAAAATTTTAATTTAAAATTTATTGCATTATCACAAAGAATTGTAATTTAAGATAGAAACATTCTGAAGGAGTAAATTACGTTTAATGAAGTGTGTGGCTTTTAAGTGCATTTCTGTTTTCATTGAGAGGTATGATTAACAAAGATGGAAGGAAAGAGAAGGGAAAAGCAATATTTATGGTCTTCTAATGGCACAAAGGATTAGAAGCATGTGAACTGGTATCTCTTCCTAAGACTGTTACAGACCTGATATTCTGAGAAAGTCTTCAGCTTGCCTCTTTGCTACCTTTCCCAACAGCCTATCTAATGCTTTGATTCAACAGAGCATTCAAGCCTGCGTTTAATGTTACGAAGAAGTAATTGCATCCTTACAATCAGTCATATGTTGAAGAGTTCAGTCTGATTTGGTAATCAAATTCATCTGTCTTTGATAAATGCATTTTCAGTGTTCCTGAAACATGTTGCATTGATTGTAGTTTCCTTATGACCTTGCCATATGATACAACTGGGCAGGGAGTACTGTGCCTTTTATTTAACATATTTTGCAGCTCTGCATGATTCTACACAGGTAGAGTAATATCCACATTTTTACAACACTGTTAGCAGACTTCTTTTTAGGGTTCTAACACCTTGGGTGTAATTTACTGATGCATTTTTATTGAGGGCAACATCGCAGCTCAGAAACCAACTGTGAGCTGCCTGACAGTTTTGTAAGCATACATAGATCAAAGAATTGGTAAAACATACAGTATCATTCTTCACCACCGAACATATGCTAGCACCTTCCACTAAAATTCTGTGGGCTGTTAATGCCTTAGATAAAATAATGGCTCAAGCAATAAAACCCAAGAGATGCAAATTATGTAGTTTTTGCTGAAAAACACCCATATATTTTGGCTTGTACAGTAACTATATTCAGTGTCATCTCAGTGCTGCCATATATTCCACGTCAGTAGCTTGATGATGGATTTCCGGATTTCAGTGTAGCTGATTGTAGAAGTTAGATTTTGGGAAGGGAGAGGAGTAGTAAAACTACTTTCAGAGTTTTGATTAAAAGTAAATATTGACAAGTTTATTGTCAGAAGCCAGTGGTTTTCCTAAGCCTTTTTTTTCTTCTGAGCTGGAGAAACATAACACAAAACATCAGGCAAGCGCTACATTTTTGACAAGATACTTAAAGATTCCATGTATGAGATTGTATTGTAGCTAACTAAATTAAAAGTGATTGTGAAAGGGGGTGGGCCGTACTCCACATGCAGGATTTATAACATCCCTTCCCTCAATAAAATGCCACAAAGTGTTTAAACAGATTTGTCTAAACATATTGAAAGCATATAAAACTTGAAAAATTGGATCATTCCCTTGTACTTCAGAGGGTCTTCCGCAGTTTCCATTTAGAGTAGGTATTTCATGGTTCTGTAGAAGCAAAGGAAGCACATTCATTCATACATCTTCATATTGGTGATGGCATATTGAAGGAGAATATGTTTTGATCAAAGTTGGGTGGATTTAGCAAAACACAAAACAGTGGGTCTTCCTGTGTTAACTGAAACAAGCAGGTGTGGAACCAATTTATTGTGCATAATTTTTTCCAGTCTCTGCTGAAATAACTGCAAACCTTACAAACAGGTTATATATAAAGTAAATAAGGAGCTATTTCAGTATTTTGTTTTTCTGTAGAATTTACTCAAATTGGGCATTCAAGTGCAAAATCCAGCACTTAATAGTTTACAGATTTTTGAGATTCCCTGGGAGATTGTGGGTGAAGTCTAAAAGCAGCTACTAAGCTGTACTATGTATAAATATTGCTTTGTCATGGGAGGAACAGAAAGTCTCTGGCAGAAATGCTTTATAAATTTAATGATCTCTTTCATATTTTTAGTTTCCATATTTATTAATTTGAATGTAGCGTTAGCCATAGTTTACTGTGAACACTATGTATTTGAGAGTTCCACTGTAAAATTAACTATTATCCTATGAAATGCAATATAACATATAATTACATTCAGAACATTCTTAAGGTAAATTACTCAGAAGAAGCGTGATAGAAACAACTTTAAAAAATTCATTGTCTCTCCTGTGTAGTGGTAAAATTTATGTACCATTGGCATCCTAGAGTCCACTGTAAATTAAGGTTAGCCACACTAGCAAGAACTTGTGTTCTGCTGTTTCTAAGCCTTACAGAGATTTAAAACAAACAAACAAACAAAAAAAAAGGCAAGTGTACCTACACTTGCGTGGTATTTTTGTGTGCCCTGTTTGTGAGCCTAAGTATGGCAGACATTGACAACCTACACATTGACAATTTAGACATATAATTGTAATAACTATATACTCCAGTTGCATACCAATACTCATTCTTTCTCCAGAAATAGAGTTTAGTGCATGCATAGAAATATGTACATAGATCTTTTAAAGTGGATGGTCCACATTTTTGTAATCTCTGCCAAATTTGACACCTCATATATGACTTTATTTTAAAAAAATACTCAGCATTCAGAGTCCATAAATAGTACACTTAGAGATTTTAGTATGCAACAGAAAGCTGAGACATTGGATACACCTTATCTACTCTTTACAAGCTATAAAATTACTAGATGTATTCCTTATATTCATGAATAGGCTACACATTAAGAATCCCCTCCCTCCTTTTTTAACAGGTATAAACATATTCTCAATTTTGATCCACTTATAAGATTTAAGTTTCACCTTCCAAAGATTTTCCTTATCTTTTTTTTTTTTTTTTCCAGCAAGGACTATTTTATTTAGAAATGAGTTGTGAGTAGTGAGGCTAGTTCTGCTTGCTGCAGATTTTTTCTTTAATGCATTAGTCTAGACCGAATCTAGTCCCTTATATATTACTAGCCAGGGACAGTATATGCCCTGGGTAATTTAGAAGTTGATGTGCAGTATTTGGTTATTACAATATTGAGCTGAATATAGAAGAGCTGAAATTTTTTGCCTTTCTCTTCCTTGGCACAGTAATTTGTTTCTTTTTCCCTTTTCCAGTCATGTATGTAAGTTTTAGAAAATGTGTGGAAATAGAGTATCTTAGAAGCTTCTACTCCTTTTCCAAATTTGAATGCAATTCAATTCAGAAGTTATTATGGAGAGACAGGAAGATGGGCATGCTAGCAGATAATTGAATAAACCTCGTTTCTTTCAGAAACCAGGCTATAAATAGAAGTCTCAAAGCTTACTGGGATATAGGAAGGGATCATGGGTAGCTGACCGTAGAGGATTGTGGAATAAAAATCTTCAGCATGGAAATATATGGCACTTTAATCTATCACTCACTCAACTTAATGAACTTATCTCAATGTATCCTTTTGAAACAAGGAAATGATATTCCTCTCTTATTCCTGCAGGACAAGTCAGGCACCAGGAGGTCTGCAGCCTCTTCTACTTCCAGTCTTTCAGCTAGATTCAGAATAAAATAAAACACAAAATATATTATTCTGAATTATTACAATGCTGTAGTACTTGTAAAATAAAATATAGATTTTAATTTTATTAATTTCTCAAATAAGGTAATAGTGTCTTCTTGACTTCGTTAAATGAAATAAGAAATCCTCTGAGAGGATCTGAAATTAATCACACTAAAACCATAGCCCTACATCCTAACATTTAATGAGGCTCTTTTAAAAAATCATTCTTTAAATGTATTTCCTAGGAGAATCTCTCTGGCCACTCCCCGACAGCTTTATAAATCCTCCAACATGACTCAGCGCTGGCAGAGACGGGAGATATCTAACTTCGAATATTTGATGTTCCTCAACACTATAGCAGGTAAGGCTTCAGACTCTTTAATCCTTCATAACATGTTTATGTCGGTCAGAGTCTTAAGCACCATGACTTGATAGAATGCATTTATCCCTCTAGAATTCAGCTGTGGCTTTATGATAGATTCTGAGACATACACATTAAATTTTATCAGAAAATGCACAACCTATCACTGAGACTTTAGATTCATCTGTTGTTGTGGAGGCTGTTCCTTGTTCCCCTTCTGCCATTTCCTCTGCTGACAGCTTTGTCTGAAGCTTTATTAGAGTCAACAAACCATTGCCAGAGAGTGTCTGGAAATAATAATGGGAAAATGTAATTTTACTACTTCATCATTCTCAGCAAAAGCAACAAGACAGCAGAATAACAACAGTACTCTGCCTAGTACAGATGTCACCTGGTTTGTGGTATGATTAGATTACAGCATCTTTTCTCGTTTAGTTCTCTGAGGTGAAATATAATATCAGATTAGATATTTAAAATGAGAAAAAACTGCTATACACATCCATTTCTTATTGGCAAAAGAAGAGCTTTTCTGTCAATTATCATTAATTAAACATACACAATGGCATTTTCCTTTCACCTTTCCCTTTTAGTGTTAACTCCTGTGGTAATTTTGAATGTAAAACCCAGCATTTTTCTACACCATATACAAAGGTTTCCAGGAGGTTGTCTGCTGTTACCATTCTTGGCTGTTGCACTCATGCTGCTTATGAACCTGCCTGCAGAGAGACTTGCTTAGATATTTCACTCCAGTGTGCTTTAATTTGAAAACCAAATTATATTCCATGAGGCATGACTTTGTACTCCAGTGTTACAACTCTTATCTTTACTTGGTCCTAACTTTTATGCTTGAGGTTGTCCTCAGGCCAGACGTGAGACTGATGTAAGTGCAGAATCCAAAGGTAGCTCCTGTAAGTGCCTGTTATGCTGACCGATCTGAGGACAGTCACTGCATTCTTCCCAGTAGGTCAGTGGCAGAATTAAAGAGCTGTCAAGTCAGCTTAATTTGAACCTCTAGGCTTTTGCTTCTGTGCTTATATGGTAGTCATCTTCTGTGCATCCAGTCTTACAGACATTAATAAATGTGTCATCGAATTAACCGAGTATGATACAGCAAGTGCTACCACTGAACAGTTGGAAATCTGAGGGTATGTTTACCTTGTGCACTGAAGCACAAAGCAGAGACCCTGAAGCTACTGGAGTCCTCAGCTGGGAAGTCCGTACGGTGCAGTCCCATGCATGCACACCAGCTTGGTTCCCAAGCATTATAGCTACAGTCCTGCAGATCTCTGCTGAAGGAAAGAGCCCTGCTGAGCGTTTATTATCTCTGGCACAGCACCACAAGAATGCTGCTATCCTGCCTCTGGACACTGGCCTGCCTCCAGCCACTCCATGTCTCTCACACATCCGCTGCCCTTCTGGTGATGAGGAAATGCAGGCAGAGCTTTGCAGGCTCCCTGACTGCCCTACCTGAACTTGGATTTACTAAAGAGCTGGAAATTTAGTCTGAATCCCCTCAGTCCTTGTCCAATACATTATCAGCAGAACTGTCCTTCACTTGTAATTTCCTTTCTATGTATTCATTTCTTCTGTAAGTAGTGTGTCTAAACTCTTTAAATGAGAGTAGATAAGAGCTGATACATTATTTTTCATTTTTAATCTGTTTAAACCTCCAAGGTCATTTATTTTTTAGGTAAATACTGAAGCATATAAACCTGAAAGACATCATTATGTCTGAAGTCAGTTAGGAATTGACATTAAAGTATCCATGTGTAAATAAGCTTCAGCTTAAAGAGATGCCTCAGAGGTCTCAAGAAAAATTTTTTTTGGTACTGTTGTTTGGTACAAATACTGCTAGGCAGGCTTTATAACCAAACACAAGACAGGTTTCTGTTACTCTAGTGTCATTCACCTGCCTTATAACACGATGGCCTGACATTTGCATTCCAGGGACTACCCATTATGCTCAAGTTTTGGAGGTTTACCAACTATTTTGTGTGTGTCTGTGTTCACCCATGAGCTTGCATTGTATTTGGAAAGTCTTACAGCAGCTCAATCAGTACTTTAGTAGTGCCTCTGACTCAAAGCATTTAATTTCTGGCAGAATTTTATATCTGTCTCTTACTAGTAAATTTCATTTGTTCCTGGAATCTTATTGCTGTTAATTGTACAAACTCACCTGCTCTTTTTCACAGCATTACCTACCATCTTATGAAGTGTTTCAGTAGTGGATGATCAAATTGAAATTTAGCTAAAGACCGTATTCCCTGAAAGAGAGGGAAATACATCTGAGTCTCTAGAAGAAATTCACCCTAATTCTTTGTCTCCATTTTGTATTAGCTGACTTATTTTATAAGGTGATTCTTTTTAATGATGCTTTGAAGTCACAGAGGTAAAAAAATGTTTTCTGAAGAAGTGACAATATGCTGATTTTTAAAAGTTTTGGAAGTGACCAATATGGCTTAAATAAAAAATAATACCCATGCATACTCTCCTACTAACATGTGAGCATGGTGTTGACTAACATTTGAAGATCTTTTCCTTGTCACAAAGAATATCCCTCACTCTGATTTTTATTTCAAACCCGTCTGCATTGTTTGGCTTTTGCTAATGGGTCCTTACCATTCTATATATTTTGTATTCTGTTTTTATTTTCCAAGAAAGGCAATAGTCATCATGTCAGTTTGAGAACTGTATGATCTCATAAAAGACTTCAGAAGGATGTCCAAAAGCAGCTGAGATTCTTGGGTGCTTTCCCATTCAGCAAGAGTGCTTTCACATCTGACAGTGTTCCACAAGGATTAGTGAAATAAAGAGTACTGCTGAAATCAGCTGTGACTATTACATGTTAGAATGGGCTTCAATGCAAAGAGCTTGTAAGAAAGCATGATTGTATTGCTGTATTATGTGCTTTCTATTTCTGCTTCTTCATTTTTTGAAAATTTTGAAGATTCATAGACTCTTTTAACAAATTGTATTTGCTAATGCCACAGAATCACTTAAGTTGGAAAAGACCTTTAAGATCAAGTCCAACCATAAAGCTAACACTGCCAAGTCTACCACTAAATCCTGTCCCTTAGCACCACATCTACATGTCTTTTAAATACTTCCAGGGATAGTGACTCAACCACTTCCCTAAGCAGCCTGTCGCAGTGTTTGACAACCCTTTCAGTGAAGTAATCTTTCCTAATATCTAGCCTAAACCTCCACTGATGCAACGTGAGACTATTTCTTCTTGTCCTATAACTTGTTACTTGGGAGAAAAGACCAACATCCACCACCCTACAGCCTCCTTCCACANCCAGTAGGTCAGTGGCAGAATTAAAGAGCTGTCAAGTCAGCTTAATTTGAACCTCTAGGCTTTTGCTTCTGTGCTTATATGGTAGTCATCTTCTGTGCATCCAGTCTTACAGACATTAATAAATGTGTCATCGAATTAACCGAGTATGATACAGCAAGTGCTACCACTGAACAGTTGGAAATCTGAGGGTATGTTTACCTTGTGCACTGAAGCACAAAGCAGAGACCCTGAAGCTACTGGAGTCCTCAGCTGGGAAGTCCGTACGGTGCAGTCCCATGCATGCACACCAGCTTGGTTCCCAAGCATTATAGCTACAGTCCTGCAGATCTCTGCTGAAGGAAAGAGCCCTGCTGAGCGTTTATTATCTCTGGCACAGCACCACAAGAATGCTGCTATCCTGCCTCTGGACACTGGCCTGCCTCCAGCCACTCCATGTCTCTCACACATCCGCTGCCCTTCTGGTGATGAGGAAATGCAGGCAGAGCTTTGCAGGCTCCCTGACTGCCCTACCTGAACTTGGATTTACTAAAGAGCTGGAAATTTAGTCTGAATCCCCTCAGTCCTTGTCCAATACATTATCAGCAGAACTGTCCTTCACTTGTAATTTCCTTTCTATGTATTCATTTCTTCTGTAAGTAGTGTGTCTAAACTCTTTAAATGAGAGTAGATAAGAGCTGATACATTATTTTTCATTTTTAATCTGTTTAAACCTCCAAGGTCATTTATTTTTTAGGTAAATACTGAAGCATATAAACCTGAAAGACATCATTATGTCTGAAGTCAGTTAGGAATTGACATTAAAGTATCCATGTGTAAATAAGCTTCAGCTTAAAGAGATGCCTCAGAGGTCTCAAGAAAAATTTTTTTTGGTACTGTTGTTTGGTACAAATACTGCTAGGCAGGCTTTATAACCAAACACAAGACAGGTTTCTGTTACTCTAGTGTCATTCACCTGCCTTATAACACGATGGCCTGACATTTGCATTCCAGGGACTACCCATTATGCTCAAGTTTTGGAGGTTTACCAACTATTTTGTGTGTGTCTGTGTTCACCCATGAGCTTGCATTGTATTTGGAAAGTCTTACAGCAGCTCAATCAGTACTTTAGTAGTGCCTCTGACTCAAAGCATTTAATTTCTGGCAGAATTTTATATCTGTCTCTTACTAGTAAATTTCATTTGTTCCTGGAATCTTATTGCTGTTAATTGTACAAACTCACCTGCTCTTTTTCACAGCATTACCTACCATCTTATGAAGTGTTTCAGTAGTGGATGATCAAATTGAAATTTAGCTAAAGACCGTATTCCCTGAAAGAGAGGGAAATACATCTGAGTCTCTAGAAGAAATTCACCCTAATTCTTTGTCTCCATTTTGTATTAGCTGACTTATTTTATAAGGTGATTCTTTTTAATGATGCTTTGAAGTCACAGAGATAAAAAAATGTTTTCTGAAGAAGTGACAATATGCTGATTTTTAAAAGTTTTGGAAGTGACCAATATGGCTTAAATAAAAAATAATACCCATGCATACTCTCCTACTAACATGTGAGCATGGTGTTGACTAACATTTGAAGATCTTTTCCTTGTCACAAAGAATATCCCTCACTCTGATTTTTATTTCAAACCCGTCTGCATTGTTTGGCTTTTGCTAATGGGTCCTTACCATTCTATATATTTTGTATTCTGTTTTTATTTTCCAAGAAAGGCAATAGTCATCATGTCAGTTTGAGAACTGTATGATCTCATAAAAGACTTCAGAAGGATGTCCAAAAGCAGCTGAGATTCTTGGGTGCTTTCCCATTCAGCAAGAGTGCTTTCACATCTGACAGTGTTCCACAAGGATTAGTGAAATAAAGAGTACTGCTGAAATCAGCTGTGACTATTACATGTTAGAATGGGCTTCAATGCAAAGAGCTTGTAAGAAAGCATGATTGTATTGCTGTATTATGTGCTTTCTATTTCTGCTTCTTCATTTTTTGAAAATTTTGAAGATTCATAGACTCTTTTAACAAATTGTATTTGCTAATGCCACAGAATCACTTAAGTTGGAAAAGACCTTTAAGATCAAGTCCAACCATAAAGCTAACACTGCCAAGTCTACCACTAAATCCTGTCCCTTAGCACCACATCTACATGTCTTTTAAATACTTCCAGGGATAGTGACTCAACCACTTCCCTAAGCAGCCTGTCGCAGTGTTTGACAACCCTTTCAGTGAAGTAATCTTTCCTAATATCTAGCCTAAACCTCCACTGATGCAACGTGAGACTATTTCTTCTTGTCCTATAACTTGTTACTTGGGAGAAAAGACCAACATCCACCACCCTACAGCCTCCTTCCACATAGGTGTAGAGAGCAGTAAGGTCTCCCTTCAGTGTCCTTTTCACCAGGCTAAACTTCACAGTTCCCTCAGCTACCCCTCATAAGACTTGGGCTTGAGCCCCTTCCTCCACCTTCTCTGCTCTTCTTTGGACATGTCCCAACAGCTCATTGTGTATCTTGTAGTGAGGAGCCCAACACTGAACACAGGATTCGAGGTGCAGCTGCACCAATGCTGAGTACAGGGGAATGATATCTTTCCTAGTGCTGCTAGGAATACAGAAATTACACTATTGCTGATATAAACCAGGATACTGTTGGCCTTCTTGACCATGTGGTCACACTGCAGGCTCATGTTCAGTCGGGTATTGACCAATACCCCCAGGTCCTTTTCCATCAGGCAGCTTTCTGGCCTTTTTCCCCCAAGCCTGTAGTGGGCTGGGCAGAGAATGGATTGAGAGTATCCCTGAAGAGAAGGACATGGAGTGGCTGTTGAATGAGAAGCTCATCATGAGCTGGCAATATACACTGGCAGCCTTCAGGGCCATCTGTATCCTAGGATCAAAAGAAGTGTGACCAGCATATTGACAGAGGTGATTCTTCCCTTGTACTCTGCTCTCATGAGACCTTACCTGGAGCCCTGTTTTCAGTTCTGGAATCTTCAGCACAGAAAGAAGGTGGATCTGTTAGAGAGAGTCCAGAGGAGGGCCACGAAGATGATCAGAGGGATGGAACACCTCCCGTACGAGGAGAGGCTGAAAGAGTTGAGCTTCTTTAGCCTAGAGAAGAAAAGACTCCAGGGAGACCTTATAGCAGCCTCCCAGTACTCATAGGCGGTCTACAATATGGTCAGGGGCTCTTTAACAGGTAGAGTAGTGATAGGATGAAGAATAATGTTTTTAAACTGAAAGAGAGTAAATTTGGATTAGATACTAGGAAGAAATTTTTTTGCTGTGAGGGTGAAGAGACACTGGAACAGGTTGACTAGAGAAGTCTGTGATAGCCTATCCCTGGAGGTGTTCAAGGCCAGGTTGGATGAAGCTTTGTGCGATGTGAACTAATGGAAGGTTTTCCTGCCCCTGGCATTGATATTGAAACTGGATAATCTTTGAGGTCCCTTCCAAACCAAACCATTCTATGGTTCTGTCATTCTATGATAACTGTCCATTCTGTGTTAAACAAAATCAAATTTTTATATGCACTGTAAACAGGACCCCTGGCTCTCAGAAGAAAATACAAAATTTTCTGTTATCTACACAAAGATATATTTATGACCTCCTCTGCCAAGTAAAGATCCAAACCAAACCATCTTTCTTCCTATTTCTCTTTCTTCTTTGGAAATCCAATTTTTCAAATAAACTTTTAATTGTAATCTTCTGTAATCAGGTGCCATAAGAAATATGTTCTGAAAAGACAGAACTTCTTTGCCAGTAATTGTTCATGTAGGCAGTGATGGCTTAGTTTTAGACTATAACTGTTTGTTTAAGCAGCATCTTTTCTAAGAATCATAGTTTTTAGCCACCAAGAAGTATGTACATCAATATATTTTATTTGCACTGCCATTTAGCTCCTGCTGGCTTTTTCAGGGTATCTGAATCATAACTCAGTCACTTAAGAAACATCAGGGTTTGGCTCTTAAGAAATTAAGTGCTGGTAAGTGATACATAGGTCCCTTCATTGTTTTTAATTCTCTTCCAGATAAGTAGAGGTCCACTAACAAAGTGGTTTAGTACTGTTTTTGCTAATTATTTGTAGCTTCCTTTCTTCTTATAAAGGTGTTTAATTAGTGCCTAGCCCTTTATGAAACAGTAAGAAATCACTCATGTTTTCTTGTGATCCTTTTCTGGAATTATTCAAGAAACATGAGCCTTGGAAGAGACATTAAGAAATAAGGCTTCTCACACCAATTCATTTCTTTCATTCGTGTCGTGCAACTGGGTGCTTTGCCTCAAGAAACCCTTTGCCTGCTTTTTAATACTGTTATTACACAGTTTTTCTATTTGGTACAGAATAAATATACAAATCTCTCCTTCAGTCTCTCCTTGATTTGCCATTACCTCTGTGCTGACAAGCATGGCCCCTGGCTATTCCATAAGTTCTTAATCAATGTTTGAAATATTAAAGTGTCCCCCTGGAAAAAATCCAGCTTTCTATGACTTTACATCATCCTGGTACCACCTCTGAAACATTGCCTGGCTTCTTTTTTAGTTTAACTGTTTCTGTTATGATCTACACTCTGACTTAATTACTGCCTACTTCAGCTATCATAGTTCTCTCTTTCTAGATAATTTCCTATATAAGGATATATTATTATTATCACTTACTCTGGCCTGATGACTCATTGCATTTTCAATTCAAAATCTCTCTCTGTTTTCAAAACTCTCTGAAGTCTTGTTTCAACCTGTTTCTCTGTCCCTCTAGCCAACTGTTTTCTCAGCTCCCTATTTTGTTACCAAGGTCTTCACCTCTTTCTTGCCCTCTTTTCTGGCTCGAGCATATTTCATCATGTTTACAGCTCTGGTTTTTTCTCCCAAAGGTAAACACTGCACTCTGCTACGTATCAATCAGTCTCAGTGTTATACTCTCTGTGCTCCTGGTTTTTGTCCTGGTTGTGTAGACATAAGTCTTCCTGGTCACCTTCCCCCGCCTCCTACCTATTCCCTTCTCAGGGATCTTTTAGCTTTGAAGGCTCGGAAGCAGCTACAATTATACTAATTTTTCTTTCTTCAGTCACGTAGGAAAAGGCCATATTGCATGTGATTGGCATGTATGTCAACTGAACCCTCTGGATGATAGAGGGAACAAGTAATTTTTACTGACCTCAGTTACAAGACTATTGGAAAAAGTACTTAAAAGTAATCCCACCACAGCAAAATGAATCAAGAGGAGTGGGAACAAGGAATCTTTTTGTAATATGGTTGCAATGCCCACTATTTTAGTTGGAAGTGTAGTTTACAAATATGCTTTTCAATATTTAACTGATTTCTGATTTTTTTTTCTTTTTCAGATCTTAGTATATTAATTTTGTGTTTGCATTTGTATTTGTTGGCGTTTTCATTATTTTAAATCCTACCTGCCACAGCTTTTAAAAGAAGTGGAGAATAATTATATCCATAATTTTTGTAAGTCATTTCTTGTAATGGAAAGAGACTATTTTTAAAGGTTTGTGGGGAAAAAAATGACATCTTCAGCTAAGTAATATATTCAGACAAACTTCTTCCCCCTCCCTCTTTCTTTTCGCCTGTTTAGCATTTTCCACTTTTTTGCTCTGTGATGTACAAGCTCTCACTGGTTAATTATGTATATATTTAGCTACTGCATGTGTTGGGCTTATTATTGTCATCTAATTAGATGTAACTTGAACTACTTGCTTCTAGAAAAATCATTAAAAATTCTTTCCTAATGACCTAGAGATGACAAAATGTCTGTAAAGTGTGAAGAAGCAGACAAGCACAGGAACATCACTCTTAAAGAGTGTTAATCCAGATGCTGCAATCATCTAATTAAACAATATTTTGCTGTCATTAACATTTTCACCAAGGAATTGCAGTTATAATTTCTTTGTCAGCTGTCTCTAGCTCACTTTACCTTCAAAACTAAAGTGCCATATAAAAACATTAAATTGGATGGTTTAATTAAAAAGTTGTTGTTGTTTTTTTTTTTTAATGAAGAAACGTATCCAGTATTTCTAAGATCTCATTTACTATGCCTCAATTTCATTGTTTAGGTAGATTAGTGTCATAAGCTTGCAATATTTAATATTCAGCCTTTAATAATAATCCCTGTAAGCTTACTTGGGGCAAAATCTGAAGCTTCTGAAAATGTATAGGGAGTACCAATAGCAGTACAGGTTTATCTTTCGTATTTATTTAGCTAAAGGAAGAACCAAATTATTCTTGCTGGAAGCACCAGACAATTGATGAAATGGCTGAATATATTCATCTACTGACTTAACTCTGAAAATAACCATTGTGAAGCCAGAACTGATCAGGAGACCATTCCTAATACAGTTAAACCAATAGTATTTAGAATTAGGAATTTGTAATGCCATTATAGGCCTAGATAACTGTCCTCCACTCAGATAAGCATGGATGTATGGGCTTATCTCATTCTGTAGGTTTGGTTTCCTCTCACAGCTTATGGTTTATCTCCTGTAGTCATTTTAATTTTTGATATAAAAAGAAAACTGTTTAATTTAGAAAAATAAATCTCTAACTTTCTATGTTAAACAAATAAATAGCTGTTCTTAATTAATTAATATCATCATAAATTCTGAAATAGGAAGCAAGTTTTATCAAATACATAATCCATTGTTTGTAACTTAACCTTCCTATCTGGGAGATAAACAGCATCAAATTATTTCTCATCTTGGGGTAATAAGATGCATGCAAGTGTTACTGTGCTGAAATGGACCTGGTTCCACTTGATAATTCATTCCTATCTCCATACTATAAGTAACTTATCAAAACTACACAGTGGAGAAGAACTTGTGTAGCGCTGCTAGGCTAGGAATTATTCTTTTCTTGCTCTGTTCACATATTTTTGATTTCCACATATGCAATAAGGCAAAGCATCTAAATCTTGCTGTCTGAATACTGAAATAAAAATGGAATTAATCTCAAAATTAAATACAACTACAAATATCTCAGTTTTGAGATATTAAGTCTTTTTTGCATAACTCTAAATTTCTTCTCAAAATTTTGAGAAAGAATATTCTTCCTTTCCAAATGTTTCTATAAAGCATTTTCAGTTGAAGGTCTTTATTACTGTGAACTCTTTTTCATAAAACTTTAGATTCAGAAGAATCATCTTATTTGCTTATGGTTTGTAAAAAACTACTGTCATCTCAGTCATTTTCTTCCCAAATCTCAAATTTCTTTTAATCTTATGTCTACATAAGCAGATATATCTTTCTTTTGTGGAAGCTCTTGCACACTCTTCTATTAACTTAATTGAGGATTCTGATGGTAAGGAAAGCATTTATTATATAAAGGTAACATTTTATAAAGACCATACATTATAGAACCTTAAATTTTACAATCTCAAGAAACTTTGCAAATTGTATGTAATCTATTCCTTGCAAAAGTGGAAAATAATACTCTAATTTGACAGTTGTGGAAAATGAAGCAGATTTGTCTTAACTCAAGATGTATAGACACCCCCCCTCCAAAAATTTTATTTATTTATTTGTTTGACAACTTCTAATTCTGTCCAAGAATGGTTTTTCAGTGTTGATATTAAAGAAGATGCATTTTTGTTCTATCCATCGTTCCTTGTGTGTGGTGCACAGTGCTGGTGTTACTTTCTTAGAAGAGTTGTATTTGTACCTAATTATTTTTTATATTCTTGTGAGCATATATGTGTTCAAAACTTAAAAATGAGGACACAGTTGTTAATAATATGCACTTTTCCTGTTTTCAATGAAACTATGTACAAAATAGAAACATGCTTCTTGTTCTTCAACTTCTATTGAAAAAAACAAGGCGTTTGTAGAGTGGTGAAAGTTTCAGATTTCATTAAGAGCCGATTTTTGTGGAGTTGCAAATGCTACTCAGAACAAGGAAGCCTGTGTTTTCCTGTGCTGGGTTTTGTACCCCAGGAATCTGTCCAGAATCTGGAAGGAAACAGTTAGTAAGACAGGGCTGTAAATCTGCCGTAGGAGTGGGAATTGTTAACCTGGGTTATTTCAGTCTACTAATTATATTATATAAATACACACACACATATATTTATGACCTGATTTTGGGTTTTAAGACTCATGTTGCATATTGTGTGGTTCTCAGTAAATCAGTATGGTGGATGGATCTGAACAACTTCATTTACCTTATCACTGAAATGTTAGATACTACTAAATACCAGTTGAGACAGAAGTAACAGCCTTTCCAAAACACACTTTTTTCTGGTGATGAATTTGTAACTTTCAGTTCACTTTGGTTGCAAATTGTTCTCCTGAAACTGTATCTAAGGATGGGGTTTGCATATTTGAGCTCCTGAAATGGGAACTCAATGGTGTTTCTTTCACTATGTTTGGAGACAGTGGCCTGGGGCAGTTAGTGCTGTCATTAAGTGTGAGAAATTTTTTTTTTTTTTATTCCACTATTGCTGTGAAATATCACCAGTCCTTCTGTGAAGAAGAGCTGTGGGGAATAATGGATTAATATGGTCTAGGATAGCTCTAGATTTGCAAGCATCAAACTTAACCCATTTCTATTGGATTCTCACTTAATCTTTGCCAACTAATGATACTGCATACAGTTGCTAGGAAAAAAAGTCTAGTGGGTTTAGATTTCAACATGCATGCTATGAAAATAGCGTAATGGATATTTTAAAAAAAGGGTATATTTGCATATGGTTGGGTTTAGTTGATCCTGAAAGATATACTGTCCTCTTTAAATATAAAGGCGATGCTGATTTCTGCATTGATTTTTGATTCAGGATAAATGCATCTAAAGGGCTTCTTTTGTCTGGAAGATTTACACCTAATTCTGTCAAGTGGTGGGAACTGGGAACATGTGATGCAACAAAAGTCCTTGCTCGATTGTTTTACAGTGGAGAAGTGAACATTACCTCCTAATTTTTAAAATATTTTCTTTCTCAATAGGACGAACATACAATGATTTGAACCAATACCCTGTGTTTCCATGGGTTTTAACAAACTATGAATCTGAAGAGTTAGACCTGACCCTCCCAGGCAACTTCAGGGATCTTTCAAAGGTATGTTTCAACTCTGGTAGAGAAAGTTCACCTGCCTGTTGAGGAAGAGATTTTGGGTTATATTTATATATATTTATTATATATTTATATATTTACTTTTTTATATATATGGGTTATATTTTTAGGTTATATTTATATTTTTTAGAAAAATCTGAAATACACTTTTCTATTTCAAAATAATTTATCTCTACACTGTCCTATTTCACTGTCCCTGTCTGGTCTGGTGGTAAACATGGACCTCTGGTACTGCAATTGTTTCAACAGGTGGGGAGAAGGTATGTACTGGCCAAGCATAGCAGAAACATAAGGAAGGGTTCTACTTTTGGCCAGCTGGAATAATGACATGAAACAAGACTTGAAACTAAGTTATGGGAAGTATCTTTCCTGGTTCCTATCAACAAAGAAAGTGTATGTAACCTTGCAACATACCCAGAATGAGATTTCTGTTGTCTGGGTTGACAGCTTCCTTGAATCCTTGCCACAGTTACTCAGCCAGGAGAGAGAAGTTTGCACGTACAAGTTCAGTGAGGCTCAAAACTACAGGAAGCTGTCATGCACTGGCTTTAGGAAAGAGGCTGGAGGGGAAAAAATGACCCCTAGGCCTGTTCTGCCACCCTGTGCTGCAGTCCCTGTTTTCCCTTCTGCTACTGGTAAGGGATAAAGATTTCTGGGGCTTCTGCCTTTAAGTTTGCTTTTCTTTCCTCCACTTCCTGCAAGCACACGTCTTAGGCAGCAATGGAGAGAATCCACCCTGGGCACTTCAATTTTTTATTCCTTTTGGAAAAAGTGTGCCTGCATTACCTCCAAGTGTATTACAACAATTTCTGGAAACCTGCTTTTGTGAGATTTCCAAAATAGAGTAAGTCTTGGTTACATAGTGGCAGACAGATACCCAAGTTTCCTCCCCATTTTTTCTTAGATAAATAAGTAAATAAAACCAGAAATTAAACTACATTCACAGTATGCCTCGGATGTAAAGAAATTGGTTGAGACACTACTTGTGCTGTACTTGTGTTGTTTCACAAATGTACTTTTCTTTTATGTGAGCACCAGAAAAGATAAAAGAAAATCCGCAGACATGAGTTAAATAATAATCAGTAATCATTTGCTGGCTTGTTCCCTGGCATGTATTAAAATAATTCTGGATTTTAATTGTTTATATATGATAAACCTTTCATTAAGACTGTTGCACTTTTCAAAAATCTCTCAGATTCTCTTCTTCCTAGTATTAATACCAGTGTGTGTGGTGAAGTGCAGCAATATTAGCATCTCATGAGTCCTTCATTAGGTATTTATTTCTGGTTGAATCCAAATTTTTATGGCAGCCTATTAAAGTGTGTAATTGCTACAGGAAGTAGCATGATAGTTGAATAGATAGGTTTTCCTCATGAGTTAGTAAAGACTCATTATGGAATTAGAGTTTGTATAGCTTTTTAAGTATCGCTGCACGCCTAGTAGACAGGAAATGTAAAATCAAGTCACTGGTTACTTATGACTCTTCAAGAATCCGTGCAATGTGCACAGCAGTATTTTGCCTGAGGATCTTTTCTTACTCAATTTGATAACTGCATTTTTTTACTCAAAAGCTACCGGTGATTTCCTCTGGAAGAGCTCAGAGCTAGTCTTTGACCGCTGAAAAAAGCCTACACAGAACTAGTTATGGAGAATGGTCTTTCCTTTCTGGTACGGTCTGGGCTGCATTACCCATGGATGTGTGAGAAAACACACATGCAATCTGTAATGTGTTGTGGGATTCCTGAGGATAAAAGGGGTGTAATTGTCAAAATTTTCCAGTGTTAATTATAATAACATCTGTTAGGTTTCATTTCACAATGGTTTTAAAGAAAAAAAACGAATACTTCTTTTGTAAAAGGCAGTGGCCAGTTAATATGAAATGCCTTACTTTGTGCACTTTGGCTGTTTTGCATTACTTAAATCCTGTTTCAATTTGTGCATTATCAGTAAAAAATCTTCAAAATCAGAACATAGCTGAAGTATTTCCTTGGCAATTCTGTTTTCATTTTCAATATTACTCCATATCCGTAAGTAAGCCCCTTCTTTCCTTGTTAGGGAGGTGAATCCTGAGTAGCCTAGCGCTTAAAAGCAGTAGTGATTTATTGTTCACATTATTGAATAAAGGTGTGCCATCAAGACTCAGCCAGACCTCTGGGGCAGGCACTCACAGTATCTTTTCCATGCGGAGCTACTTCCTTCCATCAGATTTTATCCTACAATGGAGAAATGTTCCTGCAGATCTGATAGCAAATCAGAACCTCCAGCTAATCTGTTGATGGATAAAACCTCCTTTGTTAGTTCCTGACCTTATATGATGCCACAAGGTTCCCCTTCTTAGGTTTCACAATGCCTCTGTCCATAATATTTAGTAATTAATATCCCTCAAACAATCTTTTGAAAAAATTTAGAATTCTAACACTATTATGTAGTGGTAAAAGCCCACAAAAGTAATGACATTAAAAGTAAAACCACCTATCAAAATTTGTTTTCATGATTTAAAGTAATTTTGGTTGTTAAATCTAAATATTAAATCTAACTTCTTTTAAAATAATTAATTTGTGTGGTATACAAAGTTCATGCAAAGTTCCACTGTCAAATGTCATAAATGAGTATACTCCTTCTGAATTTTTTTAACTATTGATTCCTAGCTTTTGTGCATAAAATATGATACACCACTTTTGTGACATCACAACTCCTAATCAAACATACGCTACAAATGTAATTCATATGTTTTGGGGAAATTAAATTAGGTGTGTTTGGTTTGCTTAGGATGTCAGTGGCAGAGTAAAACAGATGCCTTTTGCATTTAGCTCAACCTTAAATATTTACATTTGTATAAAGCTGTCTTGAGCATGTAACTTCTCCTAACCTTCCATCCCATTTTATTCTGTGTTAAGGTAGCAATCCTTATTGTGGTACTTTTACATCCAAATGTTGCTTGTTCTTCCAGAACAATTATATTTAGATATTAATTTGAAAACTCCTCTGCCCTTTTTGCTTGAAGTGTTTGGAAATTCCTGTGTCAAAACTTTTTTTCCCCTTTTACATATAATTTAAAACCAGGACCCATGGGCATGGAAAGTGCCGTAGCAGTAGGATATATTGGACCTCTTATTTGATTAGACAGTGTAGGCTCAAGTTTTATTCATTACATATACAAGGTTAAAGGTTATATTTATTGTTTGACAGGATGAAAAGCTAATGAAAGAGGCTGTCATAGATACATAGATTATCTTTTCACTATCAAACCACCAGGTGATCTGCTTATTTTCTTCTTTACTGAGATTTCCTTAAGAAGAATACCTATGGTATTAAACATTAGTACAGGAAACGTATGCAACCCTTCCTGCACACAGAGTTTTTAGGCATTTGAGACGCTTAAGATGTGATATGGTCTGTTTGTGCAAAACTGTGTGACTTTTACTCCTAAATTGTAGTGAATACATGGGTTTGACATCGTGCATTGTTCCTGCTCATCTACGTGTAAATGGGAATTTCTCCTCATTTACTTCCAGTCATACATCCTGTTAAATAAAATGATTTCTTCACCAGGCAAAGTAATACTAATATCGACATGTGTGTGAGACATCACATGCCCATTCATTGAGTGGAAAAATTATATTTTGTTAATATAGAAGGTTTTTGACTGACGGATGGTGATAAGCATAACCACTTTTCCTTATTACTGTGCCATTTCAAGAAAAGGAAGTGATAAAGCCCCAAGGCTTCTAAATGTAATAATGCAAATGAACGCATCGAAGTGTGAATATTTCAAGGCAAACCACACTTAATACTTCCAAAAATGTGTATGCTGTGGAATGGAGTTATGAGCTTAGCAAGAGCCATTCTCACTGGAAAAATGAAATCAGTTTCTGTAACTTAGAATTCTCTCTTTACCACATGCAACTCTACCATCAGAAAAAGAAAAAAAAAGTGCTTGATTCTCATTTGGTTTAAGCCACAAAATTAAAGCATTTTCTTTTCTTAAATAAAAAGTTCATTTACTGAGTGACACTCTAGTACTTTGAATCTGCCAGAACTCTTATATTTGATAAAGTTGGTGGTGATGTGCTGAAGAAAAGCTGTTTACAAATTTGGATCAAATTAGCATTTATTTTAAACTTTGAAGTACTATCCTAAAATGTCCTACTTAAAGGTGGTTGTTTTGTGGGATTTTTAATAAAAAAGCAAGCAGTCAGGAAGACCTCAGTCTGTATTCAGCCAGAGCCAAATAAAACCATGCTCAAGATTTCTTTTGTACCCAGATACAATTTTGTGCAGTGCATTATGAAAAAGAGAGATAAACAGATAAGATAGCTGCTGTGTGAATTAGAGTTAAGATAAGCAGAATATTTTAGTGGCTAGAGAAATAGGATGCTATGTTCAGTTCTGTTCTCATGAGAGAACGTAGTTCTATGAAGATAGCTGGCAAAACAGTAAATATTACGTGAGCTAACATAACATGTCCAGTGGATATAAACACTAGATGTATTAACAATACACTGGTTCAAAGGCCAGATGTCTAAAGAGATTAGCCAGATAAAAAAGAATGACATGAATAGCAATGTGTTTTTAATGTTAAAGTAAATACTTACCTTATTTATATTGAAAAAAAGGGTAAAATAAACACAAACAGCAGCTTTTAGTACATCAGAAGTAAAGACGTAGAATAGACATTGTCATATAGTGAGCCGTTTTGCTTGGTTGGATTAAAGAATCTCTGAGAAAACCATTTTATGAAAAGTTAATACTATTTGATATGAGTCCGTACAGCGGGCTTTTTTTAATAAAAATGACAAATGGTGTGTTTGGAAAAAGCATTTTATAAAACATTATAGAAAGAACTCTTGTTTAATGCTCAGAACAATTTGACTTAAATTCAGTTTCTGTATTAGCCTTATGGTTAAGGTACTGGACTGAGATATAGTACACAGATAGAGCTTTCCCTTTGTATTGTCCATACACATAATTTTTACCTAGTTTGCACAGCAGCAGAATGCCACTGAAATGGAAATAAAATTATTTTCTTCTGTTACATGACAATACAGGGATAGATCTATAAATAAAATATATCTCTATTGTATAGCCATTGTATCAGTTTAAAACCATAGTAGTTGACTTTCTGAACTAAGAATGACACAGTAACACTATGGAAAAGTGACCAAAACTCCATATATGCCACATATTTTACAAGAAATGTAAGTCACTACCATTATTGTAGAAATTGTCATATAGCAAGGCACACACCTCATTAGAGTAAAACTGAGTTAATTGTTAGCTTGTACAACTGAAATTTAAAGTCTTTACAGAAAAGACATGTCTTTAGTGAAGGATAAACTGTTATCATTGATTTGGGTAACAGCATTTTGCCACATGGTCATGAAAAAGCCTCTAAGGAAGACAGGGGCAGACCTTTCTGAATTTACTCCATGCTATTTTATTTACGGAAGTTTTCACTTTCAGAAAATGCTTGGTCATTTGGTGCATACAGGCTGATCTATTTGCTGTTAATCAGTAAGTTTTTAACTTACACAATTTAAAAAAAGAGAGATTTGCGCACTTTCCGTTAGTATTTTCAATGTGAATAGTTTCCTGCATCAGGGGAGGTTTAAGTCCTTTCTGTTAATATGCATAGAAGTGGTTGACAAAGGGATCTGCATAACTGCATATAAAATAAATGAGGGGGAATCAGATGTTCCTTGTGTTTCTTCATCACAGGTCAGAGACAACCAATGTAATTGCTGAAGCAGAAGGTGCAGGGCTGTATGAATATTGTGCAGCTCCCAGCTTTCCTCCCTGTCTTATGCAGCATTGACACAGCTGCACTACTTCTTAGATTCTTGTTGTCATCTCTGCATAGATGGTGCCATGTCCACTAGAGCTATGCTTGGGGATCTCTAATACACGTTCACATTGTGGGCTATAGTCATAGCTGAGCTAACCTGGGAACACTAGAATTCTTTGTGGAATGATAGAAATAAACCTCTGTCTCCTGAATCTCAGGGTACCATCAAGATCACTACTTCATCCAGTCCAGGATCTGTCCCAAGAAGTCAAATTAAGACTTTCTAGCTGAAGGCCAGCAATACCTCCCCACCTTGTTTCTTTCTTTGCTTCTCTCTGGGATAAGGAGGGTAATTCCCAGAAAAGATTCTTCCCAGAGATCTTCACATCAAAATTTCCATTTCATACAAGAAGAGAGATGTCTCTCATGATATTTCACTTAAAGAGTCCATTTTATTCAGCAGATATTCTATGCATTTCAGCATTTTTCTTCAAATGAATCCTAAAGTAATTGAATGAAAAATGGATTCCAACTCTGAAAAGAATATTGATGAGGTTGAAGGTAATCTTCAGAATACAGCCTTTTAGATTTATAATTTAATAAATTGAACATGTGTCTTCTGAAAGTAGATTATTTTAGCTACTTGTGCAGTCACTTTTACATGAAAATGGGAATGCGCTATTTTTCAGCCTTGTATCTTTTATCTTTTAAATTGAAATAACACTTCTCATTGAAGAACCTAGAAAACATGATGGTATGTTTGCATTAGTGTTTTATATGACTTCAGAAAATTATTGTCAAGTTCTTGAAAGAAGTATCTTTTTCATTAAATACAACTATACATATTTTTTTAAAATATTTAAGTCTGTGTGTTAAACCTTCATTACAATTTTGCTAATCTATAAAATACCTTGCAATTTTTTTACACTTCAGTTACGTTTCACAGTTCTTGTTACTGTAATCAGTTTACAGTGAAGAATGAAAACTCATAGCTTTTTTGATGAAAGACATCTGATTAGCTTCAAATACGTTTTGAAAGGCCTGGAGTTTTGATTTTCAGTCTTGCATTCATCACCAAATTCTTTCTTTACTGTGCATTCAAACATGTATGTACAATGTGACAGATAATTCTGCCTTTCATAGCCTCAGAATTCACTGCAACATAGGGAAAGATGCATTGTCACAGCAGAGGGAAGAGATATTGCCAGGGTGTTTTTCTGTTACAAAATACATTCTCGAAGATTTGTCTGCCATTTTCTGTTTCTTTCTCTGAGAGGGTGATGGTTCCTGTAAACAGACTAGAGTGTGAATTACTGCTTAACTTTTGAAGTGCTTAGTTGGGGACTGGAAGTTGTTCTGCCAGAGAAGTGGATGTACCTCGATGAGGATGGTATTGTCAGGACCCAAGCAGTCCACAAAGCAACCCAGGAACCCTGGTATAATTTAGCAAAGTGTGCATATATCTGGATAGTTTGTCAATCTAATAGGAAAAGAATGTCTTTTAATAAGTTACTCTTTCAGGAACATGGTTGAACAACCATTTTTATATATTGGCAACTTATAACCTATAATAATGCCACTGTGTTCCCTGACAGTGGCAGGATGTGTAATGAAAGTGAGTGTATCCAAAAGTGCAAATATTTATTATTTTCTTTTTCCTGTAGTTGGGAAACAAGCCTGGAAAGAGTTAGGGGCTGGCTCATGCTTCTCATTCAGGAATGTTTTGTGAGGTCTTGTAGTGCAATCTGCATCAGATAACACTGATCCTTGGGGATTACTCATACATTTTACATGTATGAGAAAGCTCTAAACATCTCCATGACACAGCAAAGTATTAAGCATTTAGAGTGTTGCATGAAAAAATCTGAAACCGTAATGTTTTAAAATGTGCATGTTCACCAAACATATTCAAAACCAAGCTCTAATATGTAAAATTGGAAAACGGTGCATTCTATGGCAACCTTTTTAACAGGCATCTGAAAAATATAGCAGTGCTGAAGGAATAAAATACTTGTAGCTTTAATATTATTCAGTTACATATGTAGTCTAGTAAAACACACTGATTTGACCTTGTATGGGTATTTTCATTCCAAAAGACTTTGGATTTCAGCTCAATAGAAAAATTGTGCTAGGAAGTGAAAGGTAAAAATATCTATTGTAATTTTGAAAGGGCTCAAAGTACTTGAGTATATGTTAGTTTTCAAATTGTAATTCTCTTCATAATATCAGTTCTAACTCTTAAGTTTATTAATACAAATCAAGTAATCATCTAAAATTATAATAAGTTTATACAATTATTTGGTGTGAAAGCGTGCTAAGTATTAAACTCTGTGTGCTTGATTAATTTTACTACAAAAGCTAAAATCTGAAGACTATTTCCAGATAGGTAGTAAATACACTCTATCATCTCATCTGTAAAAACAGATTTAAGATCACTCATGTATTTCAACATTTTTGTTACTTTCTGTTGTATTTTCTTTACCCTAGTGATTTTTCTGTCACGCAATAACAAATACATTCTGAAAAAAAATTATGAAAATGAGTTAAACAAATCATAGAAAAGCATGTATCCCCTAAGTAAACATAAAAACCAACAGTTCCCACTACTGTCTTATATTTCTTTTGGCTTTTACCTAACTTGTTTAGAAGGTCTGTTAAGTATGCTCAGAATGAACTTTGAATTTGTGAATACTTCCCAAATTCTATTGTTTTTAAGTATAAAGCTTATTTGCTTTGCTCAGTAAAACACGGCTTTGTTCAGTCAGAAAGTATATCCAATCCTGCAGTATTTCTGCTTAGGATCACCACACACCATCAGCAGTTCCACGTGAAATCTTTTCATCATGTGCTATGCATTGCAAAGTATCCTGTGTGAGCAAAAGTCAGTTTTCATTAGCTGTGCGAATATAGTGAATGACAGCAACAGAAATATTAGTTTGGCCTCAGTGCATTTAAAACACAGTTTTAGAAGTCTTTCTCCAGAACAATGTTGCTGAATTAATTGGGAAACAACTCAGACTTCAAGGTCTTGAAAATTTGTATATAGGAATCACTTATATTTGTAAATTAAAATAAGGAAGGTCATAAGACTTTTAATACACAAAGCCTTTGAAAAGAAATACTAAGATTACAGAAATCTGGAAGGATTTCTACAGCATGGAATGAGTTTGGTTGCAGAAATCTCCCATGTAGTGAATCTCAAAACAGTGTTGACCTATGATATCTCAGACACACTGCCCTTCCGCTAATAATATATTTGACTTCTTATCCCTTTGTAGCCTATTGGTGCTTTGAACCCAAAGAGAGCAGTCTTCTATGCAGAAAGATATGAGACCTGGGAAGATGATCAGACTCCACCTTATCATTACAACACCCACTACTCTACATCAACTTCTACATTGGCCTGGCTTGTTCGTATTGTAAGTATTTCTGGATCCTGTTTCTCATCAATGTCTATATCTACAGTGTCTGTTCTGTCATTAATCACTATTTTGATTTTTTTTAATGGAAGTGCCCTTTTATCAAAATCTCACTGTTCTTCCATACCTTAAAATCTCACAAATTCTCTAGGTATACTGTGTATACTCATACTGAGCAGGGGCTCCTGCCTGCCCAAAGAATCTGAAATATATTTAGACACAGAGTTCTGGTAGTGTAGGGACACATACGATGAAGAAAATCCATCTAAAACTAAATCCATCTTAAAAATATTCTCCAGACAATAGAGAAAGCTGATACTAGTCATATATTAATTTATTTTTTTAGCTAGGAACAGCTATATACAGAATTAAATAAAAACCTTTTGTAAAAAGGACATTAAACCGTGTCAGATTGAGAAGGGAATTACAGAACTAGTTTTATATTAAAGCAGCATGGAGTAATGTTTTATGCAAATGAATTATACTTCTCAATGTATAACTTACAGTTTTCAGAAATGTAAAAATGTTGATTCTAACTTCAAACTGCTATTTCAATTCTGGAAACCTCCTACTTAAATTCTATCCTCAAAATCAGATCTAGGGAAGGGGGCCAAACTTCAAAGATAGAATTCATCTGAATTTAATTTATGTGTTAACACAATGAATTACATAAAAAGGAGTGTAGATGAGAGACCTAAGATTTCACAGGGAAGCCTGAATTAATGAAAAATGAGTCACTATTTGATTACTGAACTCAAACTATAATCTCCCAGTAATTGTAAGCATGTTTCGCACACAGCCAAACAAAGCAGAGCTGCACAAAACTAGAGAACTGATTTTTTCACTCATCTCAGCTTTGCTTGGACATGTGCTAGTTTTTTGCTCAGAAGGGAAGAATTCATGTTTCTATGAGTTCAGAATATACTACTTCTTGACCCATGGGAAACTAAGCGTTGATTACACTTCTGTATGGGGGGATCATTGTACTCTTTTAAAATGTTGCTAAATTATTCATGTACTGTGAATTCATTTTATGGTTCACATGTGCTTCTTTGTTGCCTCAAAGTATATTAAAAATAGTGGGTTTATTTGCATGTTTATCTATTAATTTTGGCTGCTATTCAACAAAAGATCCCCTCTTGCTAGTCGGCAAATTCTTAGGTCTGAAAGTCTGCTTAGAGGCTGAATGTACAACACACAAAGGAGTATTCATTTCCTGTATTAGGCTAATGCTGTGTCATTTTTACTACTGCTGTTTATGTAATAATGTAAGTGTTCTTGCTCTCTTTTGCTTCTGCCCTAAAAATGCAAGAGAATAAGGTCTCTACCTTGGTGACCTTACAACACAGACCTGACAAATGATGTTTGTTAAAGCAAACCATATATTGTGAGACTAGAAAGCAGAAACAAAAAGAAGCAGCAATGCTTTCCAGGGAGAAGATTGCTGATGGCAAGAAGGTGAAAGCAACAAAAGGAGAATTTAAATAAGAGGGCACACCTGGATAGTTATTTTAAAAATTGTTTTACAAGGAGTGACCAGCAAAGAAAAGTAGGTACTAGTGGGAGAAGGCAACAGGAATCAGAGGGAGACATATGTAGGGAAAGTTTAAACCTCAGAAAAGGGAAGAAAGAAGTAATGTGATGAGATTAGATAGGGCTGTATATGGGAACCCAGAAGAAAGATTTGAAAATAAGTATGTATAGGCAGAACAAAAGATTATTGTTACAGTGATTATGAAGTCATAGTGATCCTAAAAAAATTCTTGCTTATGAATTTTTTGAGCTGTGTTTTGGTATGACTTTGTGAGGGAGACTGCCTGAGAATGTTTTATAGAAGGTAAATTACAGGCTGGTGCAAGAAGAGAAAGGTGACAATAAGAGATGCAGAGATTCAGGCAGAAAAATGTTTTCACTATTTTAAGAGATTTAAGGAAATTCATAAGAAGAGGTGAGTTACAGTAGAGCTTTTAGTAATAAGTGAAAACAGTGAAAGAGAGGAGTTGAAGGTAAAAATCAAGGGAGAAGACTGAGTAGACCAAAAATAAAAGAAAAGGGAAAGAAAAAAGAAATTGAGAGAAAACAAAGCAACAAGCACACAAACAAACAAAGCCATGACCAAAAAGTATACAGGGAACAAAATAGTCTAGAAAGAAACAGAACAACCAGTATAGAGTAATAGGGATCCAGGGAGGAAACAACATGTGTAGACCTTTGCATTTGAGGAAACAGTAGTTGTAGCAGGAAAGGAAGTTTCAGGCACTCTGAAGTATGTGTATACAGAGCTGTGTAATTGCCACAAAATCTTAAGAAAAATGTTGAATCTTGCCATTTGGTTTTGACATATGCAATCTGTTTCCTGTCAATCTCTTCAAAACATTGCTTGTAATATCCTTCTTCTGAGTCAATTCTATGATAATGACTTAGATCTCCCTCTGTGGCTTTCCTTATTTAATTTATCAGGCTACTTTTATAAAAGGCACCTTATACCTTAGATTCAGTTCTGTCCTGTTTAATTGATTTTTATATCATCAATCTCCATCTCTTTTATGTCATTAACAAATTTTTCACTGTTCCATTCAAATGGGACTAGGCACTGTTAAAAGGGGATGGAGAAATGCTGTTGAATGGAAAAATTCCTGCCTCACACAGCTCAAGCTTGTATTCCTCATAATCAAGTACTCCACAACTTTCTCTTCTTGTCAATGAACAAGGCATGACTTTTATTCAGAATATTAGGAATGAGGGAGCTGGAGTTATAATGAAAACATTGCGTAGCTTTATAGCTTTCACAGCAACAAAACCTTTACATGAAATGACAGTAATCGGTATCATAGAATAACAGTATTTAAATGAGTATATTGAGTATGAATATGAATTGTATTTATATACTATAAGCACTTGACTTTCCAAAGAATAAAAATTACCTTAAAATTATGTGAGAGGTCCAAGATAAAACACGAGAAAACTCTGAATATCTGCTAAGGATTAGAAATCCAAAAAGATAGTCACAACAGGTCATAGCAGGATAGCATAATAGAGCACCCTGTAGTGCTCAGCTATTAAAAGTTTAATCCTCGATTATGAATTTTATTGCTTTTGTATATTTGTCTCGGATGCTTAAAATAATGTTGTCATGGACTTTTGGATTAACATTTTTACATAATTTATTGTAATTACATCATTTTTCTGGTTTCTGCTTTTTTTAAAATCCATCAGCTGCTTTTAGAACTTCAGCAGTGACCCACATACTGCTGCGCAATGATATTCACAACAAATTACATGTATCTTATAAAGGAAAAAATTGATAGCTAAGGGCTGGTAGAAGGCAGAATTACTTGTGCCCAGATCAACAATATATCAGGTTTTTCAGTATGGGTCAGCTAGAAAAATAGCATTATTTGAAAAGATTGCTGTTGCAAATCTGTACAGAGATTTGAGGGCAGATGTCAAGTTAAAACAAAAGTCATTCTAATGTTAAAAGGATTTATGTAAGCATAATGTTAAAATGATAACATTAATAGAATTTTAGGATAAGTTAATATAATACATTCCTGTGTGTGTAACTTTCTGTTTGCTACCTGTGGATCTGAACCATATCCTTTTTCATTTATATTTTACATTCTATATGAAGCACTGTAAAATCTAGGCCCATAAAAACTTAATTTATTTTCTTTCAGTATTTCAATTCATTGTGATACTTATGTGCTTCTTGCCAGTTGAGCTGCTGTTAAATTTTAATATTCTGTTCAAATTATAAACCTTTTCCCCACTTGCCATGCATACTTTCAATATTCAGGAGTGCAAACAAAGTCATTGTGCAATGGGAATCAGGATCCTTCAAAAAGAAAAGATATTGTGATTATTTTTTTACTTGATGTAATTATTTTTAGTTAATTATTTAATATGTACTAGGATTCTCTGAAGAGAATAAACACACTGATGAAAATCTGCTTCTTAGATTGTTCTCTATTTTTTAATGTGTCTTTTAATATAAATCCCAAATATTTTGAGGGGAAAAAAAGGCATAGAAAATCCCCCACCGTTCAAATAGCAGTAGAATGTCTTGCATTAATATAATAAAAAAAAATTTCCGTATTTACAGCGACATATGCTGAAAGTTAAGAGACTGTCTGTGACTAAAAAAATGAAGGAAAAAAGTCAATTCCCTTAAGCTACTTCAGAGGTACCAGCATACTATGACAACAATAAGAGACATATCCCATTCCTTCCCCTTTAGAGAGAGAAATTCAGAGTTTTCCTCTTCTTTCTAAGAAAGTAACCTGTGTTGACTGTTGTGTATGAAAGAAAAATTAATTGGGAGGACACGCAGAGTAAAGATTAGAGAAACTATGGTCTATGGAAGTCTGAATTCTCCTTTTATTTTCCTTCTTATTTTGGATTCTTTTGCTACCTTTGTATTAATGCTTCATTATGTATATTTTAATTTCTCTTAAATGCTATGGATAATTTAAAAATTATGTGTATCATGACATAATTCCCTCAAAATTTATTTATTAATGGAGGAGTTATCTGCTTTGCTCAAAAGCCTTAGAAAATGAAATAGAGAATATGTAGAATAAAATTCAAATAGTAGATGGGTAATGCTGTAGCAAGAGTTATGATTGGGTGATCATGAACTGACTTGATTAATGAAATTTCTAAGTCATCAGGACATATAAGGAAATAAATTTGGGCGTGAATTTAATGAAAGGAACAATTTTTCAAACATTCCACATCAGAATTTGGCAAAAATGAAGATGCAGTTTCCATCCACGTGAACATATTGCCAAATATTAATTGAATCAGAGAACTAATGGAGTGGTGCTGGTAAAACAGAGAATTGGCAGTGATCTTGGTAATCAGGTTCTACTGTCAAATTAAGGATTTCGTCCCCTGTTAACCCTTCTTCTGCAGTGGAATGTGGTGACATAAAAATGGATACCCCAGACTGTCTAAGACTTAAGCTATACAGTGCCATGTTTTTCTTTCATTTTGCCTTTGTGAGGTATCTTCACTTGCAAAAGTAATTTGAATTTTGTTAGAAACTTGCCGCATAATTCCTTCTACTGTTTTCTTAATCTGTCTTCATTTTATTGACTCCAGGAGCCCTTTACAACATTCTTTCTAAATGCAAATGATGGCAAATTTGACCACCCAGACAGAACCTTCTCTTCAGTAGCAAGGTCTTGGAGGAACAGCCAAAGAGATACCTCAGATGTGAAGGTAACATAGACATTAAATAAATCAATAATTGACACATTTTATTTTATAGTGTTTTGTTTATGCAGAGACAGAGGGTTTATATATATTTCATGTCTTTATATTCAGTACACTAGATATAGTTTAAATAAAAGGTAAATGTTACTAATGATCATTGTTCAAACAGAAACAGTCAAAGATTCTTTGAAGTTCAGTGGACAAAAGGTGTTTTGTTTTTAGAGAAAAACAACCTAACTGATCTAATTTAGATCAGATAATCAGGAGATGGAGAAAAGCCCAATAAATTGTTCTTTCCTGCTGTTAACTCAATATTTGGCCCACTCCATAAAACACAGCAGGAATTGGATTTGACCTTAAAGTGTCATATTGTTATAGCTTGCCTAGCTCTGGGTTTGCATTGCCTGGGGCAATTAATAAAGCATTAATGACAAGACCCATTAAAAATGTTGGCTTTTCTGTACAGCTTTAGCTTTTACTTGACTGTGCCTGGGGATATTATGCAACAATACGCATTAGATTAAAACAACTTCTACACGATATACAGAAGCAGCCAGAGAGCAGAGTGATTTTACTGTTGTTGTTCCTTACCTATTGTTAAATACAAAGGTTTATTGTTCATATATATGGGACCTTATCAGAAAAAAAAACCCCAAAATTCTACTAAAATTGTTAATAATACGGTCCTTTATTGATTTCATTTTTTAGTAATACGATAGTTAATGTATACTATTAATTGTTCTTTTTTAATACTTTATTTTAAAGTGAATATATCTCTCCTATTTTGACGTTGCTACTCCTACTGGGAAATGCTAAAGTCAAGGTTACATTTCCATTTTATTTCTTAACTTGACAAAAGAAGAAGATATAAATTTGTTTATTTATTTTCATTCCAGAATGCCTGTTTGCAGAAGTACTCCAGAAATCTCAAAAGTGTATATGTACAAATCATGTTGTTATTATTCCGTTATGAGTTAGAATATCAAATAATATATTTTATAGCCATCTTAACATATGGGAGAAAATGCTTTTTTAAATAAAAGAGATTAACCTAAACCTCTTACAACCCATTCCATGTTTATTTATACTCCCTTGGAAGCCAGTAGTATTTTAAGTTCTATCACTGCTACCTTTGTAAGAAAAAAACAAAGGTAATTGCAGAACTTGGGAGGAATTTGAGTTAATATCTACTGTATTTGAAATATAGACATTTCTTCAAATTCAAAGTGCTAACATTTTGATTTTTCCCTTGCAATGAAATCTGATTTTCCTGGAATTCCACTGGAATATCTGGGAAAATGGCCTCCTAGAAGTGGGGCTGAAAAAGAAGATAAGAACCTTAAACTGAGGAATAAGGGAAGACAGTTGGAAGTGACTGTAATCTTCTTTTCTGGCTTTAGTACACAGGAGGAGGGCAGTTAAATACATGAAGGCATTGCAAAAGATAAAGGAAAGTCTGTAGACAGACAGGGAGATGTTATTCAGCTAGGGTATATAACTAGTGGAAAGATTCTTCCTAATTTAGCAATTGAATGAATTTTCAGTTAAAAAAAGGACTGAAATGTTTGTATAAAAATACCAGGAGTTTGGTGAACTAAGGTGGCTAATTTAAGCTGCTGCTGCAAGGATGCAGGAATTATGGAGGGATAACAGTTGCATTACAAAATGAATTTGTATTTTTAAAAAATTCAAGTTATTAAAATAAAACAGGTATAAAAAAGATGCTCAAAACCAGATACTCACCTTCAGAAAAGGAAGGCAAAAGTGGCTGTGTGAGGTAGCTGTGTAATTTCATGTCATTGACTTTAAAGAAGGGAGTTAGGAATAGGTCTGGGTAAAATAGTAACAATTAAGGGTCAAAGTTGCACTGGGGGAAAGATTGTAAAACAATGTATTTTAGAGTACATTTGGGAGTCTGCTGTGGAGCCCCAGAGTCAGATTTAGATATATATACATTTCTGTTATGCCATTAGAAAGAGAAATACTACTTGGAGCTAAGTCATTACAGAAAATCTAATATGCGAGGCACAGATGAGGTATGTTAGCCAATAAATGTTTTCTCCAGATAATCCCTGACCTGCATGTTCAAGGATACTTTAGGGATTAAAGATGCTGTTTAAAACATGGTTTTGTTAATTAATGAAGATACAGGGAAGATGGGTTTAGAAATTAACCTTGAATTGATCTATTATGAGTTGATTCAGCTTAAGATAAAAATAGACAAATGAGAGCAGATTCAAAAATAAGCTAAATCTTTAAGGGATGCTAAAGCAACTAAGAAAAGTTCATAAGCTATCAGAATAAGAAATGACAAGAGATTTTTTTTCATGTATTGAATACCAGCATTAAATGCATTGCATCTTCAAATTAATTTATTATGTATTGATTGGAGTCAATCTACTGAAGAACACATACAAAGCCACTACTGGAATAAGTTTACTGAAGTACACTCCAGTAGGGCCAAGCAGTGTATGTCAAATTTGTGTTCAGTGTAACAAACATCAGCAGGGTGGCAGAAAACTTACAATGAGTCTGAAGCTATATCCTTAGCATTATAATGAGTGGAATATCTCACAGCATCTAAATTCCACCTGAAACAGTCTGATTAGTCCTTTTTTTTTTTCAGATCTCTTATGTTCTTGGAGAAGTATTTGTTTTTTTTGTTGTTCAATCTTCAGTATATATTCATACTGGGTAAGGCAAATTCTTAGTGCTACCTTTGTAGGGAGCTAGCTAGTGTAAGTACATACCCAAAATGGAGGGAAACATTAGAAGAGCCACAACGTATTTAAGGAGTTGGGTATAGGAAGAAAAATGTGTGTATGAGAGGGGTAATTTAAGTCTAAAAGTGAAGACATGGTAACATAAATGCTAGGAAATATGCAAACATATGAAAGGGAGAAGAGTTGTGTGTCAGGGAACAAAGAGGTAAACTTCAGAGGAAAGGGATCAGAGTTGAAAAATGCTTACTGAGCTAGGAGTGTGAAAAGTTAAAGTGAAATTGAGTATTCTCTGAATTTGAATATTCTCACAAGGGGAATTCCTCAAACTCCTTAGAAATATAAACTGGCAAAGCACTGGAAAAGCTTAGAGAGAATCATGAATTAGCAAAAGGATGCACTAGTTGACCCTTTAGGCCCTTTCCATTTGTAGAGTCTGTGTTTTTTAGCAATAAATCAAGAATGAGTATAGCAGCTAATTGTTGCTGTTTGTTGCTTAAGATCTTAATGAACTGCATTTCTCAATGCCATGACATCAGGCCAACTTTTCCCTGAGGCTTTGGAGTTCATTCTGCAAAAGGATGGGAAATTGAACTGCTCTTAATACNTTTTTTTTTTTTTTTTCAGAGTAGTTGTGCTACTGTTTAGAACGCCTTGCAGGCTTTTGAATCAAGTTTTTAATCAAGTTTTCAGGAACTGAAAAGCAGTGAGGTTTGGGGAGCCAGCAAGGAACTCCCTAAAAATCCCTACATATTTTGCCTGCTCTCCTAAGAGCATCAACCCCTGTCTTGCACAATAAAAATCCTTCAACAATGTGAATGTGAAACATCCAAAAATTCATGTTCAGCTGTCTGGCAACTTCTAATATTTATATGCAGTACTGTGAGAAAGTAGTGCAAAAGAGAAGATATATAGACCTTGCATGTGAGTACAAAATCTTAAAGCATGTTCTCTGTCAGTGTTCTGCACATTTTTGTAGCTTCTTCCTGGCTGCACACAGAGTTATAAATGGGGGTCTTTGGCAGTTTGGAATTCTACAAGATATACATGTTGTAAATTGTTTTCCCACCTTAGAGATTTTTTTAATCTTTATGGTAAAGGTTAGGTGTCTGGAATATGGACTATACATCAAAGTAGAAAATTTTCAAAACTGTTAAGAACAGAAAGAATTAATTATTCATATATTCTTTATCATATATTTGAAATTCATCTGAGCTGCTTTAAGTACATTTAATCTCTGATCTCACTAATCTCATTAATTACTGTGGCAGAGGTTGTGAAATAATTTTAGAAGTGTGTGTAATGAATTAATATGACATTTTTCAATGCTTCCTATTGTAAGATGACCACAATTTTTGCCTTCAAATGCTGTATTAAATAATACTATGAACTGCATTAAGTCTTTTTAAGCAAGATCTAATTTAAAAACTATTTAAAATTAAATTTTATGCAAATAAATCTGTATTGTGTTTTTTCATCAATACTGTTTAACAAAAAGAGGACTATGAGGTGTTTTATTCTTAAGTACTTAAATCACTTCTGAAGTAGATCAGTTTTAACTAGTAAATTTGTCCTTTTGCAGCCTCAATGTACTCTTAAAGGAAACATCCAAGCCACTTCTAAAAAAATCTCGATTAAAGTTTTAAAAATAAATATCTGACATCTGCAAAGGAATATATATCTCTTTAGGAACCTGGAATTCTGTGGGTCAGGCTCCTTCTTTTATATACACGTGTACTGTCTAGCATTCTGTCTCTTTTCTACCACTCCCCCCTTGCATATGTGCACTCTCCCCTAGAACTAAATTGTTTGAGATTGAGATAATGAAAATAGGGCTGTGGCAGTAGTTTGATCAGTTTGAAAAACAAGCTATAATTGCTACATCTTGAAATGTAGCAAAAGGTTCACCACCTTAGAAAAATATAGGGAATGATAGATTATAGCTCACTGAATGATTAAAGGTCTTCTTGGACAATTTTATTCTGTACATTTGGGCAGTTTTGCCTCATTGTCAAAGAAACCTCTTCACCTACAGTGGGTGAAACAGAATTAATACAGTATGTGTTATATTGGGGTGGTAACACACAAGGGAGAACCTGTATAACAGAGTTTATTTTATTGTGTCTCCCTTTATCAACATTGACCTTCAGATAATCAGTGCAAGCTGGAGGAAGAATGAACATTCACAGAGTGACCTTTGAGGAAACAAGTCACCCGGAAATGACCATAACTTGGCCAGTCAGCGTTCACATTTTTTTCCTTTCCACCCCCACTTCCCTCACCCCTGCTCCAGTTTTTCGTAACATTCACTTCCTCAGAACCTCCTGTTCAGGCTCTAATCTTTCCTAATGCCTCCCAAACTTGTTATATTACATTTTCAATGGTGTATTTGGAAGTTAGACAGGTAGTTCTGACAAAATGTCATTAAGGTGCCTTAGTGTAAATTAATGCAGTTAATGGAGGTACTCCTGACTGACTCGTTGACCCAGTGCTAGGCTCTTGCGGAATTAAAGGATGCCAGGGGATCAACCTTTTGGGACGAAAAGAAAGAAAGAAAAAGAAATGGCAGCTTTAAAACTTTGAAGTGAGTTATATTAGAAAAGTGAAAACGTCTGGGTTGGATTTGATTTCATTGGGAGGCCATAAAATGGTATGCCTTAGCAAAACATATTAAACAGAAACGTCAGATTTGATGCAAATGGTGTACAATTATGACAGCGTTAATAGGGGTCCTCCATCACCCCAAGACATATTTTTAAAGTTTAATTTCTCAGCAGCTTGGATTTGCCACAGGCTTGTAAATTAGGAAATGCAATTGGTGATGTTTTCTTACATGAAGACACAAGGCATATAATACTGCTAACTATACCTTGGAATTTTAGTATAGCTATTAAAAAAAAGAGATCGTATTTACAGAAATGTCTGTTATAATATTCATTTTACCCTCTTTTTACACCCCTCAGTAGCTTTACTGCATCGTTTTTCATCTGAGAAGAGCCAAGCTTCTCAGGCAGTTTGAAAGGTAGCTGACTATTAAATGATAGAAAGCTAACCTGTCTTATTAGAAGTGTGAATGAAAGGGGAGCAGAGGAGGTTACCAGCTTGTGAAATGTCAAGGACAACTAGACAGAAATTACTGCAAATGGATTTAGATCACTAGAATCCCTATTTTTATTAACTCTTTGAACTCCAGATATTTATTGTCCTAAGAAATTACCCATGGCACATTATGTAGTCGGAAAGATTTATTTAGAACCTTTTATATGTTTTGGCAAGAGTGAAGAAACAAATAAAATTTACTGAATTGTATCAGTTAATGCAAAATTATGTAACAGCTGAATGGCATACAATAACAATATGCATCTAAATCACTTAATTGACCCATGAATATATGTTTTAAACAGATTTTAAAAAATACTGGTGGACTGTGCTTTTTTTTTTTTAGCTTTGCATTACTTCATTTTATGCCTGCAAACTGACATAACATCTGGGAAAGCATTTTTGATGTTCTCCTTCATGTCTTGATTTTCACTGGCTGACTCAATGTTTTAATGTAGGAAAAAGATGTTTTGAGATTTCTCTTTCAAGAACATTTGTAGACTGAAAGATAAACTTCTCAAAATCGTGGTAGATTTAAACAAGCATTCCTTTACATAGACCTAGCTTTGCATTGACCTTTCACCACTGGTGCCACTGAATGCACTTTTGGAGTTTTAAGGATCCACTTATCTACTATTCTGGTCTGTGAACTGGAAAGCAGATTGAGTGACAGAAATTTTCTGTGTCCAGTCCTTTGGTTTAAATAACCATCATTGAGATACATTTTTTACTCTACTAATTTCTGACTCTCTTTGTCCTTATTTTTAGGGTGAATTTAACAATGACCCTTCTAAAGTACAAAACTGGTGACTTGTAAGAAGCTCAGTTATATGGCAAATTGCGCAGTGCATAAAAATGAATGAAAAGCAGCAGATCCTGCCAGAAAAATATGCAGTCTTAATCTCTGATCTAAAGACCATGGAGGTTGATAAAAACATTGATTCATATATTGATGAATATGTGATGAAATATAGTAAGGTTAAAGTATACGTAGGAGTAAATTAAGATATGCAGTGTTTAGGAATAATTTTAATAGCTAGTTCAGGGAGATTAAAAGAGTATTTTACTTATCTGTAACTAAAGCTTGAGCAATGAAGTAATATGGAAGGTAAAATCATTGTCCTTCATTGTGGCTTTTAGTACCTGAAAGGCTGTGAAGCTGGTAGCATGCTTTCCCCATATGTAATAAACTATGCAAAGAGAAGGCAGTGATCTGTTCTCTGTGTCCATGATGGATTGATAGCTAAGACAAGGGAAAATGGGCTTAGATTGTGTACCAAATGATGCAGGCCAGGTGTTAGGTAAAACTTCCTTAGATGAATAATGCTGAAGCCAGTTATGGAAGGATTGTGATATTGTTCTTCCTCAAATTCTGGGACAACAGGGTAGACAAATATCTAGCAGGGAAGAAATAGTAGGCATTTCTGAACCTTTTCTGGAATGGAGGAATGGGCAAGGTCACCTCTTCAAATGTGACCCTCAAACGTCTAGGTATTTGAGGTATCTGTTCATTGTCCTTAACAGGAAAACCATGAAAAAAGAGCAGCCTCTCTCTAGCCATATCCTTTGTTAGAATATGAACTGTCACAAACACACTTATGAAACAAACCCACTTACGAAACAAAGAAAACTCAAACTCTGGCTGAGAAAAATGTAAATAGGTTTTGAAAATCAGTGTATCTCTTGCTAGTGTTATCCTTTCTTTCTTTCTTGTATTCTTTCTTGCAACTTTCAGTGGCTTCGTGTTTAAAGCAATTCTCTTTGGGCCCCAGTTGTCATCTTGCTGCGTCCACTGAGGTTCACTGCTGTCTACTCCTTACTTTTCCTAGCAACTTCCCAGGCTCCATCCTTGCTGCCTGCTCTGTCCTTGCTAATCATTCTTCTCAAGCTTGTACTTCTCCTAGCAAAGCATGCCCAGGGGCCCAGGGGAAAGGAGTATTTACCTTTCCATCCTCGCCCGATGCTAGCTGTTGGCATGAGGTGTAATAGAAGAGACATCATTTTTTTTCACAGCAAAAAAATAGTGGGCACACAAAATGAAGCCTTTTATCACACTTCTCTAGATTACTTGTATTTTATATGCTTCTATGTAGCTAAATACACAGTTTGAAGATTTTTTCCAAATATTAGCATGATCATACTTGCTGGGTGCCACAAGCTTTCGAAATGTACCTGTGTTTTACCTAATATTCATTAATTTTCTATAAATTAGAAAGGGATTCATTTGTCTGAGCTATTTTCAAGTGTTGTGGTTGTTTCTTAGTCTGGTCGATAGTGGAAGCAGCAAAATTACAGAAGGAATATCAAATGTTACCAAAGAAAACTGAATGTTTAATCCAAAGTATGGGGAGTATGTATCTGGGAAAAGTCACATGCAACATTGTTCATATCTCAAGAAAAGGTTCAATTCCTGCTAAATAGTACTCAAATAAGCAAACAAAATTGTAGGCTGCACTAAAAATAACATCCAAGAGAAAGCTGAGACTGTAATACAGTGTGTGTTGGTTTGGGTTTTTTTAATACTATGTTTGGTTTCATTACTCTGACAAAAAAAAAAAACAGGAGATGTTTAACTGAAATGATTAGGGTTCTAGAGAGAGTGTTATTTGAAGAGGATTTATAAGTCTGGCACTGGTTACTTTCCAGAGCAGAGGAATAAGACAGGTCAAACTAAACATATACAACACAATAAATCTTATGAAGAAAGTTAATCACATGCGTGCTATTTATTCTATTTCTCTTTCTGTTTTCTGCTATACCAGACAGGAGAACATTAAATTACACTGAAGTCAAATAGCAACAAAGTTAAAATTAGTAAATGGAAACACCATTAAAATATGCAGTGACTTAAGTGCCTTTGTTTCAAGATACCCCTGAAGTCAGAAGGTTGGTAGAATTCAGTTAAACACTGGATGTGTCACTGGTAGCAAAAATGTTTCAGACACTTTAGATGTAAAAGTTCACAGTTAGATTCTAGGACATTTAAAACAAACAAAAAAAAGGAAAATTAAGAGTTAATGCATTTTTGATGGAATCAAAAACTTGCTTGCTTTTTGACAGTAGAGGTTAACACACTGCTGTGTTGCATTAAAAATGGTGATAAATAAAAACAGTGGTATGCCTTTCAAGGCTTTCATACAAAATAGAAATAAACTTTTCTTACTTTTTTCCTTTAATAAATTTTATTTCATTTGTATATTGACTTTGGATTTAATTTTAACTTAATAATATTTCATCATTCTGATGTCCTTATTGGTTTTTTTTCTTTCTTTGAGACATTACCCTTAGTTTGGCAATGACTTGTATGGTAGTATATGTTGGGTTGTGACCAGCCTTTAATCCCAAGTTAGTAGTGGCTTGTTGAGCTCCAGGAAGATTAATGTCTAGTTTTCTCCAGTTTTGAGGTTCATTCATTGTTTTGGCTCCACTAGGGAAAATCAAGGGTCTTTCTCAGGAACCTGGGAGATAGTGAATCTGATTTAGGGAAAAACAGGGAAAGATTATCAGTGAAATAATCTTTTTTCTTTAAACCTGGTAGGATATTGAAGATTGCTTTTATTTGGCATAGCTCTAGCTGCTGATCTGTTACATACTGAATGTCATATAAGTTTTTTTTTCTTTTTGAAATTACAGCTCATTTTATAATGAGCTATTCAGTCTCAGGCATCTGTCACTTGCTTAGTGTCTTGCACTTGTTAGCTATTGAATGGCACTGCATTTTAGCCTAACCTGAGATCAGACTGTTTGTAGTATATTAAAAATGATGTAAGAAGCAAGTAAATTATCTCCCTAAGCATACTTAAAATTATAACATAGACATTCACTATTTCTTTTCTTAAATGAATACATTTGAAAGGACCATCTATGCTTTTACTGCTGTATTCTCTATGGAGTTACAGATCAGATTTAATTAGATAAGTTTGTGTCTGCTGTGATTTTTTCTTTTACGCTTCACATGTCTGCAGCTTTTGAGAGGACCACAAAGAGATTCATGTTTCGAGTGCTGTGTCATCAATTTTGATCATGTTACACAACTGAATGCCATAATTCTTCTAACAATGTAATTTAGTACATTTAATCCATATCTGGATATTAGAAATGAGATAGTGGGCTTTAAACCTTTTTTGCTATTGCAGCTCAATACTTACTTCTAAAGTAATAGGCAGCAACTCATGGCAGTATTTATTGTAGTAAAATACATTTCTATTTAGCTATCCAGAAACTGGGAAAAACGTCACACCCCAACTTATCTGTAATGTATTAGCACACTGCAGATGATTTTGCTACTCAATTATTGACCTTTCACAGTGGAAATAGCATGCATTTCTGTTTTAAGGACATTTATTGTACTTGGCTGTCTTTTTCTTACAGCTGAAAATTTCATTCACCCTGAATCATTTTTCCATATATAATCATATTGCCACGTTTTCTCATGTAATTAAAGAATACAGAGACAGTAAAATCAAGACAGTGTTATATCAGCAACTTCCCACCCTCCAAGTAGTTTAGTTAATTAAATATTGATTTTTAAAAATCCAATATATTTATAGTATTGAAGGCTTAGCATTGTTTATTTTACCTGTTATTCTGAAGAGGTCTACTTTATTGATACGCATTACTTTTCCAAAGTTATGCTTTTCATAAAACAGATATGGGAAAAATGAAAGACTGACTACTTCAGTGTAAAAAATATGTTTGACTATAAGTAAAAGAAAACAGATTATAAAATTTCTTAAACAAGCACACAAAACATAAAAAAAAGCCAGGAATGCTTCAATGTGGACCATGACAGAGCCTGATTCTGGCAGCACCATTTAGCATCTTTGTATAAATATAAAATCTTATTGTGTATTTTCTTCTTCTTAGGAGTTAATTCCAGAGTTTTACTACCTGCCAGAGATGTTTGTCAACAGTAATGGCTATAATCTAGGAATCAGAGAAGATGAAGTTGTTGTGAATGATGTTGATCTCCCTCCATGGGCCAAGAAACCTGAAGACTTTGTCCGTATCAATAGGATGGTAAGCTGCACTTTAGTTTAGTCTATGTAAGGAGACTTAACAAACTGGCCTAATGCTGGTTTTCATCTCAGAACTAGATTTATAGAAGTAAAATAAAAAATGAAGTGTCTTGCTTGACTGAACTCTTCATTTTACAATGGATTTTCCTTCCATGTTCCGAAATGATTGAAAATGAAATTCACTTATTTACTCTCTCAAGACAAAGCATCAGATGGGCATAAGCTGGACAATACAGGGTAGTCTGAACTACTCTGATGTGAATTACCATTCAGAGTGCAGAATTTAAGCATGAAAAACATTTATCTATGTTGTATTTTTTTGCATTAATTTGATAGATGATTGTATAGATTGATTGAGTTGATACTTGTGTTTACTTCTAGTCATATTTAGGAAAAACATGGTAAATTCTGCTATTTTGGCCAGCAGTAGTTCAATTTATGGTTCTGTTCTGGGAATGGATCTTCCTTAAAATGCATATGGTTTGTCTTGCTTAAAGAATCAGGAATGTACTTTCAATAAACTAAGGGTTTCCATACAGTTCCAGAACTATTCAGCTTGTGCTTATTTGCTATAGTGCTTCTGTGGTAGCATTGCAAGTCTAGCAGTGTTGGTTTTCCCTAATAAACTTGGCAAATTAATTTCAAGAGCTGTCTATTTAGAGAAAATTGATATCCAAGAAATTATAGAAAAAATAGCTGTATGAAGTTCAGAAGAATAGAAGAATATCATAAAAACAAACCTGTTCTTAGATATGTATGATTTAGAAGTGCCCTGTATTTGAAAGGGTAAGTGGTTTGACTTATGTATAGCAGTCTTGTAAGGACATGATGGCAACCTCATCACTTCAGACATATGAAATGCACTACACAAAGTAGGAGTAATGTGTTCCAGGTAGCAGTTCCTTGTTGGTAGGAAGAAGCCGAATAACAGCTTTTTCTTGGCTGATTTCTCTTTTGTACCATTCTTTCTAAAAACAAATAGTTGTCACAGCTGGTGGCAATAAATTCAAGTGCAATTTCACTGGCAAGAAAGGAGGCGGACTAAAAGGTTGACTACCCTCTGTTAGCATTCTCAAATGTGGAATGCACAGTCACAGGTATGTGTATTCAGAACGCCCATGTCACTGCACAGAACCCTTTTAAGGATTATGGTTGTAACTAAACTTGACTGAGCCCAGGAGTAAGCACACTAAATTTACCCAAGATATTTTATTTTGATATCTGTAAGAACAGAAGTATGATGCTTTAGTGAAAAAGGATAGACAAGCTGCCACCTATTGGGGAATGCATATTAATGACTCTCTTTTGGAAATCTTATAAAGAATGTTCTTTCTTGGATCCCGAATTCTCTTTCTCCACCTTTCCACAGAGATTGAATGATTAATAGCACTATAAAAGACACTATTTGATAAGAGATATCTTGAAGAAAAGCCTTAGTTTTGTTTTATTTGATTTCTCTGGTGCAATTTCTGCTTTTTTACAAAATATGGAAATTTTTTTTACTGGGGTATTTATGGCTGTTGAAGAAAATAGCTGGTTACATGAATTTACGATATAATATTTGTGCTTCTTCAGGACTATACTTCCAATCAAGGCTGGTAGTTAAGAGCTGGGAATACTTTAAATAGTAAGCTGCAATAGCACTACTGATTGATTCCATATAATAGAATCATAGAATGGGTTGGGTTGGAAGGGACCTTAAAGATCAACTAGTTCCACCCCCCCCTGCCATGGGCAGGGGTACCTCCCACTGGATCAAGGGCTCCAAGCCCCATCCAACCTGGCCTTGAACAACTCTAGGGATGGGGCAGCCACAACTTTTCTGGGCAACCTGTTCCAGTGACTCACCACCTTCATNGCCCAGGATACAGTTGGTTTTCTGGGCCAGTTGGCTTTCTGGGCTGTAAGTGCACATTGCCAGCTCATGTTGAGTAGTTGTCGTTAATGAACACTGCCAAGTCCTTCACTGTCGGGCCACTCTCATTCATATCATCCCCTATCCTGTATTGAAACCATGGACTGCTCTGACCCATGTGTAGGACCTTGCACTTGGCTGACGTTCATGCAGGCCCACTTCTCCAGCTTTTCCAGGTCCCTCTGAATGACATCCCATCCTTCCAGTGTGACAACTGCACCATTCAGCTTCGTGTCATCTGCAAATTTACTGAAGATGCACTTGATTTACAAGTATGCTCAAACTGCCACAAGACAGACAAACTGATATTGATTAGAGTAGTATTAGAATTACAAACTTCAACTAGTTAGGTACCTTGCAGATTTTCAAAATCAGAAATTATCTCACTTAGGTAGCATACCCTTCCTCTACTGCCTTCCACCTCTGTCCCCACAGATGTGAGCATCATGTTGTTATACGCTTTTGCCTGGGGGTATTTTCTGCATGCCCTTTATTCATCCCAGCATCTACTTTTAGGAAGAGCATGAGCAGTACTTAAAATTCAGTTCTACACAAATACATTCTATCTTCCAGTGAGCAAATTATGAAAATGGGAATTGTCTATGAAGCAAGAGAAAGAGGCATAGCCTGACTTATTTGAATTAGAAACAGCAAATACACTGAAGATCACCCTGGGAGGAAAGACTTAAAGATATGCAATAGGAAGCAGAATTCTGGAAACAAAAATAGTACCAGAAATAGAGCAGAAGTGAGGGAAGGGTGACAATGAGCAGCAATTAGATTAGATATAACTCCATGATTCCATATTCTCTAGAAATTAATGCATTTTGATGCCATCTATGGAGAATCATTGTATCACACAGGATATAAACATTTGTACCTGTCTATGGTCCTTTTGAGACTGCACCTGGATTATTGGATTCACTTCTGGGCAACTCAATGATAGGAATGCTCACATTTGGATGGAGTTCAGAGGATAGAAACAAAGCAAATAATTTTGGGCTGTTTAAAGAACATGATATAGGCATAGTTTTTTGCAAGGCTTATTATGAAGTAGCTAAAGAAGGATATTCCCTTTCACAAAAGTGCAGATAGTATGACAGTAAGAGGTAGTGGAATTACATTTTGAAAGTGTTATAATCTGAATGTGTAATAATTTTTCAGAAAAACATCTTGACATAGAGTTTTATTAGCACATACAGTAAGCTGCCAGTATACTCTCTTTTTGGTTACTAGATTTAGACTGGTCGGAGTAAGAAAGAAATGTAAAGGGACTGGAAAGTTTGACATTGCCTAACTAACGTCTGAGTCCATGTTTTGAACTGGTTAGCAGATGTATTATTCAGTTAGGTCATCCCCAGGCCAGGATTTGGCTATTATACAAAAATCTACCTTGAGAAAAAAAATAAGTCTTGGTGTGGTGCTGACGTTTAAAACACAGCAAGCTTGTGCAAGCCTGGAATTTCTATAGCAACTTAGAAAAGCAAGCAGAATACATGTTTGCAGAAAAGCACAGAAAATTGAGGAATATTTCAAATAAGTGTTATTCTGATCCCTTTTGTAATGAAACCAGCAGAAGTCATTTCATTTCAGTGTATAAGATCCTAGTGATGTTGCATAGCATACAGTGGGATATTGTTTTCCTCTACCTGACAATATTTTCAGTTGTTCATACATATCTGTTGCTTGCTCCAGGCATATATAATGTGTAATTTTATGTGGAAGTAAATACAAATCCTTACATACAACCTCCTTTAATTTGAATTCCCTTGCAACCCAAACAGTTCTGTGATTCTATTGGAGTTGATAAAAAGGCTGAAAGACAACAGGACAAGCAGTTGGAGGAACAGGCAGCATGACTGAAGAAGAGCCAACTTTGTGTCCTGGCAGCTAAGAGGGCTAACAAAGTCCTGAGTTGCACCCAGCACGGCATTGCCAGCTAGTCAAGGGAGGGTATTAGAATCATAGAATCATAGAATCACCAGGTTGGAAGAGACCCACTGGATCACTGAGTCCAACCATTCCTATCAAACACTAAACCATGTCCCTCAGCACCTCATCCACCCACACCTTAAACACCTCCAGGGAAGGTGAATCAAACACCTCCCTGGGCA
>WAAB01012854.1:6807-18312 GCA_013389865.1 Piaya cayana | reverse complement strand
TGCGCTTAAACCTTAAAGCTTCTCCACAGGATGCTGTGACGGATGGAGATTGGGGAAACCCGAGTGATTCTTCCAGCTCCTCTGCAACACATCAGCCCTGTGAACAACCAGATGATGTTTGAATATTAAACTAACCTTCTCTCCCCAGAGAAGAGCAACGAAGCTGTTGAAGGGGCTGGAGAAGAAGAGGAGCAGCTGAGAGAGCTGGGGGTGTTTATGGTGGAGAAGAGGAGGCTGAGGGGAGAGCTCATTGCTCTCTGCAAGTGCCTGAGAGGAGGTTGTGGAGAGGAGGGAGCTGGGCTCTTCTGCCAAGGGCCAGGGGACAGGCCAAGAGGGAATGGCCTCAAGGTGTGTCAGGGGAGGTTTAGGCTGGATATTTGGAAAAAATTCGTCACCGTAAGGGTTCTCAGGCCCTGGCAGAGTCTGCCCAGGTAGGTGATGGAGTCTCCATCCCTGGAGGGGTTTAAAAGGCAGGTGGGCGAGTTGCTTGGGGACCTGATTCAGTAGTGGACAAGGACAGTTGGAACTAATGATCTCTAAGATCTTTTCTAACCTAATGATTCTATGGTTCTTTTTACTTTTATTGACCGTTGCTTCTGTGCTGTTCGGCATGAAGATAAAAACCTTTTCTCTGTGCCGCCAGCTCCTGTTGCGCTGGGGGTCAGGGTTGGCGTGCTGACCAGAGGGATTCCCACACCCCACAGCGTCTCTCAGAGGCTGCAGCTTCTCTCCAAGAAGGGAAATGCCGTTAAGAAGCTGCTGAGGCTCCTCTTTATCTTTTAGGACAGAGGGAACATCACAAATCCAGTTTCCTCTCTGCCTAGAGGAGCCAAGTAGGCTGTTATTAACTCTTCTCTTTTGAAGAGCCTTTCAGAATTGTGTTTTGTTGAGATAAAATAAGCGCTCGGCGTGGTTTTCCTCGGTATCTCCTTGAAAGCAAAGGCTGGAGCTGGAAATCTGCTTGCAGTGAACTTCAATCGTGAAGTCCATGCTGATTAGGCTCCGTGTTACGGACACACACGTGCCTGGTACCTGAATTGAAGCTGGTAGAGCTTGAACAAATTACGAGCGTATTGGATTAATGGTTTGTGTCTCCTTAATTTATTGTGTGGTTTCTTCTACCCTTCAGGGGGGAAAAAAAGTGATTATGAGTTGATGCTGATCTTAGAACTCTTGAGCGATGTTCTTTGAATTGCTTGGCCAGGGGATTTAAAGAATGGAGAAGCCGTTAACCTGCTTTTAAACTGAAATATAACCCCAGACGTCCTGCAGGACTGGAGGAGATGTCCTTTTGGATGGAGCATTGGGAATTTTGGCCTCTTTATGCTCATGATTTATGGTTAATCTTACAATTTTATTCGAATTCTTAGAATATTCCTTGAGAAAAATACGTTGAGAGCAACCGTCTCTCCTCGGCAGTGCCCAGTCGCTCAAAAAATTCAGTTTCTTGGAAGTTTTCTTTTGCCCTGCGTGTTCCTTGAGTTGGGAATCAGAATCATAGAGTGGTTGGGGTGGAAGGGACTGTGAAGGTCACCCAGTCCAGCCCCCCACAGCGAGCAGGAGCATCTTCAACCAGCTCAGGTAATTAACTCCTTACGAGGACCACCTCAACCTTCAGTGTAACACAGTTACCGTGTTTTAATGCCACACTAACGATTTCATTATTATCCCATTGGAACTAAAGGGTTTTGCGGAGCCGAATCCTCTGCAGGACTGCGACGGTTTCATTTCCCTATGCGTCGAATCGATGCACGAGAGGGAAGCGCATCACCCCCGGCCTAATTAGCTCCATATAATTAAGTGTTGTAATAGGTTTTATGCTTGTATTGCAGCCCAAACAGCTGTAACTGCACCAAAGATGTGGAAGAAACCAAAAGACCAGAGCCAAGGCACTGAGGAGGTGACGGAGGCAGAAGCAGAGGTAAGAGGGAACCACAGTTTTGCTTTATCCGTATTTAATGATGACGTCGCATTCTTTAAGCTGTGCTGCTTCCTAGATGTCTCAGGACAGACTTCGTCGGCGGGGGGTGAGGAGGGGATTGTGATATTCCCCAGTGTTTTAGTCCCTTCCTCGTGGAAGCTCTTTGGTTTCCTTCTTTCTGGTCTAATTTAATGATTCCAAACATTCAAGAACATGTAGTTGCTGTTCCTCCAGCGGTGGATGAGGTAAAAGTGGGTTTGAACCCCACGATGGAGACATTTGGTGGGTTCTGGTGCCATTGCAGGAGGAACCTCGTTTAATGCATGGGATGGTTTGGGTGGGAAGGGGCCTTAAAGATCATCTAATTCCAACCTCCTGCCACGGGCAGGGACACCTCCCACTGGATCAGGGGCTCCAAGCCCCATCCAACCTGGCCTTGAACCCCTCCAGGGACGGGGCAGCCACCCCTGCTCTGGGCAACCTGGGCCTCCCCTCCCTCCTCGTGAAGAATTTCTTCCTAATATCTAATTTAACCCTTCTCCCTTCCAATTTAAAGCCGTTCCCCTTATCCTCTCGCTCCATGCCCTTGTCAAAAGTCCCTCCCCAGCTTTCTCTTAGCCCCCTACAAGGTCGCAGCGCAGATTTAAGGGAAGGATCCCCCGAAATGAGCACAGCGTTCCCTATAAAGCAGGAGAGAGAAGGGAAATTCTCTTTTTAGGCTGGGATTGCTTGTGGCTGTGGTGCTACAGAGCTTTACAGCTCCTTCCATCAGATCACAGTAGCTCTTGGGGTTTTTTGTGGACTTTCCAGTCGCTCTGTTAATTATCGGTGTGTTATCTTCGAGAACAAGCAGATGAGTCATGGAGTTGTAGTTCCAGATCTCCGTATTTGTTTATGATGCGTATGTGTATGAGTGAAGAGCCCATCCACGTGCTTTGAGTTGTGGCAGGAGGTTTCTAACGTAACCTCTGATTTTCCATCTGCTTCTTCAGCCTAAAGCAGAAGAGGAACCTTCAGGTGACAAAGTACTTGAATCCGAACAGGAGACCATGAGCCATGGGCTTCAACTGGAGAGAGACCCCTCCGAGCTTAAAAAGGTGAAACCTGTGGAAGAAAACGGAGAGCAGGAAGCAGAACCTGTCCGCAACGGTGCCGAGAGCGTTTCAGAGGGGGAAGGAACCGACACAAACTCAGGGCCCACCGAGAGCTCTGGCGAAGCCCCCGCGTACCAGTATAAACCAGGTAAATCCCGCTTCAGACTCTCGCACGCTCACTTGCTTTTCCACCTTTAAGATCTTCTCCCACCCTGTGTGTCCTCCAGGCAGGAGGAGGGATGTTTGTGGAGCTAGAAAGGGGGTTCGACGTTCCACAGTGTCCGATTCCACCGGATTCTGCTAACAAACTGGCTCAGAGAGACCTTCTGGGGGGGCATGAAGGGAAAATTCTTTTTTCACAAATTCTTGCTTGTGGGAATGAGAAGAGAAAATCCTCGATTACTTGAGTTTGTCGCACACAAAGATGTTGGGTTGGTTCCTGTGTGATCAACAGTGGAGAACAATGCAAGGAATTCCTTCCAACTCGGCTTATTTTCTAAATGAGAGATTTGGAAGTTCCAGCTGGGTATGAGCTATGAGTGAGTGTTTCTATAGATGTGTAATTTCCTGGCTAAGCAGTAGATCTGCAGGTTTCTAGAAGAGTAAGGAAAGGAAAAGACGCAGTGTGGGGGTTTCCATCCAGTTCCCCTACCTAAGCGTGAGCTCTGCCAGCAAAATACCTGAAAGGTTTACGGGACGTGGTCCTTTCGTTGCTGGTTGCACTGGGTAGAGTCTGCCTAAGGGGTGTTTGTTATTTATTAATCATAGAATAGAATCATAGAACAACCAATTTGTAAGAGACCCATCAGATCATGGAGTCCAACCATTCCCATCAATCACTAACCCATGTCCCTCAGCACCTTGTCCACCCCCACCTTAAACCCCTCCAGGGAAGGAGACTCAACCCCCTCCCTGGGCAGCCTCTCACACTGACCAATCACCCTTTCCAGGAAAATTTTTTTCCTGCTGTCCAGCCTGAGCCTCCCCTGGTGGAGCTTGAGGTCATTCCCTCTCGTCCTGTCCCCTGTCCCTTGGCAGAAGAGCCCAGCTCCCTCCTCTCCACAACCTCCTCTCAGGCACTTGCAGAGAGCAATGAGCTCTCCCCTCAGCCTCCTCTTCTCCACCATAAACACCCCCAGCTCTCTCAGATGCTCCTCTTCTTCTCCAGCCCCTTCCCCAGCTTCGTCGCTCTTCTCTGCACTCGCTGCAGAGCCTCAACATCCTTCTTGTGGGGAGGGGCCCACAACTGACCCCAGGATTCGAGGAGCGGTGTCCCCAGGACCAAGTCCAGAGGGAGAAGAACCTCCCTGGCCCTGCTTGTTATTAAGTTAATTAATTTGTGGACCCAAGCCTTTCTTAATTCACCTCATTAAGAGAGACCTTGAGTCTGACTTCTCAGTTGCGACCAGTTTTTAAGCCGTTTCTTAGTCAGGTGAAGCTCCTTTCAAGAAATTCATTTTCTTAGGAGCCCAGAAATTAAAGAGTATAAAAGAAGTTAAGGAAGAACCTTAAGAGCCTGGTGATCAAAGAGTTGGACGCTGACACCGCAGCTGCGATTTCTGTGCTGCTTTGTTCTGACAGAGACCCCAGTTGCTTTTCTTTGATTAATTTAGTGCTATCGGATCATTAGGAGAGAGCGTAGAAGTGGTTTACCGCACACCTGGGATGGTTTAGCAGTTCATTAGTTGAGAGCATCTTGAAGTTAATCCATAATTCATCAGCTGCCTCTCTGAAACGCTCAATGGACTCGGAACGATCCCAGTTGGATCTGGATGTCCTTTTGTTCAGCTGGATCGATCGGTCGGAAGGGAGCGCATGTCGTATTTGTCTGCTGCACAGCAGACCCGGCCACTTGGTGAAAATCCCTCATTTCATAGAATCACAGAATCACCAGGTTGGAAGAGACCCACTGGATCATGGAGTCCAACCATTCCCATCAATCACTAACCCACGTCCCTCAGCACCTCGTCCCCTTCCTCTCCCTCTCCTCTCCTCTCCCTCTCCCTCTTCCTCTCCCTCTCCCTCTCCCTCTCCTTCTCCTCTCCCTCTCCTTCTCCTTCTCCTCTCCCTCTCCCTCTCCTCCTCCTCCTTCTCCTTCCTCTCCCTCTCCCACTCCCTCTCCTCCTCTTCCTCTCCCTCTCCCCCTCTTCCTCTCTTCTCTTTTCACCCAGAAACTGAGATGTTCCCAATTTTGTTGTATCACATGAGAGTCAGAGTTCAAACATGATAATGTGGGTAAAAACCAGGATCAGTGATGATTTCTGTCTGTGGTTGCTGCTGGAGTTGCCTCTGTGCTCCCCCTTATTTCTGTTCGTTTAATATGTTCCTTTCTTCCCTGCCTTCCAAAGTAAAAACCATTAAATTAAGGTTTCCCAAGCAGCTGTAGCAAACTCTTCCCTTTGGATTTACTGGAAATGCGTCTCAGAGAGCAGAGGGGTTTGTTACCTATGAATCTGAGGCACCTTCTCTCCCTATAGAGCAGTGGAAGCCCCTGGACCCAGAGGGGAAGAAGCAGTACGACCGGGAGTTCTTACTGGATTTCCAGTTCATGCCTGCCTGTATCCAGAGGCCGGAGGGGCTGCCCCCCATAAGCGATGTGGTTCTCGACAAGGTGAGAGGAGAGCCGATAAAACAGGTATGTGCCATTTTTATAATGCAAATGAAGATCCCTCATAGAATCATCATAGAATCATGGAATGGTTTGGGTTGGAAGGGACCTCACAGCCCACCCCAGTCCCACCCCTGCCATGGGCAGGGACACCTCCTACCGGGTCAGGGGCTCCAAGCCCCATCCAACCTGGCCTTGAACCCCTCCAGGGATGGGGCAGCCACCCCTGATCTGGGCAACCTGGGCCAGGGCCTCCCCACCCTCACAGCAAAACATTTCTCCCCAAGATCTCATCTCAGTCTCCCCTCTTACAGCTCCAAACCATTCCCCTCATCCTATCCCTGCACTCAGGAGCCCTTCCCCAGCTTTCCTGGAGCCCCTTTCAGCACTTGAAGCTGCTCTGAGGTCTCCTTGGAGCCCTCTCTTCTCCAGGCTGAACAACCCCAACTCTCTCAGCCTGGTGCTCCGACCCTGAACTTGTTTCAATGCCGACTTTTGTGAGAAAGAGAAAATCATCAGCTGATGTCACATCACAGAGTTCTTCAAATGGAGACATTGGTGCCTGTGAACGTGCATGGATTGTTTAAAAACCAAAGCATTGTTAAACGGTCTCTCTCTTACGTTATACTGGGTTGTTATTAAGGTTTGAAATCGTGTAACCATGAGGATATGAGCAAAGCGAGACCAAACAGCGAGGCCACGTCTTTCCTTAGCTCAATTCAATAGTTAGAGAGCACAGGCCTGTTCCTGGCAAACTCTTTATCTGAACAGTTGTGTCACTGTTTATGAATCATAGAATCACAGAATCACCAGGTTGGAAGAGACCCACCGGATCATCGAGTCCAACCATTCCCATCAATCACTAACCCATGTCCCTCAGCACCTCGTCCACCCGGCCCTTAAACCCCTCCAGGGAAGGGGACTCAACCCCCTCCCTGGGCAGCCTCTCACACTGACCAATCACCCATTCTGGGAAAAGACTGTAAAACCTTGATGTTCCAGAAGTCCTGTGTTTTCTCTCCAGCCTTATCACAGAGCAGATTTTCTCTGCTGTCCATCTGCACGTATTGAAATACTCGTTATTTCTGAAGTGCTGACACCAGGACCTTGTCTCAGCTAGAGCTGTGCAATTCATTCATTTTGATGTAACCACTACACATTCACCTTTAAGATTCAAGCGCAGCTCAAGAGACGGGTGATCCTCACGTGCAGAAACCTTCCCACTTGGAATTTCATACCCAGGCAAATTGTAAAACGCAGCTTTGTTCCCAAAAATGATTCCATCCACCTACTGGTTTTCCAATATTGCTTCTCCTGGCACCGTCTGCTTTGGAGCTTTCTTTGCTCCTCAGCCATCTGTCTTGGTACCACAAGACACATGTTGGAGCGAAGGTGGCTGGTTTGTGATCCTGAACCAAAACTCTCACATCCATTGAGCAGAAGATGGGTCCACGTCGCTCTAATTTTATCCTCCATGAGTCATGTTCAATTTGAAATGTTTCTGAGCTCCTTTTGGCGTAAGTGTGGATGCAGAAGCTCCCATACTTTGTTAAAAGAGCCAGTTTGGGTATTAAATGCGACTGGGGGGTGTTGGTGACAATGACTGACCAGGAGCCAGCAGTGGCCCAGGTGGCCAAGAAGGCCAATGGCATCTTGGCTTGGATCAGACACGGCGTGGCCAACAGGGCCAGGGAGGTTCTTCTCCCTCTGGACTTGGCCCTGGGGAGACCGAACCTCGAATCCTGGGGTCAGTTGTGGGCCCCTCAGCACAAGAAGGATGTTGAGGCTCTGGAGCGAGTNACGAGAGGGAATGGCCTCAAGCTCCACCAGGGGAGGGTCAGGATGGATATCAGGAAAAAAAAATTCCTGGAAAGGGTGATTGGGCAGTGTGAGAGGCTGCCCAGGGAGGTGGTTGGTTCCCCTTCCCTGGAGGGGTTTAAGGTGTGGGTGGACGAGGTGCTGAGGGACATGGGTTAGTGATTGATGGGAATGGTTGGACTCAATGATCTGGTGAGTCTCTTCCAACCTGGCCATTCTATGATTCTATTGGGGTTTAGCAGAGGTCGTGTGTAGCCTCGCATGGGCTGTGGCGGTGTCTCCAGCCCCCGCTGATCAGCTCTGCTTTGTTTGTTCTGCCCCACGATGCAGGTCAACCAGCCGAAGCTGCCGCTGAGGACGCTCGACCCTCGGATCCTGCCTCGGGGACCAGACTTCACGCCGGCCTTTGCTGATTTTGGGAGGCAAACCCCTGGTGGAAGAAACGTACCTGGAAGTGTGAGTGTGCCCCAACTTGCTCATTTCAAAAGTGGCCTTAGCACCGACGGAGTCCATCCTCACACTCTCAGGCCGCTTCTGATGCTCTGGTGGTTCTAGTTTTGTCAGGACGAAAGCAAGGGTGATGTTTTCTTGGCTGTTGAAATTTAGCCACATTAGAGAAGCGTTGTGGATGGTTTGAACTGGTACGTATTGGTTGTCAATGGATTTGATCTCCTTCTCTATTTCCTTTGTGAGAGAGGTGGAAATGTTTCCACACTCAGGACCTGGCAATCGCTCATCGCTCGTACAACAACCCGGCACCAGCCTGCGTCGTCGTCAGAGCAACTAGATTTTAGTAACAACGAAAAGAATACACCCAGCAGCTTTGAATGTCAGTGATTTATACTTCCATACGTTGCTTTGGTTGCGTCATTCCTTGTTTTCCTGCCTTTTCCTTCGATTTCTTTCCCTTTTCGTTCCCTTTCTCTTCTTTTCCCTCTGTCTGGCTTTGTCCAGGCTCTGAAATCCCTCTCTGAACTCTTCCTTCTTGCCTTTGCTGTCTCTTTTTCTTGGGGTGCAGGTGCCCCAGCGAGGTGCCGCCCCATCAGTCGCATCCAGAGGATGAAACCTGCCTTTGTGAGGCACAATAATTGCTTTTTCATCTCTTGATTAAGATACCTCCAATGTATCCAGCTAGATAGACCTCATGACGTAGCCATCAGTTATCTTCCAAAACTACTTGTTTCGGAAGCGTTCGCTGAATAATCTTGACGTTCAAGCATGCAGATTTCCAGGAGGCTTGGAGACAACTTCGAATTGATGCAATATTTCTGATCTGTGAGTGGTCTCGTGGCTGGTGCCTCCGTTCTAGGGTGCACGTCCGTGTCCTGGAGTAGCTTTGGTGCCGCGGTTTCTCTTGCAGCACCATCTGGTCTTGGAACCTCCATGCTGTGTGAGGTCAGCATCGCTTCCCATATTTACTGACAGAATCACAGACTCGTTTCAGTCGGAAAAGACCTTTATGATCGTTGAGTCCGGCCGTNAGAGCAGTGAGGTCTCCCCTGAGCCTCCTCCAGGCTAAGGAGCCCCAGGTCCCTCAGCTGCTCCCACACCCCCTGTTCTCCAGCCCCTTCCCAGCTCTGTTCCCTTCTCCGGATGCGCTCCAGCCCCTCCAGGTCCTTCTTGGAGCGAGGGGCCAGAACTGACCCCAGGATCCGAGGTGCCGAGTGCAGGAAGGACCATCTAGGACTCGCAGGCTGGACTCGGACACCTTCTCTCCTGTCGTGCGCTGAGTGCCCCGAGCCTCTTGCCATCCTGGTAACGTCCCTGTCACTCTTTCTCTTTCCACAGGCCTGCAAAGTGCAGAGCAACCCTGGATTGCCCTCCCTGGCTCGGTGCGGTTCCCCAGCATGCCCTCTCTTGGTCGTGCCTCACCCACCACTGAGGAACCTGCCGATAGGGGTAAGCCAACTCCCTCCCTTTCCCCCCCAGTCTTTGCACCTTTTTGTAGAGTTGTCCTTTTTTTTTTTTCCCGCCCCGCAACGCCCGCTGTTGATAAAGAACGACCGGCAGAAAACTTTACAAAAAGGTGCAACAGCGNAAAAAAAAAAAAAAAAAAAAAAAAAAAAAAAAAAAAAAGAAAACGCAACCAGACTTGCATTGTACCCCTCTAGGCAGCCTTCAGTGGTGGGTGGGACATCACCAGCTGAGGGCATGCTGGGACCTTGGCCTGAGCGGGATCCGCGAGGGGTCTGCACTTTGCAGACCTGTGGAAAGGGGGAGAAAAGGTAAGTCCCGCTTTCCCCGTTCATTTGGAGCTTTCAGCACATAACATACATCTCTCACATTTGCGTCTTTGCAGAGCGGAGCCGCCTTTTGCATTTTTGTTTCTCGAGAAGGGCCCGGAAGGGACGTTATTTAACGAGCCCGGTGACGGCGGCGGCTCGAGGCTGAGAGGGTTTGCAGCCCCGAGCGAAAGCGGGCGTGATCTTCTCGTAAAGCATGGCAAAACCCCCTGCGTGTGCGCTGTGTGTCCACCCGCTCATCCCACCTCCGCACAGGCCATGGCCCATGAACCATCCTCTGCCTCGTCCCCGGGGCTAACGCCGAGCGGCTCAGCGCTAACCAGCTCCCGGCACGCTGAGAACCTTTTGGTTTCGCTTCCTTGGCTTTTGGCTTTAGTTCCTTCTTTTCGCTTAAACGTGTCGTACGACTGTTTATAGAACTAACAAATGTTGCAATCGAACAGCGCGAGGGGTGCGATTACGCAGGAACCAAACGCAGCCAGTAACGCTTTTCGATGTAGATGAGGAGTTAGACAAGGGCAGAGGAATAGGGTTGGAGAAGACCCGTCCGTCGCCGTGCACCGCGCTGGGGTGTGTTGCTTTTATCCTTCCTGAGAGGTGACGGAAACTCGAGTCACCTTGATTCTTGTGCTTCCCTGGAAGGCAGAGCCGCTCCGAGCATCTGAGCTCAATTCCGCCTTCAACTTCTGAAGCCTGTGGTGAAGGGAGGTTCATTTCTTTAGTTTCTTGGATGTTTCTCACAACGTTACCCTGACCGTGCCCCAAAAGCAGAATCAAACCTTGAGGAGGAGCACTGGGCCGTGCTGTGTTGCTATGAGGTTTGGCTGCTCTGCAGGAGGCTCTTCTTCTTTCTTTTTTCCTTCTCTTCATAGAATCACAGAATCACCAGGTTGGAAAAGACCCACCAGATCATCGAGTCCAACCATTCCCATCAATCACTAACCCATGTCCCTCAGCACCTCGTCCACCCGGCCCTTAAACCCCTCCAGGGACGGTGACTCAACCCCCTCCCTGGGCAGCCTCTCACACTGCCCAATCGCCCTTTCTGTGAAATACTTTATCCTAGTGTCCAGCCTGACCCTCCCCTGGTGGAGCTTGAGGCCATTCCCTCTCGTCCTGTCCCTTGGCAGAAGAGCCCAGCTCCCTCTTCATCCTGATCAGGTTCTCCACATTCACATGGTAACATCTGGTGAGCCCTTCTCCATGCCTGTGGTGGAAAATCTCCACATGAGCTGTAGCACTGTAATCGCAGGGGCTACAGAACCATTTTTATTTACTAGGACTGTGTTACAAGAAGGAAGCCAGGCCTGGGCTCAGGCACCTCACTAACTTGCTGCTGTATGAATTCGGAACCAAAAAACACCCAGATTTCTTCTGTTAGATGCTTAATCTGTCTATTATTTTATTACACCTTCAAAGGAGGCTTCTGTTTGCTGATTCTAAAACCTAACCCAACCATTTGAACCAAGACAGTTCAGGGATGTTAAAAAAGTACAATCTTAAAGACTTTAAGCCTTGATGTCTTAATGCACTTAAAAGTCTGCTCTCAAAGTTGAGAAGGCCCTGGAGTGCTTGTTCAGGAGATGCAAGAGTGGTGCTTGCATCCATCAGTTTTGCAAAGGGAAGTGTTACCTCCATCAGGGAGCTGCGTTCTATAGAATCATAGAACAACCAGGTTGGAAGAGACCCACTGGATCATCAAGTCCAACCATTCCCATCAATCACTAACCCATGTCCCTCAGCATCTCGGCCACCCGGCCCTTAAACCCCTCCAGGGAAGGGGACTCAACCCCCTCCCTGGGCAGCCTCTGACACTGCCCA
>WAAB01012852.1:78590-140861 GCA_013389865.1 Piaya cayana | reverse complement strand
AGAAAGGCAGGTGTAGTGGGCTGACCCTGACTGAACATCAGGTCCCCACCAAAGCTGCTCCATCACTTTGTTTCCTCAGCTGGACAGAGGAAAAAATGTAATGAAAGGCTTATGGATCACAATAGGACAGGGAGAGATCACTCACCAATTACCATCACAGGCAAAACAGTCTTGACTCTGGGAAAATTTTTAATTTACCATTCAAACCAGAGTAGGATAATGAGAAAATAGAAATTAAATCTTAAAAACATCTTCCCCACACCCCTCCCTTCTTCACAGACTTTACTGTCAAATTCTCCACCTCCTCCCATAGTCAGCAGCACAGTAGGTAGGGGAATGGGGGCTGTGGTCAGTTCATCACACACAGTCTCTGCCAATCCTTTCACCTCAGTGAGTAGACCTCTTACACTCTTTCCCTGCTCCCACCATGGGGTCCCTCCCATGGGAAATGGTCCTTGATCTTCTCCAACAACAAAGTCCTTCCCACAGGGTGCAGTCATAGACTGCTCCTATGTGGATACTGCCAGAATCACAAGTACTGCCAGCATGGGCTTCCCACGAGGTCACAACCTGTTGCACATGCATGTACCTGCCCTGGTGTGGGGTCCTCCATGGGCTCTAGGAAGATATCTGCTCCATAGTTAACATCTGTGGGCTGCAGGGGAGAGCCTGCCTCACCATGGTTTTTACCACAGGTTGTATGGGAATATCTGCACCAGCACCAGAACACCTTCTCCCCCTTCTCCACTGACCTTGGTGTATGCAGAGTTGTTCCTCACATATTCTCATTCCTCCCTGCAGTTGCAATTTTCTGTTGTATAGCAACTTTTCTTCTGTTCTTAAATATGTTATCACAGCAGTGCTAGCACCATCACTAATGGACTTGGCTTTCACTCGTGGCAGGTTCATATTGGAACCATTTGACGTTGACTCTATTGGACACGGGAAGTTTGTAACAGCTTCTCACAGAAAGCACTCCTGTAGCTACCGATATAAAAACCTCGCTACACAAACCAAATACAGACATCAAGGAGTGTCAGTTTTTCTGCACTGAACATACAGATGAATGTCAGCTGATCTGAAGTTCTGAAGCACAACTCTCATTCAAATCTCAGGAAACAGGTCTGTGCTACTGTACTACTATGGAAAGTGATATTCTTCTGTTGTATGACATGATAAAAATGTTTATCTATCCTATTCATCTATTTCAACAAGGAAGATTGCTCTGTCTCCTACCACTCTGAATAACTACACAGGTCTATCGGTATCCACCTGTCTCCTACTTGGCAGTTCAGATTAGCCAAAGCAGGGAACGTGTTTTTATACTGTTTGCACAGCACCTGCCTCAGTAAGACACCAGGATTCTGAGAGGCTGACCTGATAAGTGTGCCATAACTGAATCACAGAATTGTTTAGGTTGGAAAAGACCTCTATGATAGAGTCCAATCATAAACCTAACCCTGCCAAGTCTACCACTAAATATTATCCCTGAGCACAACTCCTACAGATCTTTTAAATACCTCCAGGGATGATGACACAACTGCTTCCCTGGGCAGCCTGTTCCAGTGTTTGACAACCATTTAGATGAAGTAACATTCCCTAATATCTAGTTTAAACTTCCCTGGGCCCAATTTGAGGCCATTTCCTCTCATCCTATCAGTTCTTACTTGGGAGAAGAGACCAACATCCACCTTGCTACAGCTACCTTTCAGGGAGTTGCAGGGAGCAATAAAGTTTTGCCCTTCAGCCTCCTTTTCTCCAGACTAAACACCATCAGCTCCCTTAGCTGTTCCTCATAAGAAATGGCTCTAGATCCTTCACCAGCTTCATTGCCCTTCTTTGTAGACACTCCAGGACCTCAATATCTTCCTTATAGTGAGGGATCAAACAATGAACACAGTATTCCAGCTGCAGCCTCACCAGCACTGAGTACAGGTGCACCATTACTCCCCTAATCCTGCTGGTCACACTGTTTCTGATAAAGGCCAGGATGCTATTGGCCTTCTTGTCCACCTGAGCACACTGCTAGCTCATATTCAGACAACTGTCAAACCAACACCTTGAGGTCCTTTTCTACTAGGCAGCTTTTCAGCAATTCATCCTCAAGCCTGTGGTTTTGCATGGAGGGGTTGTGGCCCAAGTGCAGGACCTGACGCTTAGCCTTGTGGAACCCAATACAGTTGGCCTTGGCCAAGTGATCCAGCTTGCCCAGATCTCCCTGTAGAGCCTTCCTTCCCTCAAGCAGACCAACTTGATGTTGTCTGCAAACTTACTGTAGGGACAATCGATCCCCTCTTCCAAATCACTGATAAAGATATTGAACAGAACTGCTTCTCCTCTTTGACTTCCATGGTCTCAAAACTTCTACCAGAACAGTGGTTTTAACATCATTTTTCTTTTTACATGTGAACACAGGAAGATTAATAGCGGTCACCTCTACATGAGGAAGCACAGAAGTACAACTGAAACAGCCCTGTGGAAAGCAAACATTTAAGCTGAGGGCCACACGTAATCTTTCAATGCTCAAGACTTCACACTAGCTCTGAACTGTCCCTCCAGATTGCATGCCCACCAGTACCTGGATTATACTAGATACGCCTTGGGACTGCATCTTCTAGCTCAGCTGCATCCAGAACAGTATCTTCTTTCTCCATTCTAATTTCACAGGATGACGTGAACCAAAAAAGCAGGGACAAGCCTGCTTTGCAAGATTTTCCTCTAGAGATCATTTATGAGCTGAATGAAATTGCTGATAGACGGCCACATCCCACTGATGCCAACTAGTTACAACCAGCTCCAGCCCTCTGCCTCACTTCAATTTTCCAGTTTTCAGGATCATTCCCTACTTTAGCAGAACTTCAAGAATTCTGCTGATGAAGCAGGTGAAGTATGTCATCCTCTCTACAGAAGAAACTCATTAAACTTTTGTTGCTGAATTTAAATGTTGTACAATCACCTACAGGAAAACACCACATGCATCTGAACAGTTATTCTTTGTGTATGCAGCAATTACATACAACTCATTAATTTTCATGTGGGTTTTGAAATGCTTGTCAAATTAGCCATTTGAATGCCAGAGTCATTTTTACATGGAGGGAAAAAAATATTGAGTTAATAATGAACAAAATTGCAGTAACAATAGTTCTTGCTATCTTTATAAATGTCTACATCACAAATTTCTTCATGGATGTTAATATACAATTCTCAGGTTTTTTTGCCAGATGAACAGATGGTGCTTTATTACAAAACAAAAAAAGGGAAACAAACATAATATTGAAAGAGTTGTGGGTTTACTTACAGAAACAGACAGCAGCTAAAAAAAATCAACTATATTGGTGGAACAAAAATGGAGATATTAACTTCATGAGCATACTTTAAATGGAAATGTTTTACTTATATACCAATTATACTACCCTAAATTTTAAGAAATTGTTTACTTCCAGAGTGGCTCTGAATTTGATATTTAACTGACCAGTAATTACTTCTAGAGGCTTTGGGGGAGATAAAAATGAGATAAATTTATAACAAAGCATAATTCCTTTGTACATGGAGCATTTGGAACAGTCTGGATAGCTGATAATAGCCAAGAAATTCTTCTTCATGTAAATTGAGTAAAAAGTAGCAGTGCCACATGAAGCTTCAAGATGTAGGATGCCCACAATAGAACTAAAAAAGCCAGGTACCACTAGGTTGAATTTCTGATTTCAAACACAAAAGACTTGAGAACTGTATTCTATAACAAACAATATTTGACAAGACTCATGTTGATTCTCTTAAGTGGTTTAAACAGTTACTACTTCTGTATTTTCTAGTTACCACAGAGGTCAAAGCTGTGGTTTAAAGCTGATTCAGCAACAATGTGCAGACCAATCACCTTAATTCTACTCAGCAGCTCCATAAACAACTATTTCACCCACTCTGTTACCTGCAACTATACTATGACTTGTTTTGAATCAATATTGTTCCCTCCCTCTAGGCTATAGTGTATGTATATACTCCTCATTAGCCGTTAGAAAACAATCCTACCTCATGTTTCCTCCTTGTCTTAGCTGAAATACTTCCTTTCTGGTTATCGTATTTCAACCAAATCTAATCAATGTGCCTAGCAGGAAATTTTTTTTTCTTCTAGTGCTCAAAGTAATATGTCTCAATTTTCCTTTCAAAGCACTTTCTCATAGTGTTTGAAGACTCTCTTCAATCTTCAACACAAACCTGCTGCACAGATACCAGGATAAGATTCCTCTTCTAATGCACTTAACTCTCCTATTTAAAACTTGTTGCTATCTACTAGTAGCATCCCTTAAATTCTTTAACTCTTGCTAAGAAAATTAAAACCTTCCAACAACATAGTTGCAACCTAGTGAAGAATCCTATACAGCATGTTTAAAACCCCTTCGCTTTCAACATGTTTTAGTACATTTATCACTTGTTCTGATTAAGATTGCAAGTTTTTCAGGTTTTAATTTCTACTGCTGTGAAGTGTCATACTTATAAATGCTATATAATGATAATTAAAACCATTAATCTACCGTCAACAGAAAACTACGCCTGGACTAAAGTAGATTAGTTTGTTCTAAATGTCAGTTTGTTATTTGGTATGGCAAGGATGCTTGCCATATTTCTAGACTGGCTTGTTGTGTTTCCTCTTTATCCCACAGATGATCTCCTATAGCTTAGGGTTTTGGGGTTTTTTTTTTTCCATAAAGAATCAACATTTACAGGAACTCAATTTTATGATGTATTAGCTTTTCCAACAGATTAAGCATTACAACCTTCAGCAACAGTGTATCTGTGCCACTTTCCATTCAGCTATTTTCATATTAATCCTGACCCCTGGATAATAATGCATGCCATCCTAGTTGTCTTTTCTTCCCTATCTTTCTTCCTCTATCTGGTATATCCCGATCCCAAACTCCTCTTGTCTTTCAACTGTATAAGTTGAAAGAAGCCTGGGCATGAGTTGGCAGCTCATGGATCTAGGAAATACCCCCTGTCTTTTGACTGGGCTCATGGATCTGGGATGTGACTACCCCTTCCTTCTCTCCTCCTCAGCCTTATTCTCCTCATCCTCTCCCCTCTGTAAGTGTCACCACTATAGACAGCATGGTCCTGAGTTTTGGATTTGAGCTCTGTGACAAATGTTTAAGTCACAGAGTGGAATTTAAAGCCTGACTTTGCTCCTTTCTTCACCTTAAACGTCTTGTCTGAAGGTTGGCCACTTGTGCGTTTGTTTTGTGGCACCAGCAACGAGTAGTGGAGGTGGTGCAGCAGCAGAACTCCCCAAGGACAGAGCTTGAGTTATCACCTGAGGGCCTTGTCTGTGGTGCAGGGTTCAATGGAGGAAATGTGCAGGAGTAAGCACCGCTCTACCTCACATGGCTGAGCTCAAGGTCTGGAGCTGCTGCTATAGTGGGAGGTGATGCAGGGGCTGGCACTGCTCCCACCCCTCCTCTGCCTTCCTCCACCCTTCAGCCTGCTTGGGCTGGGACTCTCCTGACAGACACATGGGAAGACACCCCAATATGTGCTGGTGTTGGTTGGATAGGCCTTATAAAAGAACTCGTAAGGAACCATGTGGTCTCACTCCCACAGTCTCTCGTGCAACCATCACTTCAGCTGGACCAGCTTGGACCACACAGCCCTGGAAAAAGCTGCTGCAGCAACCACATGTCCCTGAGAAACTGTTGCTGCCCATCAATGTGGTGATTTCTTTCCTTTACCCTTTTCTCTCTTTCTCTCCATCTCCCCCCCATTATTTACAGTGTGAGTGTTGTATCAGATCTGATTGACCTTGGTTGTTTCCAGGGATCAAAGTGTCCTCTGAACAGGTTGGGATTTGTTCCTGTAACTTTGGGAAGTTGCACCCCCACATCTCAGTTGTGCATCCAAGTATTTTGGTCTGTTTATGTTTGCCAGAGCCAGATTAAATACTGCTTTTGATTTTCACCCTAAGAGTGACCTTGTTGGTCTCCAGATCAATGCACAGATAAACACCCCCTTCCCCAGTCAGGCCCAGATGTAAGCACATGGCTCATGGATCTGGGGCAAGACAGCATGGAAGGTACCAAAGCACACTATAAGGCTTCTGTTAAACCTCAAGAAGTAGTCAGCAGTAAAATGCACAAATAGAAGGCAGTCCACAATTTAGTTCAATCTACCAGTTTATTACACCTCTCAACAAACTTCAAGGCAGACTCTCTCGAGTCCCTTTTCCTTTAAAAACTGACGCTCTTGCACAGGATGCTTTCAAACTATCCACTGACAAACTAACTAAGATAAATTAGGCAGAAAAGATTTTAGTAACCAGTTGGACAGATTGTCCTGGTTTCAGATGTGCCTGAGAAACCTTGCCCTTGATGCTTATATTTGTTCTAAAACACACTCTAGGTTTACCACTTTGTCTTATAGTGCACACAATGTGTACATACCAAATTGTATCCTAACTGTATATATATTTTGTCATCAAGGCTTAAAAGAATAGAGTTGCCAGAATATAAGACCATCACACTCTGCAATAATGTTTCACAGTGATTAAAAAAAACTATATTAAGTCATTAAAAAGCTCACCATTACCAGACCTCCTAACCTCTGCGATCTCAGTGCAGAAGACTTGCCAAATCAGGTCACACCACAGACATCTGGCTGGAGCGGTTCAAAATGTCTCCCCAGGAACATCAAAACATAATGTAAACATCCATAGCATTTGTTCATGGTCAAGTAACATACTGCTGATTGGAGGCTTCTTGAGCACTACCACCTACTAGTCAGGCACAGCTGCCTTACACAGAATACATTACAACAAACAACTTCCTGAGGCTATGGCACAGCATACCCTTGAGGTGGTGTTAAACCAACAAGAGACATTGTTATAAAGACATTAAGCTGAAGTATGTGAGAATGACTACTTTGCATACAAAATCAACATTCCCCCACACTTAAATACATGCCCCCAAACACACCTGAATGAAGTTATTTAAATTATTTTTAAAATTATTTAAATCATTTTAACTGAACACTGTTTTTGTAAGCCCATTCACATTTTCTTGATGTGTGCCACAGCTTCTTGCGTGTCTACTGCTCGGAGACATCAGGACTCTTGAGGAGCATCCTGTGGCACAGCTGTGGCACTTGAACTTACTGCAAAAAGTCAAAGCATTGCAGTTCATAAAACATTTCTCAAGATAAAAGGGTCACTGACAATCCACGATTGTTCAGCTAATCTGTAATGACATGGCAAGAAACTCAACCAGCCAGCACTGGATCCACACAGAAAGGGAAAACTGTGAGACAGAGGGCATCTACAATCACTTCATGATGCAGGGCAGTGGGATGATGTGAGACAGACAAGGTTCTTGTATCAATTTCATCATTCAAAACAAGTTGAAATATCAGCAGTAGCTGTGGGGCGGCCCGACAAAGTAAAGAATCATGAAATACATAAAATGACAAAATGACTCAATAAATCAAGATGCTAACACTAAGGAAAAAAACACACAACTTGGGAACAAGCTTTCCCAATACATTAATACGTAGAAAAATACACCAAAATGCTAACAGCTTCTTACCTTCAACAGCTCTTTTTTAAAAACAACATATAATAGACAAAGTGTAAAAATGAAAAGACCAAAAGTTGGTTTTACCTTCTTGGAAGAGATCAGGAAATGTAAACTGATGTTACCTGTTACACAACACCCCAGTCTACACTGCTTAACAAATGGACGCCCTAAATCTAGAATACACATCATATCATTTAGACATAGCTTTCACCTTTAATCACTCTCTCTGTGCTTACCTGTCTTAGAACACGCAGCACTTAATTTCACACGTTGTTTTCAAGTTTCAACAATACTATGCAAAAAGGGTTGAAGATCAACTCGCCTATCTGACAGCAGGCAACAAACTTTCAATCAAAAGTGAGGGTAATCAACAAGATCTGACATTTCTGTCAAGACACAGTGATGACAAAGCAGATGAACCACAGTTTTACTTGTGTCATTGCAACAAAAATACTTCCTGAACAACAGCTTCATATCAAAAATACATTTCCTGATGCAATTCTAGGGTATCATTTTGAACTTAAAGACAATACTTAAAACTTCAATGCTGTTCATTCAAATAAACTGGCAAAGAAAACAGATCTTACTATTTAGTTAGCGATTCAACTTACGTTAACAAAAAGAGGAAGAAAGTTTCAATTGGAAGCCGGCAGATTCTCCATCAATGTTTCATTAACCTATACTGACACAAAGGACATTTTCTCCAGTCACTTCCTGAAAGTAAATCCTGTGATTCAAATTATTATTGGACTGCTTTATAAACTTTGGTTTAAGTAGAGAAGCTGGGAGGGACGGAGGGGGGAAATCAATTACTTTTATTTCCAAAGATGATATTCCCTCTGGTCAGAAACTGTTGTCTTACATAAAGCCACTAGCAGATATTTGCTCAAGGCTAAGTATATAAGACTATGAAGTCCTACAAGCATCTTAATTTTCTTTAGAGGAGGCCGATTCAGAAGGAAGTTCTTTCCTCTACCAGGATGAACATGATTTAATAGTTAATATATTAACAAATAAGCTTTTACCATAAGAAGTAAAAATTGACTCTCTCTACCATGTGTCTCTCTTCCCAAGCACTGAGAACATCAAACATCCCAGTGCCCAACTCCATTATCATGGCAGAAGCAGCGCCAAGTAGCTCTAGGTGATTAGATTTGCTGACACTACTACTACTACGTAACTTTCTTGCTTTGTAGGCAGAGTCAGGACACCTACAACAGTGGATTTTTCACCTGGGTCTTGCAACACCCTATTTTTAATTCTGATAGGGTTCACAGCTTATGACAAACCAAGTATTGCTCATTAAAGACATGACAAGACACTGTTGTGGACAACTCATAAAAAACCTAAAACCATCTAGTAACAAGCAAGAACAAAATTATTTCCTAGTCTAACCAGACCATCTAGCCAGGAAAAAGCCTAAAAATCAAGAATCTGAAAATGTATGTTTGGGAAATTCATATCCTTTAAGATCACATACATCTATTTGTCACACATTGACAGGAATTGTACAGCTATAACTCTAAAAAACAAAACAGCAATATTCATATTTAAAGCCTGAAAAGTTTAGAATGTTTAAACATTATGAATACCTTTGTGGAGTGACTGATTTGTTTTGGTGAGATTTTTTTTTTTTTGACAATTCAATCCACAGCAGTATCACAGCTCTATTCAGATACTAAATCTGCACAGCACAGACCAAAGTGAGACTACAGCCCAAAGCTAGAGGTAACACAGCTTTGGACATCTGGGAGAGTTAAGAGAGACCATCAATATGAGTCAACATGAGAGGTGGCAACAACACGTTTTAGTAGAATAAGCTTTTCCAATGTATAATAGTCTTTTATAAAATGTATCATTTGAAAACAAAAATCAAAGACTACACTCCTCTGAGATGCAACAACAATTACCTTCCAGTTTGTGAGGCAGAACATAGATAAAAGCTGCATACAGCAGTCAGGAAGATCTAAGAACAGGAAATCATTTTCACAGTTTATTTGCACAGTCAGGTGCAAATGATGGAAATCTTTCGGGTCCTTTTGCTGTTTATTTCTGATAAATATATTTTTCTCAAATTTTCCCTTAGTTTCACTGCTGGACTGAATTCCCAAGCTCCTGTTACAGTTAGCAAGTTGTCAATCAAAGAGAGATTGCCTATGCCAAAAGTAGTTAGTAGTCTCTGCACATCTATAAGTGTATTTCTTGTTTAAAACATCATTAAACCAGTCTTCAGAGTTTTTTTATTATTCAGGTTTCTGTACTCAAGTAGCATTTGCCTTAGTTTTCCTTTTTATAATTTCTTAAGTAGTTTGCATGTCAAATTTCTATTATGTGTTCCAGAAGTTTATGAAACTACCATCAAGTTTAATTTAAGTTTCTTTGAAAGGACTTAAAAAGATAAAGTGCCTTCAAACGTTTATCACCTCCTTAAACAATTTGCTGCTTAGTAGTAAGCCTTTCACAGTCTTTAAAGGTAAAAACATACAATTTCATAATCCTTTTTAATCCCTCCACTTCAGTTTTCCATGCTTAAAGTGATCAGAAGAGAATTTTTGTTGTGGTTTGGTTTTTTTCCTTTGTGCCTATTTTCTATATACCATTCAAAAGCAACACATGCTCCATGGTGTACTCTATTTCCAGTGAGCAAAATTGTTAAAAAATGCCATCTTTCCCCTTGTGGATAGAATGGAGGTGCAGTCTCTGCCTACTTTTCAGTGCCAACTGGACACTGCATTATCATTTTAACAAGGTCTGCGCAGACACTAGCCTTTCTTGGAACAGAAATAAATGATGTCTGGCAACAATGAGACCTTCCTATTTCCACATTTATCCTTTAAGTATGACAACAGTGGCAAATCCTTGACCTAAGATACAGGTGGACTTCATTCCAAACAGGTGTCTCTGCTTTCCAGCATCATAAAACCAGTTCTTTTTGAAGTTCATATTTCAATAACTGGTCAAGGTGTCAAATAAACTAATTCCATTACTTACACTACATAAACAAAAGTCCGAGTATGTTAAAATAAGATAGCAGGGTCATGTATTGCCTAGCAACTAAGTAAAATTAAGTTATTTAGGGGTCTACACAGTTAAATTAAAAACACTGAAGAAAATAAACATATAGCATGTGTAAGTTTAAACCAAGCAAGACTCAATCATTTACAATTTGATTTTTAGGTTACTCAGGAGAGAACTGTCCTGTTCCCATTTTTTATTCCTCTGCTGACCCACTTGCCATTTGTCTTCCACAGACAAACAGAGAAACAGAATGAAAATGCTTTATGAAAACAACACATCACCACATATTTCTGTACCTTCCTATGAGCAGAACGCTACCAGGATATTTTCTGACCCTTAAATATAGAAGTTCTAATAGGCTTCTTATATCAGTGCTATGGTCATACAGTAACTACTGCAGGTCCTCATTACCAGGAAGCTGAATTTAGAGTGGCTTGCTAAGCCCAGTCATGCAGCTGAGCCACTGTCTCAGTGGTACAGAGAACTATCCAAACAACTTCAGTGAGTGTACTAAGGTGTCTATTGGAATATGAGAAGCCTGATTTCTGAGAAAACATAAAGCAGGTATGTCTAAACTATACTACTTTAAAAAAAGCACTTTACACTAAGTGGTAAAGCACAACATTCCCTTTTTTCAGCCTCAGAAAAAAAAATAAAAGGGACAGCAACATATGAAAACAGTGTGACAACAGCAATTCTAAAGTACCCGCATCTGCTAGCTACACAACATAGACAGAAAACTCATGCTTTTAAAAAGCTAAATCTGGGGTTAGAATCTACAGTACTTCACAAGAACAGGAAGAACAAAGAAGTAAAAGTTGAAATAGTTACCCTACTTGCTTTTTTTCAGAAGGCAAAATTTCAACTTTTATACCTTTCAGAAACAATGAGAAATTCGGACACTCAAAATATCACGTAATATTACACTAAATAATATACTAAATATGTTTAAGGCTCAGATCAGAGTGTTTGGATTGTTATTGCTAGAGTTGGTTCCATACTGTCCTGCCAAAGATTGCTTCACTGTCTGCAGATGCACCTTCTTAACAAAACAAAGATGAGCTGTATTCATTTTGGTGATGAAAATATCATATAGGTCAAACATATCACTAATGAAACAGTTAAAGCCAAATAAATTGGCTTTAAGAGACAAAGCCAATAAATTATATTTTAATTCCTGTATTCATCTATGAAGTTGCTTTTTTAAAACTGTATCTTTCATTCAAACCAGTAAGACTGGAAAAGGAAGTTATTAATGATGTTGAGAAGGCATGTTCGATACTTTGCTTCCAATCTCACTAATGAGGAATATTGTGGTTCTAATATAATTATTTAACCACAGAGATGAAGTACCAAAAGACCTGAGCTTCAGCTAGTGAGAAGAGACCAAAGGGTAATTGGGCAAGTTTGACATTTTCAGATGGGGTGGATCTTAACGAGATTTGCCAAAGATTACTTTAAAAAGGCTGTAAGTCTCTAACAGCTATTAGCAGTTATCTCTGAGCCCAAATAGAAAGTGGCATAAAAATGCAAATATAATTATTCTTTTTAAATTATGGGTTAAAGGAGGAGCTAAGGAGTTCACTGTCTGTAACCTTTACTTCAATTGCTGTGAAAAAAAATTGAATGCGCATCATGAACACCTTCAAAATAAGAAAATTAGCAACAGCCAACATGATTTGTCAAGAATCAATCATGTCAGACTAACTTAATTTCCTTTAGTGACAGTGTAACAAGCATTGGGAATATGGGAATGGTAGTGTCATTTATCTTGACTTCACTAATTGTCAAAACCTTTACAAGACAGTCCCAAGCATACCTACCTGGAAAATAAATTTAGTTGTAAATATTGCACTATCAAGGTTCATACAAAAAAAGAGGTCACAGGGATTTGTCTTGAGTCCAGTACTTCTGAATATTTTCATTAATAACAGGATAACAGAAAAAAAATCAACTTAGTGATTTTACAAAATCAACTGAGATGGGAGCAGCTAGAAAGAAGCTGGGAAAAAGGTAAGAATTTCTAGTGTGTTTACTTTAGCTAGACATCAGGTGACCATCAAACTGCTCTATCATTTCCACTGACATCAAAGATATCATTAAGATATCATATCTCTTCTCCATAAATTATGTGAAATAAGTGTTCTGGGCTTTTTCCTTTTGCTGTTCATCAGGGCAGAACAAGTAATTTAGGCACAGTGACATCTTTACAGAAACAGATTACCTGCCTGGCTATTACTGCTACTACAATTTTTCTTACCTCTGGCTTTGTCTTAATAACAAAAAAAAATTCTAATTCCACAACCCCAGCCTCTGGATTACATGAAGAAATTTGACGTAAAACAAACTTGCAAGAAGTTACGACAAGCAGCTTAATAGTCCAGCATTTTACTTCAACTGATGTCATTTTATCTCACATATAATATGCAGAAGAGAAAGGATGATAAGTGTGACATTTTTAACTGAATCCATTGAACTTTACTCCACTTACAGGCCCAACAGACTGAAGCCATCAGTAAATGCTGGTTCCAGTGCACCAGAAGGTAGATGGTTACTGTGAAAACTGCATCAGAGCTCTCTAGCCACAGGTGTTAGAAGACTGGCTTGCCCTTGAATTACACATTTTACATTTGTGCTTGAAAGATTAGCTTGGCCTTGAGTACATTTAATGTTTTCACTCAAAAAAAGGCAACAGGAAAATAAATACACATTAATTTGCTTTTTAATTCTCTTTCAGGCAAAAGCTTGAAGTGGTAATTTTTCCTGCAGATTTGACCACTGTGAGGCATAGATCTTTACTCTGGAATTACACCTCCCAGCACCCCATCTCATTGCTGCCATGTATAAATCCTCCATCATTTCAACAGCTGTGAGCAAGAGATGTGTACAACTGTTACTGGTAGACCTGGAACTGGCACACTTGGCAGGCAAGCTGCTGCACAGGTGACGGGGGAGGAAAAGGTGAGAAAAGGGAAGAGTGAGTCACCAATTTGCCTTGGAGGATGTATAAAAATTAATTTCCAATGATCACACAAAGGAAGTTGCCAGGAGCCAGTTACAGTGACAGGGGAAATCAGCATTCAGAATTCCTACGGCTGTGATCAAATTACAAAGAATAAAATTAGCCAGAGAACATCAAATGGAATGGCACTTATTTACTTTCCTTTGTTCTGCTTTCTTCCACTGAGAGAAATCAAAGGGTACTTTCTTTTACAAAAAAAGTCACAGGCAGTGGTGTCCCATGTATCTGCACAGATATACAGCACTAGAGTGAACAGAAAGGATGCGTAGCATCTTTTATCTCTTAGTACTCTGTGCAAACCCTGACAGCCTTGCTGTTTAAAACAGTCAAATCACAGACATTAGGAAAAAAAAAGTCTGAAAGAGGCTGTACCAGAAGCAAAAAGTAATGTTCATTTCTTGTTAGTGGAACTTTTAGGGGTCTGAGGAAGGGCAAAAAAGGTTAAAACAGAAATCAACACAAATGTCAACACTTGATTAGGGATCATAGCTCATTTGCTCTCTGACCTGAGAAATTCTCCAGAGCAGTTACTTCATGCAGCCTGGTCTCTCACTCTTCACCTGCAGTGACACTAATGTGTTTCTATAGCATAGAGCAACTCTGTTTCCTGCAGTTTTGTTCAGAAGAAAGGCAAGCTATTATTTTTCACCTCAGAGTATCTATTTAAATGTTTCATCACAAGAACAAAGCAGACAGTGCTACAGCAACCAGTCAGATGAGTGTCTTCCATAGCTCAGTGCCCAGTCGAGCTGTTTAATATGACTTTGTCTTTCCAACAGGTTCATTTACTCTGGCCACTTTATCTATAGAAGTTCCAGGCTCCCTTAGGTTCCTTGCACACTGAAGCTGCAATATTTCAAAGCACAGTAATGACCGACTTCCAGCTCTCAATTTAACAGTGTATCAACTCCAACTTCAAAAAACTTCCCAAGCAATCACCATTAGGTGAAGCAACAAGACCATGAAATTCATGCCATCACTATAAACTATAAGCCAGCTGTTTTAGTTTCTTAAGTGTCTTTAATTTCATTCTATTTTTCCCTAAGTCACTACCCAAATATTATTGCCAAGGACTTATCCCTTGCAAAGATGCTGGTATAGCACCAAAACAGTCATAAAATTTATAATCATATTAAACAATGCTAAACAAGACAAATTATACTTAGTTTCATGCCCTGGGCTTTCTAAGATGATCTAAATCACAGCTCCCTTTCACATGTGCTATGAAATTGGACTGAAGCCTGAAAAAGTTATAGTTTAGAGCCTATACTTTCCCCAGTTTGTTTAAAAATCTCTTGTATTCTGTCCTACATCTGCCATTCACAGAGTATCACAACTACCAATTAAGTTTCATTTCCCTTGATTACGTAAAAGAAAAAAAATACATTTTGTGTGCATACTTGGTACTTGTTCTTGTTTAGAACAAGTTTGAACATAATCATATATATATGATAGATATACCATGATGCACATATGTGTAGTTATTCTGCTTTTCAGTAGCTTTTCTGGGGGCTCTGGGTTGTTCATTTCCATCTATTTGTGATCATTCTTCCCCTTCTTTTGCAACCTAAAAATTGTGTAGTGTTCAAGCACTTATTTTCAAACTGGCCCTTAATCACTACTAAAATGAATATCTTTATGTTGTTTACACATAGACTGGCATAATTTCTAGCAGCTCTTACCTAGCACAAGAGATTTACAGTGAGCATACTGACAACCAAGTTTATTAAATATGCAAAAGTAACACAGAGAGCTTCATTGCTTCTGGTTTGCAGCTGTTAATATTTTGCTCAACCTGTGATTCCTCTCTTTTTCTACAACATGAATTTTCTAGAACATTAAGCTTTAGCATCAACCAACTTGAACCTCCAGGGAATATACAACTTCTCAATGTACTGGGCATCAATAACTTTAGAGCGTGTACTTGCTCACTAGAAAATTTTTATCGCTTCCTCAGTCTCTTATTAGGAATCTTGAATATTATTCATTAACATCCTTAACCCAGTGCATCATACAGTCATCATTGACTGAAGCATAGCTTTGGATTATTCCTAGATTGAACTACATTTTAAGATATTACCACACATTAGCCAAAGAAAATGTTATTTGTTTTTCACATTTTTCTATTGCTTACTTGTTGCATGGAATCACCACACAACTGTTCTTTTGTGTTTCTTCTAGTATGAACAGATTACCTGTTAATCTAAAACCAGTTTCATTATAAACATATGGAAAAATATTAGTGGTTTTTCAGCCACACAAGATCATTCCACTGAAACATGCTACTGATCACTGCTACTGTCTGTAGGTCAGCATGCGTACCAACAGCTACTCATGTTCCCAAACATTTTCTTTAATGCCATAGGAAGAGGACAGTAGCCATAGAGAAGCTCAATTAGCTGTTGCATTACACAAGCAGACTTTTTACAGTTCTACCCTCCTATTGCAGTCACTTACCAGCAGCATCAAAATAAAACCATGCTCTAAGTTTTAGCAACACTATTCCTATGGACTTGTCTCCTTTACCAAACTGACCCTAATTCATAGCTAAAAATAAATTTTAGCTGGTACCTTCAATTTATGAGGCTGTTTTGGAAAACAAAAAAACACTCTTGACATATGGAAAGCTAGTCTACATCTTAGACTTTTCCACTCAGACATATTATTGAATGACTGATTAAATAGGAGGGTTTTCCACAGTGTAAAGCCTGCTACTCCTCAGAACCTGATCACAGCTTCTAAAGATTTTTTCACAATCACAAAATCCATGGGTTGGTATGGGGTTTGTTGTTTGGGGGTTTTTGTTTGGTTTGTTCTTTCATTTTTTTAAAAATACTTATTAATTAAAACAGTTGTTGGCACCATAATTCAAAGGTGTTTTGTATTTTAAATGCTGTTTGCTAGGAACTTCCCTGCCCCACATCCACCATTTCCATCACACAATCATCAGAAACACTTGCAAAATGTGTATTGAGGTTTTCCTGGCTTTGAGCAACCTGTTGTAGTGAAAGGTGTCCCTGTCCAGGGGAGCTGGAACTAGATGTTCTTTAAGGTCCCTTCCAATTTAAACCATTCAACAATGCTATGTAATCTGTAACTTTTAATAAGCCTCCATGCTACTATCAGAAGAATCCAAACATTAAGAACCTGCATTTAAACTCTGAAGTTTCAGTAACAGAACGAGGAGAAAAACAAACATTTATTTCAACTAGTTTGCAGGGTTGAAACTTGCAGCAAATGATTACTTCTTTTTGCAGAGACCAATTAGAGAGCATTTAGAAAGAGAATTACAGTATTTGATATGGAACGCTCAAATTTAAACATGAAGAGTGACTGATCAGTTCATGCATTCTTCCTTAAAAAAAAAAAAAGTTCAAACTGAGTCCAAAGATGACCTCAGATGACTGTTCTAGGACCTCATTCCAAAAGCCAGCACAATGAAGCACTAATTGGTCTCTTTCAGAAGAAATGCCAAGAATTGTGTAAGCTTTGAAAACCAAAGATTCCGACTCGCCCCAGGAAGGATTCTCTCTTCAGGTCAGAAATTTGTAACATCAGTGCAGAGAAGCCAGCGCTTTCCCTGTTAGCACAATATTGAGCCCATAGATCCAGGGCTCATCAGGGACTGAGAAGCCTCTACAGCATCAGCAGCATTTCAATTTGTTACTTTACTTGCAGCACCTACCATGTTTACTATATACCAGAAATTATCGGTAAAAAGAGTTCCACTATGAATATGAAGAATTTCTTTCTGTAACACAGGACATCAGTTGTCAGGAACACCATTGACATCTTCCACTCACATTCAATTATCCAGCAATGCAGGACTGCCCAAGTTACTTCTGCTTTGAAGTAAAAAGCTTCGCAGTAAAGTATATCAAGAGCGCTCAGCATGAAAACGTCACAGTACAGCCAGAAAGCCATGCAGGTCTGCAGGCAATGGGTATGAAATAGGAAGCCTGCAAGGCAACTTTGGAACATGAAGTCTCAAAGCAGTTTGTCTTGATTAAAAACAGAGGGGAAGGCAAAAGGGAAGACAGACCTCTCCCAGAGTCCCTGGTGACTAGCAGCAGCAGGACAGCTTTGAACAACACTATTTTCTCAGCTACATAGCGAGCGCAGCTTTCTTAAAAATAAGCTCAAATTATCTGCGTGAGGCAGAAGACAAGACAGACTGTCAGTTCTCAAGATGGAAATTCATGAAGAACTATGCTGGTTTAGGCACCTACTGCTTCAGGACTTCATTAGTTTGGCAGGGTAATTAAGCTTTAAGGGAAAGGGTGCGGGGCACATGGAACGCTCCCTGAAAAATGGCAGCAATCAAAAAGCTTTATGGTAAAATACTACAGTAAGATGATCCTATATATCAAATATTGATCCAGCTCCTGTAAACACATGGTTTATGGAAGTAAATTTTCCCATTAATCCTACATTCATGCCTTAATAGAACTACCTCATATTTTATACAAATCTTCATTCTTGCTGCAATAGTAAGATATTTTCAGCTGAAAAACCAGACTTGCCTTTAAATGTAAGAGGATTCTAAAAGTATGCCCTGAAATACTTCACTCATCTCTCTCCATTCTTCCCTTCCAAAATATTACAGAAATGCTATTAAAGTTATATTTCAGAATCCATCTTCTCTCCTGTTAAGCTACATTCTGCTTGCAAATACAAATGCTTGGTGCAACAGTTAAAAATACCAAATTTATTAAATTTTGGACCTCTCCCACTTTGCTTCTCCTCGTTCTCTCACTTTAGAGGCAGAACACTAGAGAGCAGTGTCTTCTGTAAAAAGGGATTTACAATAGCGTACCCATTTGCATGGTTTTGTTTCTCACTGATCATAATTAGACAAATAACAAAATTGTTGCATTTAGGTCAGGCTCATCACTCAAGTTGTGCACAACCTTCCTCTGAAAGAAGGTAGTGGAATGATGCTCTTTTTGAATTTTGAAAATATCTGAAAAAGCAAAAGTAAGGGGCTGAAAGTCGTACACTATATTGAAGTGCCTTCTCATCACAGCCACAAAATTTGGATACGCACCAAATGCCTGACAGTACCACATTGTTACCATTGAAGTTACACTACAGCAAAAGGATTTGAAAATAAAAAAGTGTTATGCCTGCATAGCAGACTCATAGCAGACCCAGATTTAGATGAAAATTCAGGAGAGTAGTAAGAATTTTCCACACAGGGTAAAAATACTTCCTTTTGATAGGAAATAAGGCAACACAGTCACAGCTAAAAAGTGTCACACTATAGGTTTGACCTTTTTAGTCTTCACTCACAAGCTAATAGGGCACTAGCACAGAGAATCATAGAAAAATCACAAGCTGGAAGGCCCTTGGAGGTCACACAGTCAAACCTCCTGCCAATTTCAGGAGCCAATTTCAAAGCTAGGTCTGGCCACTAAGGACATTATCCACTACAGTTTTTAGTACCTCTAAGGAAGGAAAGACAACAGTCTCTTTGGGCAACCCACTCCACTGCTCATTACACTTGCTGTGCAGAATTGTTACCCTTATGCCCAATTTCCTTGCTGCAGCTTGTTCACACTGCCTCGTTCCTTTCATAGGGCACCTCTAAGAAAAGCCTGGCTCCATCTTCTCTAATAACAGCCCACTAGGTAGGCAGGAACAGCATTTGGAAACCCCCGGAGCTGCCTTCCCTCTAAATCAAATTAAGCCAGTTCCCTCCATCTCTACTCCTATGTCATGTGCTCCAGACTCCAAATGCTGCACTCTGCCCAGTTTCCCAGTATCTCTCAAGCTGGGGACCTGAAACCAACCAGAGTATCCTAGGTGTGACCTCTTGAGTGTTAAGCAGACAGGAATAATCATTCCTCCCTATCTGATGGCTACGATATTGCTCACAGAGCCTGCACTAACGCATTGTTTTTTTTCTCAGGTGCAAAAGTGTGCTTTGATGTCTTTTTTGTTGTTTTTCAAAAACTTCGCAGGGTTCCTGTCAGCCCACACCTCCCAACTTGAGTTGCCAATGAATGGGCACAACATTGACTGTTCCTTCACAATCTGATATCATTCACAAACCTGCTGGAGGTGCTCTGTGTCCCACTATTTGGGTCCATAACAATGTGCAAAATTACCTGTCTCAGTCCCTATCCTTAAAAACACCAACGACCCGGTCAGTTTTCTTCTCACTTTTTCACTCATCTATATCCTGTTCAGATCTCCCCCACTTGACTATCAAAAACTGCGCCAAACGCATTTCTCAAAATCAAGATCAGGGAACAACTGCTTTCTCTTCATCCGAAGAGACAGCAATAACTTTCTCAGACCAAGTAATCAGGTTGGGCACCCTTCTTAAAATCCATGGTGGCTCTCCACAATTATCTTGTTCTTTTACGCCTAATCTGAACCATTGCCTGGGGACTTAGTAAAATATTTCTTTTAGGATTGAGGACGCATGGGTTCTTGGGGAAAAAGACTTAGTGAGCTCTTAAATCTCACTATCAAAAGGTCTTCCCAATACTATACCTACAAGTTTCTCCTGAAATTCGGTCTATTCCTCTCATCTCCATCTCCAATCACAACCACATTTTGCATGTGTAGTAGTCACCTGTCTTCATGAACCAGCTCCTTCTATACTCTGGAAGAAGATGGGATTTCTCCAGATCTCATCTCTCTCAAGTCTATCAACACAAGAAGGTATCCCTCCCTTCAGTATCTTTTTTTTTTTTTTACCAGACCCCTCTCAAGTTCCAAAGGGAATCAATCCATAACATGCTCACAGTTAACAGCTGACATCTTGCCTACCCACCAAAGGCTCTAATTGCCCTTCTATGTCACTGAAGCTGCATACAAAAGGCACAATTTTATACCAACAGAGAATTACATTCCATTATATCTACTATATTTCCAATCTGAATTGAAATTGTTGTCCATATTTCTAGTTTTTGTCTTTTTGACTTACTGGATAGTCATTTCCATCCTCCACCTTTTTTTTTAAGCTATTAAAAACTTACACCCTTCAGCCTTCTTTTATGTAGTAATCACAGCAACAAATCAATTTTTATGTCCCAAGACTTCCAGATGCCTATCAAGTATTCTCCCACCAGTTTTCAGTTTTCCAACTTAATCCATATCCAAAGAGAAATTTTGTCCATCTCATTAATTTTAAATGATCGTAAAATTATGTGCATTCTTAGCCTATGCATGTTTCTCCAAATGATAAGGTTTCTTGTCCTTTCAGTCACTAAACACCATTGTGTAATCTTGTTGCACTTTAAGTTCTGAAAGTCAGTTGTACATTAAGCCTATGTTCTGCTTTCCACACACTCGAGTCATGTTTCATTCCATCCTTCCAACATACGCTATCTCAGGAAATCACTATGGATGCCAGTTCTACTACAGTCATTTTTCAACACAAACAAGGTGTAGGTGTTTGGAGGTGGGGTGGTTACCATTTATATACTTAGCTTTTCTAAAACTACAAATCCTAAACTCATCGATGTCTATCATAGATATCATTCACTAACTGTTTCAAAACAGCCTTCCACCCCCTTTTTTTTTTTTGTACTTCAGTAGTTAATGGCCACTATATAGAAGGTTCCTTTTAATTCTTGCCACCACTCTTCTACAAGGCTTTATGGTAGTACAGTATCGAGCAGTTCAGACTTAACTTTCTCATCTGAAAAAAAAGAAAATGCATAATGTGATGCTTTTATGACAGAGGCACTGCTTCATTTTCCAGCCACTACTTTTATAGGGCAGCCTTCAGAAAACTTCCAAAACTTTTTTCACATTTCTACTATCCACTAAATATCTACTGCATCAGTGATATAATGCCTACTCTTCAACCACACTTGAATACCTGTATTTAATACCTGAACGTGACCAAGTGGCAGTGATTCTTTTTCTAAATCAACTTTAAGTCATGTAAACATGAGAAAATTCATCTTCGTTGAATTCATTGGAATGAGGATTAACCTACTCATTTCTCAACACATACTTAACATATCTTTTTTTTTTTTGCCTCACCCCCCATAACCTTCACAATTTTCAAAATTTCATAGTGACAAAGCCTTTGCTGCTACTATCAAAATTCAAAATAATGTAAATGTCCTCTGGAATGCAATCACCAGTGTCACAGCAGAAGAGGATTTCGGTTGACCTCAGCATTCACTGTACTTTTAACTTCCTGTGGTTTTATAAATTTAATACCAGTGATTAAAAAAGGAAACCACAGAAAATGGGTGAACTGCATTTTAAATTATGTATTCTTAAAAAGAACTACAAGATACATGTTTCTGATGCATTATTTCCTTCACAGCTAAGGAAGTTCAGGAACTCAGTTAAGTTACCATGTATCACTTCAAGAGCAAAGAAACATGTTGGATCAGGTTTGAGATTATTTCATACAGAGGGTAATATTTATTTATATTTAAAAAGGGTTCTTAAGAAGTCATCACAGAAGAAACAAGAAAATACTTGCTCAGCTGCTAGCTATGTTCCTCAGTCTGCCCTTCCATGGATGACTGCTCCAGACCCTGAATGCTAGCAATGTGTTTCAAAAATACCAAGTCAAGCTCCGCAAATCTGATATATATTTGGGGGTTATTTATTACCTACCTTGCAGAGAAGCACTATTATTTCACTTCTGTCAGGGTAGTTGGACAAAACCTCCCGATTTTCTACTTCATTTTCATAAATAATATTGTAGTTCTGCTCTCTCATAAGAGTTCTTATTGATTTGTATCTTACAATGGTTTTTGATGTTCCCAGTAAAAATCTAAATTCACTCTTGCCTGAGCTAGTGGGATATACCTAATAGAAGACGTTCTTTAAGGAATAATCACATAGTAGCAGGAACACAGAGCAGAGGACAGACCCTACAAAGGATTTTTCTAGTTACAGAAGAGTTAAGAAACAATAAAGCAAAACTTACTCCACATTATCCTGACAACATAATGCTAAGTAAACACATTTTGCCCTGATATGCCACTAGGTTCAGCTTGAAAGAATCAAATAGGAATAGTAGAAAAAAAGTTACATCTGTCAAAACTCACATTTGTTCAAAGGAATTGTTGATAGAAAAAGCAGCAAAAGAAGAAATATCCTAAACTTTGGGGTTTCTGTTTTTCAGCAATGCTGTGATATATTACCAAAAAGTTTATTTTTGTTTCTACTTTTAAGAAATTTGCAAAATAAAGACTATGAATGCTGAGCATTGCATTTACATGAAGCTGCTAATAAAAGGAACAATTATGACTTTCCCCAGTACAATAATAAAGCCTTGGTTATTCTTTTATAAACAATACAGTTTAAAACAAACACTATCTTCAAGTGCTTCACTGGCACTCTATTAGGCTTCAAAGGGCACTTCACATGAAACACTTAGATGCTACTTCATGAAGCATGTACCCTGTACTAAATGCAATAATTCACACTCGAGTAAATAACTTCTCATTGGCAGAACTGAACTATTAAAATATCCACAGAGTTCACAAGACATGTATGAACTTGTGAAATTCTGAAGACATAAGTATACAGAGCACTACAAGAAATCCTTCCTGACATGCTGTCAGTTGCTTTTAATTTGTAATTTCCATAATAGTTGCTCATCTAAGTATTAACATTTCCATCACCAGACTTCCATATATCATTGCCTTACATTGACATCTGCTGGAAGTGACTGGGATTGTAAACCCTTCCTTTTCTCCTCAATGTGCATCTGTTTTAACTCTACAGGCAGATCAACAATTCTACTTTAAGCAAATTAAGCCCATACATTTGAAAAAACTAAGCTGTGTGACTTGTTAACAAGCAGGAAAACATAAAATATGTAATTTTAAGCCACAATAAAAATTCCATGGCTATCACTGCATGGATTCTCAATCACAAAAATATATTTTAATAACAGCCTTTGAGAAGATATCTCTTTTACTAACCTTTGGGTAGATTTAAACTCAAAGTATCCAAACATTTACTAGGCTCTCAGGCACTAAATAATTCTGGTTTGACAAACATTGTTACAAACAAGCTTATGCGCAAAGATGTGACTAAGTAGGTTTTAAAGCACTTTCAATTTCCTGGTGCTTATGAAAAGACAATTAAACCCGTATCTTTACACTCATGAAAGAAAAAGATTTGCCTTATTCCCAAAAGCAAACAGAGCTGTTAAATGACAGAATTGAAAAAGAGAAGAATTGAGGCATGCTTGTTAAAATACCTTGTGTGCACACATTATGAAGAATGACAGACAGTTTGAAGATACACCCCTTAGTACAGCTTTGTAAACAGAAGCACACTGAAACACCCATTTGAAAACAATGTGATTTTTCCCCATGTGCCAGAACTTGCTCTACAAGCTTCACTTTTATGAACCAGACACTGAATCTATCCTTTTCTTACTCCATACTATACTACAGACATGGGTTCTTTTACCTTGATGTCTTTTTTTGTATTTCTCATAATAGAAAACACAATTCTGATTGAAACAAGCAAAATGAATGGTAGTGGCTTTGCTTGACCATCAGAACAAGACATGGGCATGCATGTAGGTTTTCACACTGTTTGTACACAAAACTCAGGCATAGTTTCACCAGATAAAACTGACAGTTTTGAAGTATCACAAGCAGCAAGAATAAAAAAAAGTTGAGGCAGCCAAATAGAATTTCTATAAGATTATGTCAACTTACAGCTGAAGGAAGATCTATCTGATTTTATATTTTCATAAAGTTATGAAGCAGGATCCTTATATTAAAGTCCACAAATACATCACAGTATGACCATTCCATATAGGCATCAACACCACAGAAGCATTAACTCATGGACTTCACAGACCACTTGTTTTGTTGTTTTGTTTTTATTTTAATCTGCTGAGTGATCAACCTACTTAATTTGTTCCTGTTTTTTTATTTTTAATTTGAGATTATTACCACACTCTTAAAGTTCTGAACCTGTTCAAAAGAAAGAAGTAAACACAGTCTTGGTGGAAGCAGAAATAGCCAGCCACCAAAACAGGTAACAGCAAAAATATCAACATCAGTGGCAACTTATGTCAACCTCTTTTTCCTCCAACTCTTCTTTATTTTTTATCTGTGGAAGAACTCCATAAAAACAGGCAAGTGAAGACAAAATCTCATGGCTGCATATTAGTTTGCTGAACTTATTCCTAATTAAAAGTTTCTTGAAGCTCAAAAGCAAAACCACTGAGCATGTAAAAACACAGTTATTCTGCATAATGGGTACCCAGGAGTTAAAGTACTACATTTAGTAAAAATTAAGCAACTCCTTTGAGAAGGAGATGCAGTAGTATTTTACAAAAGATCACTGAACATTAATATTCTCCTTCCAGACACTTCAATGATAGGCAGGAGAGCACTTTTTAAAAAATGCATCACTAACAAGCACAGGGTAGTTTTGTATTGCATTCTTTAACAAAAAGGGCACATGAGAACATCAGGCTTTAAAAACAGACTAGACTGTCATAAATATCTAGACTCTCATCCCATTCATACTTTTTTTTTTTTTTAAATCTCAGAAAGACAACAGATCAGCATTAGACACTCAAGATTTGGGGCTTGCATTTCTTACCTTACAAAGCTTCTGGTAACGGGGAGAAGAAACTGCCATCCTCTGTAAACGATGCAACAACACCACAACTTTCTGCAGAGACGTTCTCACCACAGCCATCATTTTAAGTTTGCCACACTTCTGAAGACACCTCAGAATTTGCATTATAAATGAAGAGCAACTATCATTTCCTCCCGGCCACTGGACAATGATTTGCCAGCTTTCCGAGCATGCTCTCTTCCAGGACTGCTTTTGCAAGCCACGAGCTTTATACGTTTCAAAGGCAAAGGAGGTTGATATAACATAAGTTTCTCTCCCAGAATAACCCCACGAAAAAAATGCAAAAAAAACCCCCAGCTTTCACAGATTTTTTTTAACTGGCACTGCTGAGCTCTGCTTGTGCAGAGGGTATATGAAGTTGTTGAGCAGGCAAGCGTCTGCCACCGTTCAGGAGTGCACTAAATAGCCAGGAAAGGTTATTAATTTAAGCCTGAAAGGTGCAGGAACAAAAAAAGGGATTCCTTCAGGAAGACGGCGCCAGTGTATCACAACAGTTCCTCTCCCCTACTAGCCGCTTCCTATCAGCAGACTGAGCATTTGCTCCCTCAGTCTGGAAAAGGATGCTCTTGCTCTCAGACTAAACGCAGCTCTGGCAGAGCTGTAGAGTGAGTGAATAACAGACTGTGTTATAAATCTTGAGAGAGGAGCAGAGGGATACCTGCCCTAATTATATCAGCCATATGTTAAAGACTAATAAATCACACGGGCGCTTCTCAAGATTAGATTACCTAATACAAAAGGAAAAGCCACAGGGGGTAAACCTCTCTGCTATGAAAACTCTCTTAAAGCCAGTTTAGTCAAAGGGATCTCAAAGGATTCTAACTTGTGCCAGAATGTAGGAATGTTTTTCAGGAGCTGGTTCCAATTAAAATCTTTTTCCTGAATGACTTATTAGGACAAGAAAGAATAAGGTTTTGACAAATTAAGAGCATACAGTTGTGCCATCACCCCTTTTTCTAGCCATTCTTGAATCCAAACAGCTAACATCATTTTGATGCTTTTCCCATGACAAAGCAGAATTATTTGAGCCATCTAAGGATGGCAGTAGGATGTTCATGAGCATGGAATTGTTTTGCTACCAACAAGGCACTCCCAACACAATACAGCTATTTATTAATACTTCAAATGGAGCTATGATGAATCTACTTCGAACTGTATTAGAGGAGCAAAGTAGTAGCAAAGATTCAGGGAGACTATTGCTAACACAGTAGGCGGTAGGCACCATTACAAGTAATTGTATTATTTAACATCCATGTTGCCACATGAACAAGTCTATATGCACTTCAAGCACACCAATCAGCACAATATGAAGGCACCAACTACTAGCAGCATGACAAGTTCACATGATAATGCATAGTCTAGATGCCAGAGGACTATACAGCAGCTTGCCTCTTTTCAGACAATTTTCATCTGAGGGGACAAACGCCAGGTACAGGTTCTTCATACAGGACATAAAAAACTTACCATCCAATTCCGCTAACACAACCTTTACATTCTTAATTTTAGAACTGACTTAATATTTCTATCCGTCCCCAGGCAAACCTTTCTACCTGCTTCCTGCTACTCTGTTTTGTTCCTGCTCTGTCCAGCACCAATAAAACTATTTTGAGGAAACAGCCTTAATTCTACCCAGTATTATACAGATTTAACCACCTGTGTTCTCTGTCTTGTCAGACTTACCATTTTTCCTCATCTCCACCACTCATCTGAATTATTCCCTTGCAATCCATTGCTCCTGAGGCTACTCTTCTCTCCCACCAGAAGTCTGTTCCTTTAACCTACCAGCTATAGGTACCAGCATTAACTGATACACTGTTACAAAACATCTTTTGAGCAAACCTATGAGGCAAAACAGGTCCATTAATACTGAGGCATTCAAAAATAACTGTGTAAGAGCACAAACCTCCTGTGTAAGACAGAACCCTTGGTCCACATCTACCTCTTCCTTTCAGTTCTTCTTTTTCCCTTTTCAGCTAACATACAAGTTTGAATCAAGCAGTGAGACAAACATCCCAACAATTAGTCATGTTGATTTTCATTCACAATAAAGCAAAGCTTTCAAATTATTTGGAACATCTTTATCTCTGTAGGCATAAGATTTCACACACATTGACTCAGCATTACATCTTACTATTACCTAACTCATTTTCTGCATCTTGTTCCAAATTAGGATTTAACCTCCTTCAGGTGGCTGCTAAGCATTTTGCAACGCAGACTGGAGTGTTTCAGCACTAACCTGAAAAGAAAGTCTTCTGCAACATTTAAATACTTAAAGAATGAACTGAAAGACTGATGCTGTAATTGTGCATTTCCTCCTTTACAAAAAGAAATCATCACCACATTTGAAATACGCCTTATTTGCATAGATCTGTTGCTAGCCTCAGCTAGAAGGCAAAAGGAGGTTTCAGCACTGCCCAGCTCAGATTCCACTTGTGGAGTGGTTTGAGCTGCACCTGCGCAAGTTAGTCGCAAAACATAATGAAGAATAGTCCTTGCATGCACACAAACAGGTGCCAGTTTAACAGATGACCCTATTTTGAAAATGCATGATTCATAACAACAACAAATTTATCAAGTTTTGTCTATCCTCAGCACATATTTCACCCATAATTTACCACACCTTAAAACTCACAACACAGTTTCACTCTGTGCAAGTGCCTTGGGGGCAGAGACATCTTAACATATGGCAGAGAAAGTAACAAGCCCTGTGTTCTTACAACCATTGAGAGGAAACACTTCTTCCCCTGTTCATATCACAAAGAGAACATTGTTACTTTAAATCGCTCAACAGGGGAAGAACAGAAAATGATCTTTGTTTAATTAGATATTAAGCTTACAAACTTGCAAATGAATGAGCTTGATTTTTTTTAAGGTATACCAAGATGAGAGCTTCATTTTGTTTTCAAAAATTCATTTCAACAAATACTTAAAACTAGAAACATTGCTTTTGCAGTGTTTTGCCAGTGTCACAATACGAATGTCTTTAGTTATATTTAAAGTGAGATTGAAAGATGATGACAGGAGAAAGTTCTTTTTGGAAGCTATTACACCACATCAGTCTTTGACATGCTCTACTTCCTTTGGTAGCTGAACAAAGCTCATGATATTATGTAAAACCTTGAGTAAGTTAACTGATTATGCTTCAAATGCACAGTGTGTAGAGGCATACAGTTACAAGAAAAGGTAGAGAATATCAGGTAACGGAAAGCTAAATAAGGGGAGGTCAAGGGCAAGCAGCTACAGCTGCCTTCTCAATGGTTACAACCAGGACAACGGGTATGGTCAAGAGCTGGTTATAGACCTTCTCCACACAGCAGACAGTCCTGCCTATCAGTTCTGTCACACAGCACAACTCCAGCAATTTTAACCAGACTGCAGCTCAATGAAGGAGAGCGAACAATCTTCTGTGATCAAGGTACTTCACAGCTGCGTGGAGCCAACAAGTAAATCATGAAATAACAGTTTTATCTTGGCATGACTGACGACACAGAATGCAAGGTAATGCAGAAATAAGTCTATCTACACACAACACCAACTCATGTTGTTAGCTTTCTTTGGCCCTGTTTTTAGGTCTTCCACCTCCATTACACTTGTTGTCTGGGTTTATTTTGCCAAAAGAAAGTATAATGCTATCTTGTAGGTGCTGCCATTAGAGACCAGTCTCAGCTTTTCACAAAGAGCCACAGCTCTACAGACGAGTTGCCTGAGTGACCAGAATCATATAAATACTGGTGAGTCATATGTTATCTTCAACAGATGTGAGCTTCAACAATGTATTTTCCTCTTCCTTGTGATTACAAGGAGCAGCTTGATATCTGATATTCAAGCTGTCTTGTTTTATTTAAATCCCGTGTATATACGTTCAGATTAACAGCACTACTGAAAGCGGCACATTTTTTCATTATAAGCTGTTCAAACCGCATGAATATAGACCACGGATGACATTATTCCAAATCCAAAGTGTCAGATGTAATGACTAATCTAGCCACCCAGTTCTGTGCATATTCAAAGAACTCTACTAAGTGAGGCAATCCAGTTGAAGGAAAAATATTAAAACATTCTCAAGAAAGATACATAAAGAACACTTACATCAGGTAAACAGGGCAAAGGAAAATAATGTATCACAGAAACAAAATCCTTTTATCCTTAGTGACGTTCAACCTTCTGCTACCACAGACCCAAAGATACTAATTTTTAAAAGAACTGTCAGGTCTTTACATCCTTTCCTCCAGTCTTCTCCCCTCAGTACACTGCACCCTTAACGCAGATCGAACCCAGCTCCTGTCTCTCCCTCCTACCTCCCCCAAAGGAGACAAATGGGATATGCAAAGGCAGAACAGCCAGATGATATGGTACTCAGCTAGTCCTTGCTTCTCAGGGAGAAAGAATCTCCCTTCTAGACTTTAGGAAAGTTAGGGTGTCCATATATTAAAAAAGACTGTAAGTGGTATCAGTCTTCTCAGTTCTCAGGTTTCAAGTCTATGGCCTGTACAGAAAGGAAAGCCAACTGGGGAGCTACTGGGGAGCAGAAGAGGGAGAAGAGGTGATCCAAGCATGATAATTTCTTGGACTGCTGGAAAAGCAGGAGGCTGGTGGCAGGCAGGTAGGAGACAGTGGAGTTCAGAAGGGTTTTACTTGGAGGGAAGTAGACCAAATTGTTTGGCTGGACAATCACACAACATGACTTGATTTAATCAAGTATACACCTCCTGAATACAGGCATCCTCCAAGGTTTAATATACTTCCTGAACACAGTTCAATGACATTGAAGAGCCTTTAGTGCCACAGATGTCTGCAAAATATGTATTTCAAACCTTAGGAAGAAAAATCTGCTTCCTTCACTCAACTGACTTATAAACTACTGGTTTCCAATCAACTTCCAAGAGACTGCAGGTTTCCTCACTCTAGTAGATAGCTTTCCTTTATAATAGTTGCCATTGAGAAAAAGCATGAATAACAGCAGTATTATTTAGTTTCTCACCTGCATCTGCTTTCTGAGTTCCCTTATGCAGGCACTGTCCTGAGCAGTGTTCTCACGCTGGGATGCATCTGCTAGAACATTAATTGTTGTCTCTGCCTCTTGAAGCCACTTGAGGAAGCTCTCCATATCCTTGTGTGAGGCCTGCAGTGTTTTCAGCTCTGTCTCCAAGAAATTCTGCCTATCAACAGCTCTGAAAACAAGACAAATGTCAGAATACTCCCTTGTAACATACAGCATTACACACATCATGATGAACCTAAAAGGAAATCTGAAAGTTATCTCTATTAAAAAATCATACATCTGCCATAACTTGTTTTATTATTTATATCATTGTTTCTCTAGTTATTAAATCTATAGCTACCCACAGATATTCTAAGCTGGTTATATATGTCACAGTCTTTTTAAAAAGCCATGTAGAAGAAATGTAATTATTAATTAAAAACCTCTTTCTCTTTTTGCAAATTAGCATCACAGACTTATGGTCCCCCAAATGATAGTGTCATCTCTGCATGTGAAGTGTGAATGCTTTTCCTCATCAACAGAAATCACACAGAGTAGAAGCACTGAGGGTTTGGGGGATCTTTTTTCCACCTCTTTAACAGTGAGCAGAAACACTTCTCTGAATTTGTAAGAGTTAAAGCACAGGGGGATGAGAAGCCAAATACCTGGTTCTCTCTGCTAAAAGACAAGACTTTTGACACTATCACTCAAACAGAATAATACACTGTGATCATAATAGTGAAGTCATGCTAAATGTGCTTAAATCTAAAAAAAGACTAGCAGCATATAGTCCAAATTTTCAATCACTCCAAAAGATCTCCAGTTGGTACAAACATAAAAGTTCGCTTATAAAAGGATTTTTTAGGATATAAGGAAATAATTTTAAACGTTTTGATTATTTAGTTTCTAAGGAACTTCAAAAGATTTCCTAGGAAAAAAGTTCACATTCTACTTCTGCACAATGCAACTGTTTCTTTGTCATTAAGATGAAACTCAGATGGGAAACATATGCCCAACAATCCTAAAAGCACTGCTTAACAACATCAATTAAAGCATGACAAACTAAATTCCATCTATTTGAGGTTGTTGTTCCGTATCCTTCTGGATCCCTTTTCCCAAAATCAGGACAGAAGAAAGAACTAAACTGTCCCAAACCAGGACACTGTACAGAAATCCCTAACAGGGTTATTATTTAGAATGCTGCTGCTAAATAAGTAGGAAGTTCAATTTCATTTTCACATCAAGTACATCATATTGTAAGGTTTCATGGGTAAAGTGATATTTATTTTCAAGTAAGACAAGGCTAATACACTCAGCATTGGATATTTTCACATGAATTGAACAAGTTTCTCCAGACAGGCCCATCACACTTCTGTCTTCTGCCTCCTCCTGTTCCACTTAGGCTTTCTTTCTTCCTTGCCATGCTGTGGCAACAATACTGCTCAGCAGTATTAATGAATGACTATGTTTAGAATCACAAATTTCAGAAGTAGTTAAATATTCTTTTTAGAAAAGAAGCTGCAGGTGTTCAGTACCAATCAGGGTGACATTTCAAAGCAGGTATTCTGGTTTCCTAAGTCATCAGAGAAGACAGATGCAAGGAAAAGCTGTTTTCCTTCAAGGGCAGCAAGAAAATCTCATGCAACCTCAATTTTACCAGACTTACATTCCTGAGTACCAGCAAAACCAACTTTATTTTTCTAGAGGCTACTTGCAAAAAGATAATGTTGCAATTTCCACTTTAGGACTTAGGTCTTAGATCATTTGTTAAGAATTGCTTTATCCAAAATAATGTGAATCANGCACTGATAGAGGCTGCCCAGGGAGGTGGTTAAGTCACCATCCCTGGAGGTGTTTAAAAGACGGTGGATGAGGTGCTGAGGGGCATGGTTTGATGGTTGACAGCAATGTCGATCATGGAGATCTTCTTTCCAACCTGGTGATTATGCAATTCATGCAACTTCATGCTTGCCCAAGTTTAGGTTTCTGGTAAACGATTTGTAGGGCAAGAAGCTTCTCACTTTAAACTCTGGAATGCATTACCCACTCTTGAGAAAAAAAATAAATACCATGCTAAAGATTACAAATGGTTTGATAGATATTGCCTAGAAAAGATAACAAGCATCAGCTCAAAAATGAGAGCAGACCAAGGAACTGTGAGGAAAATGTAAAGTAAAAGCAGTTATGAGCTCTGACTTCAAAACCCTCTCCCTCTGCAGGGATTTTCTTCCCTAGCAGGGGGTTAAGGCCAAAGGTGGAAGAACAGTAGTGACATCAGGAAGAACAGACTAGTAATAAAGGTGACCTTCAAAGAAAAAGAAAAGCCCTAAAAGATGAAACACTAAGTGACCCAGATCTCCACGTTTAAGTACCGATGTGTTAGGAACTGAGACAACCTAAACTTTGTTGTCAATAAGATACATTGAAGAGTGCTGTCTTCAGCCTAAAGTTTTAATTTCTCAAACTGCTTGGTTGAAACTAGAGGAAAGAATGAAATCCTATTACAGTCCCACTGCTGTCATATTTGAATTAAAGCTGAAAATCATTCCTTTCACTAAATAGGTACTCTAGTGTCCTAAACTGACAGATTTAGAATAGAATCACCAGGTTGGAAGAGACACACCAGATCATCAAGTCCAACCATTCCTATCAAACCCTCAGCACCTTGTCCACCTGTGCCTTAAACACCTCCAGAGAAGGTGAATCAACCACCTCCCTGGGCAGCCTGTTCCAATGCCCAATGACCCTTTCTGTGAAAAATTTTTTCCTAATGTCTAGCCTAAATCTCCCCTGGTGGAGCTTGAGGCCGTTCCCTCTTGTCCTGTCGCCTGTCACTTGGGAGAAGAGGCCAGTTCCCTCCTCTCTATAACCTCCTTTCAGGTAGTTGTAGAGACCAATGAGGTCTCCCCTCAGCCTCCTCTTCTCCAGGCTGTGAGATTTACAACTAACTTTCTAAGATTACATTAGTGCTTTTAAAGAACACCTGTACAACAGTACAGAACACTTTCACAGAACAAATACTTTCATTTCCTTCCAGAAAAAGGCCACAATTATAAAACAGAAAACATAGCATTCTGTACTACAAATTAATGACAACCCCATGCTAGGAAAAGATCACTTATATTTTCAATGATTCTAATAAAATTAGAACAACAAAAGACAGAGGGCCCCTTCCAGATTGTAAAAAATAAATATAAAGAGAATACAGAGAATCTCTCACAAATGCAGCTCACTTCATTTAATACAGTGATACTAGAGAAGTTTGCAGCAGACTCTTAGCAAAGACACATCCAAGAATAATAAAATTGTAACTCTAAATTTTCATTGTAGTGTTTCAGGTTTCTATTCCACCCAATTATGTTTTTCAGACTGAAACTTTAAGTTTGCAATACATAAGTGTATGATCAAAAGTCAGTCAGAAAATAACGTCCAAGACAGCAACTCTAATCCACTACCGAGGCAGTAAAACCAAAGAATTACTACAGTTTCACCTTAAAGTATAAATACAGAACATAAGCAGCCACTGGTCAGAGTCTTCAGTTTACACAACCTCAAGCTTCAGTCTCTTAATGGCAACAGTTTCAAATTAAGCTCCTTCAACTTTACAGGCCTTGGCTATAGTCCTCCCACTAGCGTTCTTGTGCTATTCAAGACTGATTCTCCCAGATGATGTTACTAATATCCTCGTTCACAACCTCCAAGCATGGGAACAAACTGGTATTTTAAAGCATTATGTTATAATATAGATACAGAACTGCAGTTATAGAAACCATTGTGTCACATGTCCTCCACGTACAACCCCTGCATGTCCCAAGATCTGCCACAAGAAGTAAACCTCAAGGATCACTAGTCTTTATTTATTGTGCTTAAGTATGGAAATATTCATTCTCTTGAGAAGGTGCTTTTGCTGCACATTCTTCCCTTTTAATTCTACTTTGTTTTCCATGGGGTTAAGTCAAGAAGTTTTATGCTCTGGCTACCAACTGGATCTCAGAGTTCTCCCTTATGTTCTGTCTCTAGTTAAAAAACAAAGCAGATAATCATCTTCCTAAGGTTGCAGATTGAAAAACAGTAATCCAAGTGATCATAGTGGAGCTTCAGTTATACACACAGTGCAGTTGCATATTATTCCAGACTTTAAGCAGGTTCAAAAATAATTACAGGCTTCCAGGCAGGAGCTGCTCTTCCTAGTCACCTGCTCTGAGTGGTGGACAGAGTTATGTCAATTCTAGCCAAACACTGCAGAATTTGAATGTGAATGAGTCTACTACAGATCTGTAGTCTACTGTTACTGCTAATCCAACAAGGAACCGTTTCCCCTTACTCTCATGTTGAGATGAAGCAAATGGTATTTTTGAAAAATTAGTTTACTTTGAGCAAAGAAGGATCTGATGCCAAAAAGGCTGCAGTCCCTAAACTTAATGCAAACGAGTCATCAGGAAGGGCCATTTCAGGAATTGACCTCATCCCTATTTTCTAGTTCTGAAAAAGTAAAAGTAAAAAGCCCAAGAATTTTTGTCATCTGTCAAAGTCTTTCCCAAGGTCTACTGGATGTTTTCTGAAGAATCATGAAGTTTTCTGCACCACAATTGTGAAATGTTTTACTTGCTTGAAAAATCCTACATCTCAAAAGACCGAGATGATAAATTTTATTCTCTCTGAAACGATCCTACAGAATGAGCCATACAAAGTTTTTCCTGTTTTGTATCTCATCTCTCTCATTAGACATCACCAGGAAACCAGTTGTATAAAACTCACTGCCATTTCAAAAGCACAAAAAGAGAAAAGCAACAATTCCCTTATAAGGATAATCACGCACATTTGTTTTCATTGGAAAAGGCCTTTAAGATCATGTCCAACTGTAAACTCAACACTGCCAAGTTCACCACTAAACCAGGTCCCTAAACATCAGGCCTACATGTCTTTTAAATGCCTCCAGGGGACTCAACCACTTCTCTGGACAGCTCATTTCAGTGCTTGACGACCACTTCAGTGAAGTGGTATTTCCTAGTATCCAGCCTAAACCTCCCCTGGCACAACTGGAAGCCATTTCCTCGACTCCTATCAGTTGCTACTTAGGAGATTAATACCTACCTCATTATAGCCTCTTTTCAGGTAGTTGTTGAGGGCAGTAAAACCTCCCTCAGCCTCCTCTTTTCCAGACTAGACCCCAGCTCCCTCAGTCACTCCTCATAAGACATCCAAACCCTTCAACACCTTCATTGCTGCTCTTTGCAGATGCTCCAACATCTCAATGTTTTTCTTGTAGTGAAGGGCCCAACTGGAACAAAATATTCCAGGTGCAGCCTCACCAGCACTGAGTACAGGCTCACCATTACTCCCCCAATCCTGCTGGCCACAATATTTCTGATAAAAGTCCAGGTATAAAGCAACACTCCACTCTGCTTCCTTCATTACCTACTTCTTGCCTCTGCAAAGTTCTCCTCCCCTCATTCCCAAGGATATAACATCAATTTCAGACACATTACCACCTAGGATTTTTATTCCCTTAATTGACATCTCATTAGGAAAGCAGTTGCCCCTTTCACATGCAGGAATAACACGCATATACATATTTAGGTTGTCAAGTCCCCCACTCCCATATAAACAGGATCAATTTTGTCTTCTGTCCCTGTAACCACAAAGCATATCATCCTTTAAGCTGCAGGCACTGAGTCAGGTACTATTCTAAATGTTAATTTGCTATCAAATACTAAAAACAATTTCTGTGGAAATAAGATTACCTTGCAGGAAAAAATATATTATGCATATGAAAACAGCATATCTTCATTAAGACACATTTGCAAATGTGTCCTAATAGAGGATGAATAGAAAGAAGCTTCAAGTCTCAGTTCCTACAGCTCAAGTATTTTCAAGACGGGAGCGCTAAAAGCATCACAATCAGGAACCCAAATCACAGTCCAATTTATTAGATCAAAGGCCATAATGGTTAAAAGCATTTGAAGACCAAGCTAAATACTTGCAGTCCTATGAGAAAAAAAGCACACCAGCACTACAAATACACAAAAGTACATTAGCTTCAAAGAACAGGAAGGGAACTGTTTAGAGACACTTAGAGAATAGCCACAGGCAAGTCCAAAACAAAACAAAAGAGGAGGTTGGGTTTTAATTCCCCCTAAAAATAATCCCACATAAATTAGAAACCATACAGAAGCCTTCCATGAAGAACAGTGGGAATTTTCATCATCAAACAGCTTCACTACAATGCACAAATTATACACAGTAGCCCTGAATGCTGCAGTAATGCAGAGAAGAGATTGCGATATTCACATGTACACAGGATACAAGTTTATGACAGAAATAGCTATACGTGGAGTGAAACTTTGTCATTACCTTTGATTCAGATTAATCCAACAAGTGTTCATTTGGTCAGTGATTTCCTTCACCCTTCTTGTGTCATCCTCACGATACTCTCGAAGAAGTTTATTAGAAAGATCATTGAATGCAGCTACTGTGATGTCACCTCTATGCAAATCCTGTACGAGCAGCTAAAAATCAATAATAAACATCAGAAGACAGGAAGAAAAAAATAAAAAATCACATTATTTTTCATGTTATGTATTTTATATTATAAAACCATTTAAAAAAAAAAACCAACTGCAGAACTTTGAGCTAGAAGAAAAATATTTTTTTTAAAAAAACCAGAAATACTACATGTACTAACAATAAAACAACCAAAATACAAATAGGTGAGGGAAAATTACATTTGTAAGAACTGCCAAAGGCTAGAAAAATCCTCTAGTGTATTTTACTGCCATGGGTAGTAAACATTTCTGTATTTTTAGTACCATGAATAAGTTTAAATTATGATAATACTGATATAAGCAGCAGCTAAAGTGGCATAAGTGAAGTGTGCAACATAAGAATTTCATTTCATTGTATTATAGATTTGCTTTTAAATTAAGAAAATGTATTAGATGTGTTTGCTTAATGCAAATATATTATAGCCTTGCTCCAAATACTGCACTGATAAGAACCCCTCCTTGCTGATTTGTCTCTTTAGGTCTCATCCTATGGCACCTACGGCCTTCCCTTTTTCTGACAGTCACCAGGACAAAGGATATCAGACTTAAGGATTTACCACAGCAGGTTTGCAGTTGCACAGACTGTGTGGGACTAGGGCAAGGCAGAAGCGCTGCATATGCCTGGCATCCAGAAGAAATGAAATTCAAGGCAATTTTAAATAACTTCATCCATTTGTGGATTTACTAAACTACTGTCAATAGTCTTACATGAAGTAATACACGCTACTTTCTGTAGCAGTACGATTAAACTTTTATCGGTCCAAAGTTCAAGCTGTTTGTGTAACATCATTTATTTGATGCTACACTATACTCATTTTAACAACATCTAGGAAAAAGACACACACTCCATGTGCTTCCCACTCCCAGAGGGTGATTCTTGGGAAGTCTAATATATATAAAAAGAGACGATTTAGACTATATCACGTCCAAAAAGAGATAGAATTGCCAAATCAATCCTACAACTAAACTGCATATTTGCACATCAATTGAATCTTGCAGAATTACAGAGACCGAGGAGACTAGCAGGGAAGGAAGGTATATATGGTCTTACTTTGTTGTCTGCAATCTGTTTGACAAGCATCTCTTTAGGGGCCTGCGGGAGCATGCGTAGACGGATCTCACACTGCTCCATGAGGTGCTCCATTTCCTGCCTCTGCTCATCCCACTGCATGCTGTCTGTCAGCATGTACTTCAGCTGCTGCTGCCGCATCTCCACACCATGCTGGGTATTGTCCCACTGGTTCTTAACCTTCTCCACTAGGAAGGACAATACAGATGACAGAAAACTTGAGGCAAACAAGTAGCTATAACTCTTAATTCTCAGGACCAGAAGTGATGATATAATTCCTTCTCAAATACAGTAGTTTCCATGTTCAGTATTTTAGTTCACATAGTTTACACATTCACACGAGCTCACGTCAAATGCAGGCATTTGGCAGGCTCTTGTATAAGCAGGTCAGTATACAGATAACATTACTGGAACATTTCAAAGGTATTATTTTACTTTTAAAATACACACACTTGGAAGGCAAATCTGCCTCAGCTGCACAGCAAATTTATGCCAGCAACAGGGCTCTAAGGAACACAATTTTATAGTGATGGCTATACTAGCAAGTCACCTTTGTGCATCTGCAACTGAAACTACTACAAACACTGTTTAGATTTGGATAGCTTATATAAAGTGAACTAAACTTTCTAGACTACAGTGTCTAGTAGCACCTGTACTATAGTTTTGGTCAAGATGGCAACACACTGGTAACAATCTACTTTGGCACTTTTGTTTCAGCACAGGTTTCTACAGGCATATGTAGATTACACAGCAGAAGAGAGAAGTTATTGATCACACTCAGTTTCCTTCAAGAATCCCATTCCTTTCTCAGTAGAGTTACATTAGATGATCAATAAACAGGCTTTAACCTTTAATAAACAAAGGGTGAAAAAGACAACTTGACAAGAGCCTAGGACAAAAAACCAGCATGTCAGGGAAAGCAGGTAGTCTGCCTTCAGAGATAAATTATTAGCATTAGACCTTTCTCTTATTACTTACTGACCATTAAAAAGTATGTTATTTGAAAGTTTTTACAGGTGGAAACAGGTCTCTCTGTAATGACAGTTATTAGGGTTGTATAGCATTACTGGAAGCAAACAGTGAAAAAACAACTGTAAAAGGGAAAAAAAAAACCAAAAACCTGAACACCCCTAATCTGGATTTCTTGAGTATATCAGTACACTGAACAGCAACGAGTAGGTAGCACATAGTATTAAGGATACAATTTTATTAGAAAGCACACACTTGATAGTCAGGTCACTTCAATCTTCCATGAAGTAAAAATGCCAATGGTTGTACTTGAGGTAAAACCATTTCAACGAACTTTACCCTTCACTCGTTATTTTTTTTTGTTTGTTTATTAACCTTTTACAAGTATACAAATTCTGCTTGGGAAGATCCCTTAACTTTCATACATTCAACAATACTCAGTTTCACAGTTTCCTACTCAGTTTCACAAAACTCTCACAGACTCTGGCAGCAAAGCCTATTTGTCACAGTAACTGCGTTGCAGGTGGACAAACCCAATAGTCTGCACAATACAGATACATCAATTTCAACCCACAACTTTCAGATTAATTTTTAGACATGACATAGGTCATACTGAATGAGAACTTAGAAGAAAGCTTCAGTACCTCAACAGCAAATAATGTTTTCTTATCAAAACTGAATAAAAACAAAGCAACCACAAAGATGCTACTATATTGGATAAAGCATATGTTAGAAGAAATCAGCAGCTGCTGGGAGATAACAGCAGTTCCACCAAGAAAGCAAAAGCAAAACCAGCAGGAGTGCAAAAAGGCTATAGCCCTGTGTGCTCACTTAATGAACTGCAGAGAAGAAAACTGAAGTATTTAGGGTCTTAGCACAAAGGAAGGATAGAACATCCCTGAGAAACAGCTGCCTACAACCACAGCTTGGTCAAAATGCACAGATATTTGTTGTTTATACAGTAGTAGTTGTATGGAAAGAATCTTTTGATGTATTTTTTCCTACTAATAGTCAGGTTAACATTACTTTTGTTCTGTTGACATATTTCCCATCCTATTCCATTTCCATCAAAAAAAGGACAGGAAAATAGTGAAATTCTTGGCAGTCTCAGTGTTCAGTGTGGTCAATAGGTTCCTAGAAAAAATTGCCAGGAGTGCCAGTCTGGTATCAAAAGCAGGAAGACTGGAAAAAACCTCCCAATAAAACTGTGCTTCTGCGTTTTTAACTCCCAATGTCCATGCAGTAATTTGGGACGGAAGTTCCAGAGAATGAAGTTCTTCTCCGTTTCTGTGCTCCTAGCTATTTGAGTAATTAGGCTTCACCTAACAACATAAAAGGTCCACAGGAGTTTGCAGAACATTGGTATATTCCCCTCAGCATTTAAACAACAAGGTACATAAAGCAGTCCTGAGCTTCACTTCTCTTCAAAGAGCAAACTTTTCTTCACAAATGTCAGCAGCAACAAAAATTTCAGGTTTTTTCATGTTTCACAACAACTAGCAAAATCTTCACACACATCTAGCATATGTACTGGAAGCTTCATCCACGGCAGCATACACAGCTTCTCTGTTCTCACCTTGGATGGACGTAACTGCAGGGGAACTCAGATTTTCAACGTAAAGTTCCTTTACTTCTTGGTCACCTTTCTCAAAGAATCAAGAATGTCTTGTGGTTAACCAGATAGGTCTCCCACTTGTTGAATGACTCTCGTGGACTAAATAACTGCTATCCTCCAAGTTTCCACCTGACCCCTAGGTTCTGACTGGCTGCAAAACTCCGGCCTTTGAAGTTGGCTTTAGCTTCTTTGGATCTTACTCCCTGACCACTCTGTAGCTCCCGTTAACCTTAGGCAGCAGATGCCATCTCATCAGACCCTTTAACATTTCTGTGGACTTTCTATCTGACCTCATTATCATCTCCAGTGAGTCTTAAAGACACCAAAGAAATTCATGTAAGTGCAGTAAAGAAAAACTGCATTGCAGAGGAGAACATAGGGAAACATTACAGAAGTAAAAATGGAAAGATATATTTCCTGCTGCGTGAAATTTTTTATTCTTAGCAATTGGCAAAGCTTAAGTGTTCAAAGAACATGCACAGTTTCCAGTTTTGTCAGCTGTATGTTTTTTTCCTTAAAACAGTTAAAGACATTTTCAAAGGGAATAGGGACCTTTAAACTGGAAACTCAATTTTCAAATACATATCAGTGACTTAAAAGCTCTACTAACTCTTAGTCAATAATTTCAAAAGCACATACACAAAGTTAAGAGTCCCAAGTCAACACATTCATGCTTTTCACTATCTAGTACTTCACCGTTCAACAACAAAGACACAAGTTTAGTTCCTTTTATCAACAGATAAAAATCCTTACTGATGAGGCCATCAGTTAACTCAAATTCTTCATAGGGTATTTTGAAAATCAAGCAAAAAAGTATTTACCATTGTACTTAAAAAATGCCAGTCAAGAAAACAAGTGGTAATTCTTGTTCCAATAATTTTCATCAGATTGTTAGAGTGAAAGCCTCTGAACTGCTAAGTTCTCACTTTGGTCAAAGGTGGCAACTTCAGCTAGACTCAAAATCAAAAGCGTAAGACAAAAGTATGAAGATCTTTATACAGTCATTGAAACATTGTATTTGCAATCAAGGAATGGGGAAACTTACATTTTTCTGTGATCACTGTCCTAATGTCTGAACTGGAAGTTTTATTTTTCAAATTCTGAGCCAATGTAAACACAGAATCAAGCTGTGGGTGCCGCTGTTCCAAATCTGCCTTTGTTATCTGTTGAGAATTAGGATAAGATTTTCAGTCGAAAATGCAGAATTTAGTTAACATCATCTGTATTATTTCTAGATAAAACATGTTTGCATCATCACAAGTATATAGTTGTTCCTATCATTATTGTAATCCTCAAATTGTCACAGTATCACAGCACTGCTTTAAAAAGCAAAAACTTTCTGAATTAGTTACTGAAAATCCAGAGATGAAGGTTAACCTGTACAAACCACAGTCTCTGCAGTCATCACATAGTATTTTCCAATATCTAGTTTTCACTCTCCTGTAACTTATTTTCCTTTTAACCAAGATCTGTTGATTTACGTTGGGAAGCAGGTGGAAAAAGAAGGGAGGTAGAACAAGAGAGAAGGAAAAGAACAGGAAGGAACAATCAGACAATATTAAAAAAACCAGTTATTTCACTATGGCAATGTAAGAGAAGCAGATATCACTAGTATTAAACAGTTAGAAGAAAGCATTTCTGAAGTTACTGTGGATCACATCCTTTCAAATTCCAGATTATGTTAGACACCCACAGAAACAGTTTAGCGCTTGCTTAGCCTGCAGCTTTTACTCTACAGTTACTCATTTTAATTGATATCAAGTCAAAATGAACCTTAATGGCAGCATACATTTCAAATACTGCCCTTAGTCATAGTTCAGCCTAGCATGAGTTTTCAACAGAAACAAACATTTACATCAAAAGCATTTCTGTTACAACTTTTAATCATTTTAGCATCTCTATGGAAAACAATTTAGTTTAACTACAACACAACAAAACCCATTAGAAACCACTAGAGTGGATCGTAAAGGTCACCCTCCAAGAAAACAAAGCTACTCCAAAATCTTCAGCTGAAGCTAGCTCTGCATTGCCAAAAGATGGCATCTGTAAGATCTGCCTAAAACAAATAGCAGTGCTTGGCTCACATAGGGACATAGGAAATCACAGGAAAGAGCAGAGGGGAAACAAATGTAATAACAGCATTTAAAGTGTAATTTTCAAGCTATTCATTTGCTACAGTTTTGTCTTTTTTTAAAAATTTCTTTACTGAATGTAGAAGCTATTAAACTCTAAGCTGATTTTCCCATCCACTAGCCTTCACAAAAACACATACCTTCATTCGTGCAATAGTCCGATTGATCTCATCAATGTTTCCCACAGTGACTATGTTTGACTTAAGCATCTGGTCAATCAATACCAACCAGTCAGCCAGCTCAGTTGTAGTTCTATCCAGATCAGCAGGTGCAGAAAGTTCCAAAGCCTGCTGAGTCTGAACAGGAATTTCCAATGAAGAAGATACTAGCACCACCTTTTGGACATCTGAAAGATTTTAAGGGTTTTGTTAAAGAAAAAAAGTCATGGCTTCATATGCAGTTGTGGGTATTACAGGCTTTTTGAAATTCCTATAAGTTTGAAACTGCATCTACAGAGAAAGCAAAGAAAAAAATTGTATTTGAGTCATTTTTACCAGAAACTACATAATCAGAAATTCCTTTTTTTTAAGGCTATTATTTCATTACATGTCAAAGTAAATCAAAGACTCAGTCAAATGATTCAGTCTAGATATAAAAACAAACAGGAAGAAAACCTGCAAAGGCAAAGTATCATTAAATCTAATAGACTGAAGCTAAACATCTTGACATGAAAGATAATTGACCCTTATTAACCATAAAAAAAATCCTTTCACTCAAGATAAAAATCTAAAATTGTCTTCTTTGGTATTATGTAGCAGAAAGCTTTCCCCCCACTCCTGGCTCAGAATTCTCTTAATTGCTGGTTGAGCTACTACAAAAGACACTTTATGGACCTGGCAATACACAATTGTCCTAAGGATCAACAGATGCCCACTACTTCAGCCCAATACTTCCTATTTTTCTAACCTGACACTACAAAGAAATAAGGAATGAGCTGAACAGTAAGATTCACTCCAGACAGTGTGTTTGTTGTCTTCTAGTTCCAAGAAAATACTAAATCATGCCAAGCTGGAGCATGACTATTACACACTCAAGTAATGAAATACAGTAGCTTTACCTAACAAACATCATGCACAAAAGGAAAAAAGGTGAACCAAGGTTTTCAAAGCCTTAAACAAAAGCTGGTTTTCCTCCTCTAAACTCAGTCTACTGATGCCGAATTGAGGGGAAAAAATGGTAATTTACAGAAGTTCAAGTTGCAAATTCTTTCAGGCAGGGGCTGTCTTTCTTTCTTAGTTTTCTAAAGAGGAAACCTGGGCATCTTGTTCACATTCTATCTCTTGATCTGCTTCCAACAACTTGAAAAGATGGCCATTGTCACTGTCTGATACAAGAACTTACCATATTTAGACAGCTTGCCCTACAAGATTCAGCAACATAAGCATCTAGCTGATGAGAGAGATCTACCTGCATCCCCACTGAGCTAAAAGGTGGAGAGAACAGCCTTTATTTATAGGGCGGGCTGCAGAGAACCTGCATGCAGGAGGCAGTTTGCAACTTTCCAGCTGTAAGGAAAACCTTGTAGTGAATCTTAATTACTAAAAGGCATGAACCACAAGACAAATCCACTGGAAAGCAGGATGCCAGGAAAACAGCTATTTTGGTTTTTATTCTGTACCTAGTACGTTGGATCCTGAAAAGAAGGCTTAAGTTTTAGAAAAATATACCCCCATTTCAAAAACTCAAGGAAATTCCAAAGGCCTCCTCCAATCGTCAACGGTGGAAGGATTTTTTTTCCCCTAACCCAACGTTCTCTCTCTCCCATAGTAACATGAAGGTATCCTCAAGTACACCAAGAAAAAACATTTCTTATTTCCATTTGTCTAAATTCATAGGGAAAGCTTTTCTTTTGGGATTATTTTTGGCCACAAACAGGATTAAACTCAATATAATTAAGAATAGAAGGACTGACCACTCACCAGGCTTTGTCTGTGTAACAAGATGAGACTTCCCAAACGTCATCAGTTCTCTCATTCTGTCAGGCACTTCTCTGAAAACCTACAGCCCAGCAGAGAGGAATAAAAACAGTAAAATAACATATATTAACAGAAAAAAAAGTAATCACTTATTAAAAGGCAGTACAATGGCATGCCTCAGATATATTTCAATGAAATTTTTCCAAGTGATCATTTAAAAACAATAAAAATGCCAAGAGGTACACAGAGTGTTATTTCAATACATTCCAGTGTCTTACATAAATCTTGGAGATACATAAATGAACTGTTGTAGACAGGTTGTTTACGTTTTTTACTGTCTAAGCACCAAAGCTATGACTCATTATTTGAATACACTTTGAAGGAAAAGACCACACAAAGCATTATTTGTAGTTATCAGGAAATAGAGAAATGGTAAATGAATTCAAAAAGAAAAAATATTACCTTTAAACTGTATTGTACTGAAGACAAATTTTCCCATTTCACTTTTAAAAAGTTTTTAAAAGGCAGTGGATGGGATGGAAATCCCTGGTTTTCATGGCTGAGTAGGTAAACTTATTTTTTTCCTTTGCCTAAAATACCAAAGCATTTTCCCCCATTGAAGTCTTACCTCCCTAATCCATAAAATAATCCAAGATAATCCTATATCACTTATATGTCCAGGCTCTGCTTGAAAAAAATCTCGTTTTAGTTCAACCAGTGATTTTCTTCTCATATTTACACCAAGCAGATCGAACACTACGGTTACTAATTTACAGCAGTTATACTCAAGAAGAATCCCAGAGACAATTTTTTTTTTTTCAATAAGGTTTACCACAGATACACGGAAAGGAAAGAAACCACTCTGAGTACACCACTATTTTCAACTTCAGATACATAATACTGAAGAATTACACACCTTATTCCACCTCACATTGAGGGACTGCAGGCAATCAGAAAGTCTGTCTTTTTCCTGAAGATCGACATTTTTATCCAAAAGCACTTCAGGTTCAGTTCTGTTCAGCCATTCCAGTTTGTCTCCCTGTACTTCCATCGCTTCCCTTAAGACCTAAAAGGAACAGAGAATTTTAGACTGAAGCAAAATGCACATATGCTTAACTAAAAGGGAGGAGCTTTCCTTTAACTTCAGTATTTAGAAAATTTCCTGTAAATTTATAACAAAAGCTTCTATTGAGGCTCCCATGCTCCATCTAGAAACTAAAAGATTTATTCAAATATCAATATTTATTGTCAATTGTAAAAAATCCATAAGACTAAAAATAGCTGAGGTACCTATACAGCTTTATACCATGCACACTAATTCCCATCTGACAAGATGCTTCTGTTTGATCACCTCTGGATTTATCACACGTACCCAAAAGGCAATAAATTGTCAAAATTGTTGCCTGAATTAGCTTTTAAAAAAAAAGGGCCCATTCCTGACATGCGTTCAGAAGTACACGGTAGATCACTACAAGGTACTTTACTCTTAAGGAAAGGTACTCTCTAAAGGTATTTCAAACCTAAAAACTTGACAACTTTATTATGATCAATCTCCCAAAGCTTTCTTTCTCTTTAAAAATGAAAGTGCAGGTCAGATCCTGCAATAAAAAAAAGCTTCTGCTGGATTCCTAGTGATTTTAAATCAACTCTGCTTTGCCAATAGACCACAAAATCGCAGTGGAGTAGGAATCAAAAAATCTTGTCTTTAAATCACTAGAATTAAAAAGATACAATAGCAAGTACACAACATATTTATCCACTCCATTATTTACACTAATCTGTGTTACACAGGTATTGTGGTGTGGATAGTAAAGCGACAGGAACACAGACCCGGAATGGAGGTCACTGAACAGAGCACCCTGCTACAATAAACACTATACAAAAAAAGTGCCTTTCCTAAATTTTCAAAGTTCTGCCTTAAAAGAATTACATTTTTAGACACTTCATATCCTTTTTATTTGAAGGCTGCTCCAGAAAGCTCTATTTAGAAACCTCCTTATTCCCAAGCTGTATTTATTCCTGGTTGATCAGTTAACATCTGTTATTCCCACTTTCCTAATACCAACCTTTAGTAACAGGTCATCTTCCCTATGCTTTCTTATTCTTGACATCATAACCCCTCTTCTCTTCCTTTATTTAACAAGGTAAGGTCCAAGTTTCTTTTCAGATGAGCTCTTCAGCCTCCTGAACAGACCAGCAATCTTACTTCAGAACCTATTCTATTGCAAACTCACAAATATACACAAATAAAATAGCTCAGATATTCCTACTTTCACGGAGCCAAATTGGTAGTTAACTTCTCACTTTCTGATACATAGCCACCATCTTCTGGCTAGTTACCAACTCAAATCCAATTTCATTAAGAGACGCATAGTGCCTATGTAAGTAATCTCACAAAACAGTCTCACACAAACATAATATTTTTTTTGGCTATTTACCATGTGAAAATTCCCCTCCCCAAAAGCCATGCCCTGATGCTTTGCATAAGATATACACACTAATCAATCTTGCCTGTAACTCTTGCAGTTTTTCTTCATGGTTGAACATAAATCTTGTGTCCAGAGCATTTTCTACATTTTCCAACCAGCAACGCAGCTCATCAAGCTTCCTTCTGTACTCTATCAGCTGCTGATTCTCTCCTTTTAGCCTTATAAAAAAAGAAAAAAAAAAATCCACATGCATTTCTGCAGCAAACACAGCATGTCAGTCCTACATTACTTTTGACACAACATAGTCAGTGTTTCTCAGTGGTTGGAGCATTTTAAAGGTTTCATTCTGGTATTCAAAGAATTCTGTACTCATCACTAAAATAAAAGATACTTGCAAATTAATGCTACTCTCTTCAAACAGACAAACTTCAGTTCCAAAGTCACAAAACTGACCTTTAAAATTCTGTAGAAAATATTAGGCCTAATCACGGTAAACCACTACAAGGCTACTGTTAGTGAAAGTATTAGAAATGTCCCTAAATGCTCCAAGGCAAAATTCCCTAAATTATGTAACTTTAAGGAAGCTTCTCAAGGCAAATAAGAAAAATCTTGTTGCATTTTTAAATATATGAGGCGACGTTAAAAATGTGTGGTTATATATAGCTTTCAAAAATACCTATTCATTCCAGAGATTTATCCTTATACATTTTCTAGCACTAAGAGAGGTGTCCCCCTTATATTCCCAGAAACACTTAAAATTTATATATTTATCTCAAGTAACCTTGCTCTTTTGAAATAAATTTAAGACTTCAAAATGGATTTTAGTTTTGTTCAGAAAATACCTAGTCAGGTGGATCAACTTGTTGCAAACCCAAACCTAACGACCTTATAGTATTGTTGAAATTCAAGTACTACACAAATGTTTCAATTAGTGCAGCTCTGACAACACAAAACCAGAAATCAAGGTAATGTTACTTATAGTCCAGCTTCGGACAGAGAAAGTAGATGAGTTTTACTTCCTAAAAGAGTCTGTTTTGGCAATAACATTATATTAAAATCAAAGGAAAATTGTAAAAATGTTGTCCTTGTCATTTGGTGGGTTGTGCTAAACACTGACTCACTAAGCAGTCAATTCCACACTTATGAGAAATTGGTTCTAGAACAAAGTTCAAAATACAGGTGTCTGAATAACAGGAAAATTCAGATTAATAGGAGCATGCAATAGAACGTACTACCTCTCCCAGAGGCTTCTAAATGAGATTCTCCTCATTACATCTAGTCAGGCATCCAAATTTCTGATTAACTTATTACCTCTGTTGTCTGTCCATGACTTCGGTGGTGATTGCTTTCCAGCGTCTATTCAATCCCGCCAGCTTCTCCTGCAGGAAACTCCCATCTGTAGCCGACAGTTTCTGTATGATCCCTTCCCCAGTTCTGTTCAATGCTGAAACACTGGTCTGATGGCTGCTGACTCCTTCTTCAAGTTCCTGTCAGAAACATGAAAGTCACACAGAATTTTATTGCTGACCTAAAGTGACTTTGATCTGTGGCTCATAATATGCAGGATGAATCCTGGGTGCATATTATTTTAATAAAACAGGCACTTAAACCCATCTTACTTAAAATTGGATGCTGTTGATTTAATTTATTAAGAGTCTGTCATTGAATCTAGTTCAGTTTTATGAGTGTCAAAAAGATGACATAGAATAGGCTGTCAAAAACTACTTAGGATCACAAGAATTTATTTAAACCATCAATGCTAGAAGCCACACTCATGTTTGATTTCTTTCCTCTTAATATACAGTATTTACTGGTAGTGCTAACAGATGGTGCAATGTTTTTTTTTTAACCAGCTCCTCTCATAACCTATGCCATTGACTATTTCCATAACTTAAACAGTATTTTACCTAGGATAATTACCTAGGCTGTGCTGCCACAGTCCCCACACATCAAAGAAAATGCATGAAACTGAAGGAAGTCAAAAGATGTCTGGATCAAACATTGAAATATCCCTAACCACTATAAAAACCTTACATTGTTAGTTATAGTTTCTTGGCAACTAGATCAGGAATAAGTTGATTCAAAAAGAGAAATGCCCTAGAAGAAAACCTGAAGCAGCAATAAGGAAGAAACACAAGCTGTACATTAGGTAGAAACATTTCTTTAGCAACACATACCTAAATCTCAAACAACCACTAGTCCCGAAGTAAAAAAAAAAAAAAAGAAATTCCTAGTTCTTAAAGTCACGTTTTCTTCTCCTTCTTTAGAAGGAAGTAAAGTAGTTTAGCTAAACAGAAAACTCAATTCTTCCATAATGATAAGGTAGAAAAATTATCAGGGAACTAAATTCCAGAACTGAAGTCTGAAATAACAGAACCCAAGACATCTGTAATTGGAATCTTCGTTTTCCTGATTGCTTAATACAAGCAAGAAATTGCAGCCATTAATATAAAAAAAAATAAATTGGCTAAGTTAGGTGACCACTGTAGGGTCCATTTTTTTAATTATGAGTAGAAAGTAAGTGAAACAACATACTGTATTTTTAACGGCCTAACATTTTTAAAGCTGTAACAAAACATAAACCAACCAAAATTATGTCAACATTTGAATTGTCTAATTATCATAAACCTATCTGTACTAAAATCCCACACCATAAGCAGGAGTTAATGTCTTCCAATACTCATTTTAAACTGCAACTGAAAGAAATTTTAAGTTAGAAATTTTAAAATGTAATTTCACAGCCTCATTTCAAATCTGCATGTCTATACAGAGAACCAGAATTTTAGACAAACAGGTTTTTTTCCAGGTTGCTTGCTTTCTGCACGAATCATACATACCTGCTGATGCAGCCCAGCTGTCTGTAGCTCCAGGCTGCCATCTGGACCACGGGCATCAGCTAATAACACTTCAGCTTCCGTTATCCAGTGAGACAGGTCATTGAGATCACAGTGGAACTGCCTCCACACCTCAATCGCTCTATCGAAGCAACTGTTTGAAAACAAAGCATTGAAGAATTATCTAGTTTTAGTGAAAAGCGTATGATTCATACTCCAGTGAGTTTGAAACTTTCCTGCCAAAACAGAAAGGCTAGCATACAATCTGGTTAAAGCTTTAGTACTGATAGCTTCCTGACATAGTAGCAGCTGTAAAAAGCCATGGGCACAGACTGTCATTAACTTCCAGCTGAAGGAAAAAAAGGACAGACCTAAGCAAACTTTTGTTTCTATCATTTAAAAAAATAAAGATTGATTAGCTGCATCAAATTGGTCAGCAGAGCCCTTTTTTTCTTTATTATAAACAAGTTGAGATATCAGCGTAGAATATGAAATGATTAATTGCTCAGATTTTTTAATTCATAAACCATAGGGTACTGGTGGCTGGAATTTAATAAGTGAAGGTGATTTTGATTATATAGAACTGGCTGTATTACCAGTGGGCCTGCATAAGTAGGTCTTATGCAATTTAATCACACAATAATTTACCAGACATTTCATTATTATTACCATCTTCACAGCCTCAAATTTATGTGTAGCTTAACTTGAAGGGCAAATTTTCTTCCATGGAACAGGTTAAATTATCACAGTCAGAAGGTTGGTTTGAACTAAAATGAGAGTTCTACTATGCTAACAAACTAACAAAAACAGCCCACAGATTCAAAGAAAAACCATGCCAAAAGGGCACAAGAGAGAGGGGCTTGCTTTCTAATTTTTCATTATTAACTTTATGTTAGTATTATAAAGCAAAAAGGACAGATGTCTTGAAGGATAACATGAAATATACATCAATGACAACAGACTGGACAATATCCCATGCCAAGCTATTAAAAATAGTCTTGAAAGACACAGGAAGCCCAGGTCTCCCACTCAGAGGGCCTCTAAGGTGACAGAGGAAAGATCTCGTCTGCAGGCCATTATTTTTGTCTTAATTCCAATAGTAAAACCTCCAGGACTGCTGCTTATAAACAGATGCAGTATGAAATTAGCAGCGTAACAGTGAAGATATCCAAAACCAAACTTTAAAGAGCTACTATTACACCTCTCTCTTTCACTAATTAAATTCAACAATCCAGAGTTCCCAGTGAGATTGTTTTCATCAAAATTATATGTCATTTTTAAAGATATTCATATTTCTTGGCACTTTTAGGGCTTTATTGTCATTGTAACTTCATGTGGCCAATTCTAGAAAAGAAGCCTTACAAATCTCTACTTAAATTTTTCTGATACTACCTCCTGGTTCTACCATATCAATTTCTTGCACACATCTCAATTCATTAAACTAGACCAAGCTGTAGACTGACCTCAAATTCCATTCTCATTTTATTTTTCAGGTACATTTTAGTCTAACTGAACATACTGTCTCACAATAGTATCTCACTCCACATTTAATGAGAAAGATATTCTAAAACTCTTAAAATAGCTCAGAATAATCTTTCATTGGCTTCCTTCAAAATGCAAGTTTCTGGGCAAGTTCTTAACATGTCACTTTTTCATAATCCAGAACTTTAATAACTTTAGAGAAGAATGTGTTAGTATTTCACTTCTCCTGTTTCTGATGAGAGGATGCAGTTCCACCATTATTTTGAACAACAAGGTGGTGTCTCCTTGGTTTTGAGTCAGATGCACACACTGTTTTTCACTACAGACTTCTCAGATGGAAGATAAAAGTACTGAAGTCCTGTCACTACAGTATAGAGACTTAGCCACTCCTTGTCTCCTCTGCAGGAATCCACTTGCTTTCAAAACCATAGCTCATTCTCAAGTCACAAACACATTTAGCACTGGGGGAAGTCCACAGCAAAAAGAGAACTAGCAAACCAGCATAGTTACAAACAGCTCAAAAAAGCATTAAGTCTGTACATATACACACAAAAGACATTACTTTATGCATATGTGGAAGCCAACCTGAAGTCAATTGGATTTAGTCAAACACTTAAAAGCTTTGCTAAGCACAGTTTAATGCAACTTGTGCTCAGCTACATCAGAGCTTTTATCAAGGGTTTAACTACTTAATTGGCAATCAATCACAAAATCATGACTACCTCTGAAAACTAAATCAATCTTGCTACAGACTTCAGATGCTGTTTCTACTAATTCTGTCAAAATTTCCACCCACTCCAGAAACGAAGTCAGAGACTTAAGATAAGAGTTACCTAGCTTTCTTGCTTATGTTTAGGGCAACAATGGTAAATGTAAGAATAAACTTGGTTAATTTTTTTTTCTTGTAACAGAGAGGGTTTAAGAATAACAATGCCAAAATACAGCATTTTAATATTGGTACTAATATTGTCCTCAAAGTATATCCTTCTATTAAAATTGTAGCATATTCAGGAAGCTACATACCAGTTTATCTTACATTGCTAATCCAGTAGTCCCTTTTATATGAAAACTGAGCCCAATATTATTCTCAATAAGATACAGAGCTTTACAAACTTTACAAAGTTCAGGATGAATTTGCATTCAGGTAACTAACTGAGGAGGTAACCGGGTGCATTTTGCTAGCTAATCAAACACTGAAATTACTCTGATACACTTAAGTTTTCCAATGGGTAGAATACATTTCTCGTTAACCCTGGCTACTTAATGAAATGAAGTTTAAGTAGTAAATGCAATTGTACTCATACTGATAATATCAGTTTAAGCTTTCCAATTAAGTTAGAGGAATGGGGAAGGACATAACTAAAGCTTAATGGATGTCATACCTATGCAGACAACAAAATAACTGCAAGCATATAGATACAGACAGACACCAGACTCTGCAGTAGTTGTCTCCAAGTACAGCAGGTGCACATCAGCAGCCAGCAAGAGCACAGAAAGTGGTATCCAGTGGGCACCATTATTTGTTCCCAAATTTAAAACAAAAAAGTGAAAAATCATCTACTGTGTAATTAGAAATCTTGATACTTCACTGGTCTAGTGGCCCAGAATTTCTGGAAGTCTCTGCTCAACCAATATCTGATTTTAATATACCTACAACAGTGCTCTAAGATCTTCTTCTAGAACTCTGATTTGTTACAGTCTTACAAAAACCAGAAGTGTTTTATAAACAAAATATTCTATTTTATAAAGTAAAAAACAATTAGTTTCATAAAAGCACCCAAACTACAACTTGCACGTTAACTGCTTCAAGACTCAATAATTCTGGCAATCATTGTGCAATACTAGCATATTAAAGCTGATTACTCTCAAACTATCTACATCATTAGGATACATTTGCAAAATACTTAAGTACATAAATTAACTACTACATTGTCACAGAAACCAAACATCCTTGACTTACCACTTTCGGTCATTGTACATTCTATTAATTCTATCCCATTCTGCATTCAGCTGTGTTAGTGCATCTCCTATTTGTATTGCTTCAGGTCCAGATGCTTCTAATATAACATCAGGTTGTCTCTCATGTATGACTGCAATTTGATCCCCAAGTTTATCCAAAATATCTTTTATGTTCTGCAAGCAAAGTAATGACACAAGTCATTAGTAAAGTCAATGTCAGCAGGAAATAAGAAAAAATTAAGAAGTAATCAGTTCAAAATGCTGTTCCAAAAACCAGTATCTACAATAAGAACATGACCATCAGCATGAGTAGTTTACAGATTAAATCAGCTTTAGCAAATGAACTGAATGCTCCATCACATTTTTTGAGAACATCCTTCTCATTTTACGAAGAGGATAAAATACTTTGTATATTCAACCTGTTTGAGGTAAGAGGCATATCATGCTTCTCTAAATAGCCATATCTTCATTAAACAATTATTCCATGCTATGACACCACTGTATGTATTCCTTCATGTAAAAAATAAGCCACAAAGTGTGACTTCATTATGCTCCATAACCTCCCATATTCACTTATGTGCAGAAACATAAGCTACGTAGAAGTTTTTGATTTAAATCACTTAAGTAAAAGCAATCTGGCTCAAGTATCATTGAACTATGATGTGAAAATACCTCTAAACCATTTGCTGTTTTAAGACTGCCTTGTTTTTCAGAGGACAGTCTATGCAAATTGTGGAATTTACCTATCTTTTCAAAATTTAAACAGTAACATCCTATGCTCTATTTGCTTCTTCTGGAAGAATAAAACAAAATTTCAATATCAGATATTTGAGACAGGCACTGAAATGAAGTATTTTAAATGCCTTGTATCAAACATTCCTAATCACACCTAAGGGGAGCATAGAAGCAGAGTACACAGGGACAAGAAAATCTCATCAACAAACAGAAGAGACACCCACTTTGTCAAAGATTAGCATCATTCCCCTATTTGCTGTTGAAAACCATGTCAACACACAAATGAAAAATGAAAGCATGTACACAGCACAAAGGAAAGCAGATTAAAAAAATGGACTGAAATTCTGAAAAGCTTTTAAAGGATCTTTGTAACAGCTGCAGAAACAGTTGATCTAGCACTAGGTAAGAGACAAAGCCTGACTACCTCAAATGTAAGGATACACGGACCTAACTACAGTTCCCCACCCACAGAAGTACATCTACAGTGCACTACACCATTTGCAGTTCCCAATTCCAATGAATGTTTTCTGTGGGAATCTGTGTCATGCTACTTTGCATGCTCAAAATGAATCAGGACTCCAATTACTACAATAAATACTTTCAAGAATATGTTCTTTATCTCATTTTGAAGGATGGAAAATTTTAACTATTTCTCCATCATTAATCATACATGTAAACCCACTGGCTGGCAAGGATATGTGGGAATTTAAAATTGAGTATATATTGATACTTTGCTAATCAGAAGAGACACTCTTGTCCTACAGCCTCACATATAGCTTCATACAGAAAGCAACAATCTCCCCCCTTTCTCCCTCTTCCCATGTTTGCAATCATTTTCACATGACACAGAACAGCAGCTGTATTAAAGGAGACCAAACAGGAACATGAAGAGATTGGCTTTAGCATTTCTCTACATATAGCATAGACTACGTGATGAAAAACAAGTTTCTCCAACAGAAGAAATCAAATCTTTCTCTCCCTCCCCCAACCTCCCACCCAGCTTCCACGCTGTTCCACTCTGTATCCCAATTCTGCATAAAACAGTCACAAAACTGTCTCATCATTTAATTCTCAGTGCATATTGATGCAGTATATTCTGAACAAAATACACATACATACAGTTATGCAGTTGCAAAAGTGGTCTTTTTAATTCTGTTACTCCCTCCTCCCACTCTTTTCTCTCAATACAATTCTTAGGCATGCAGTACCTTCAGTGCATCTTCCTGAGTTGAAAAATCCTCATAGATGCCAGTATTTAGCTCTGGTGCATTCAGCAGCAGTTCTACATCAGCCATGGCCAACAAGACTTTGTTGATTTCAACCAAGTATTCAGCTGAAAATGGCAAGGTCCTAACCCCTGCAAAGTGGCCTTTTAACCTCTGCTGGACAGGGATTGCCTAAAAAACATGAAAGTTCATATTTCAAAGTTCAAGTAATTTTATGAAAAAAAAACCTGAATAAGTAGACTATATTCAGAATAAGTACTTTTCTACATTAAAAGACAACACAAAGGCCTTTCTAGCTAAGTTACATAAATTCAGAGTGTAGCAAATCTGACAGAGAAGTCTACTTTTTAAAAAAAGAGACCATGCTTCACAATGAGACTGTATTATTTTTTATTAAAAATCTGATGAGTGGGAAGGGCACTGCTGTTTACCACCTTGATCCTCACCTTTTCCAGAAATAAACTTCTTGATCAAGCCAGTATCTAGTTGTGATTACAACTTTCTCTGCTTCCTTTCTCAAGGACTATCAAAAGTTACCAATTTAATGAAGCAGAATTTCTCCCACATTCTTTTCAGTAAGCATCACCACACACACTTCCCAATGAAGTTTTCAATAAATTAGTGCTCTACCAGTAACACAATATGTTTTTGCAGCAAGAAGAGACACTAACTCCTCAAGAGCTTGGCAACTGTTGTCTGCTCTGACGGTAAGACAAGACTACCTAGCCAAGTACTGTGTTAGCAGACAAGAAAGCAAGAACAATAATATAATGCAGCTTTTTCTTGACTTGTAAATGACGGCCTGAATTTGAAGCATTAGGAAGCCAACTGCAAGAGGCTATAGTCTGCCATGTCTGGCAAAGACAGCAGAGGTAGATGAAAGACACTCCAAGGACTGAAAGCAATTGCTTGCTGAAAAGGTTTGTTATCCCAACAGGATTCCATTACCGTCTCTGAAAATCACTCATTTTTTTTAAAAGCCACAATAAGAAAGTACACCCACTCCCAAATAATGAAGATTTCAAGCAAGTTCTAAGCCACCATCCTGTACTCTGTGAATGTGAGTCAAGCAGGACAAAGAGGCACTCAACTGTATGATTTACTAACAGGTGAAAATACACTTAAGAATGTGAAAAATAAAACGTGTGTTCACAGATTTCTGACAGTGAATTTTACTTTGCAATCAATCTGGACTGGAAGCCTACAGGCAAATCACTACCACAGCTAACAACCAGTGAAATATTAAGCCCCACTAACAAAGTTGTTAGCAAACACCTGCCAATCTTCCTCCCCCACATGCTTCAGAGCATTTAATACATGTCACTCTTACTGGAATCTAACATTCACAACATGTGTAGTGCAAAAGAAAAAGAAAGACTGCAGAAGAAGTGTGTTCACATATTCACCATTTCAGGTTTCTTCAAGCATTGAATGCTCCCAAGGATTTTATTTGTACTGTGTTGATTTGGGAGTTTTTTCCCTGGGTTATTTGGCTTTGGTTTGCAGGGGAGGGTGGGGGGTGTTTTAGTTTTTAAAGCAGGCAGTCATACTTCTGTTGAAACCAGAGACAAAGTTATGCTTCCACAAGACTTACACCTAACATGATACACTTTCAGTCATTCATTGCCTAACAAAGAAAGGGGATGTACAGAGACATAAGCATTACAGATAAGCATCATAAAATACTCAGCAATGCTTTTTTGATTCAGTGACAGCAAGCAAGCACCACAGTAAAAGCCATAAACTATTTCTTATTCTTTAGCTAGGAATCCAGCATCTTGGTCCCTGATGTACCCAAAACACATTTTCTTGAGGCAATGTACATATTTTTGTCAGCTAGCATCACTGAAATTTGAAGTTAAAGCCAAGGTTTAGACACCACTATATTTTCCTTTGGAAGGAGAGGCCCCACAGCCACAAAGAAATCAGATAAAGCTTGTGCAACTAAAAGTATACTTTCCCCAGCAATGGAGAACAAGCCTGGGTTTGAACAAACACCAGGATGACTGCTGCAGCAGAGTCATCAGCAACACCTACACAAAGTATTTTCTCTAACCTCTCCATCATCCTAGAACCTCCATTCTCACACAGGCAACAAGACAGTCTAGACCTCACCCAAATGAATAGGTCACTGGTCTTCAGTTTTCTACTGCACACACATTTCTCTCTCTCATTAGAAAAAAAGAACTAGCAGAAGATTTAAAACAGCATCTGTTAGCATGAAGCAACTTTGTTCTACTCCTGTTGCCAGCACTGGCATATACTGAAACTTTCTGCTTCCCCAGTACCAGCATCCTGGTCCAGGCTGCTGCTCTGCAAAGCAGTGAATTCCTCCTGGTGTTGTCCCAGCAGGGCACACTTCAATGCAAACCTCTTCTAGCTGCCTCCCATCACTGAGATGTTTTCCTTCTTTCACAACTCTCCTCCTTAAAAGTGAACATATGTAAGTGTTACAAACACATTAGTGCTTTACTTAAGCAAAGTTTTAATTTTTCAGCTGTCCTCTACCTTGCATCGCAGACTGGCAGCTTCTAAAAGGCAGTATAATGTACTAAAAAACTGGAAGAGAAGTTTATCATAGGTGTTTGATTTGCGTGAGACAGTTAAGTGTCACCAAAGTCAAGTTTTAGATGGGTCTGGGAGGTGGGGGTTAATTAAAAAAAACAGGCAAGTAAACTTTTCTTAAGCACTCACAAATATAAAGTTAATCAAAGGTTTTTTAGGAGGATGTCTGACTGGATTACTTAATAGCCCTTTTCTACTTTAATTTCAGTATTGACAGAGCACTTTTATTAAATCTGATCACTCTAAATACCAGGAAAAAGGTAGGACAGAGGGTGGAAAGGGAATACTGAAGCTACTAGAGTACATTCTGTAGCTATGGCCTCTCAATGAGAGCTGCTAAAAAAAAATATTAATTCAGTGTTCAAATAAAACTTTCTTCCTAGACTTAGCATCTAGTTTGACCTACAATTCAGAATCTCAAAACATCGCATATTACTTATATTTGCAGATAATAAACCCTTTTGATTGGAAATGTTCTCTTTTTAAGCATTCCTTATCCTTTTCTCCATCATGCAAAATACTTCATAGCAAGTTTTCTAGGAAAAGGTTTGCCAAAGCTAAAATCTTACGTCAATTTTATTTGTTCTTCTAAGTTAACTAACACAGCCAGTAAACAATACATTTGTGGTCATGTAGGCAGTGGTTCATATTTAAGTAACCCAGAACCTTCCCTATAAAAAGGACAATAGGCAAACACGTTTTCTTTATTACAGGAATAACACTTCAAGAGCCTTCAAGATGGTTCCTGTGTTTCAGTTTATAAGAAAAACTGCACTGTGCCTGCAAAAGCAAATTCATTTACCATCTGCAAAATCATCATTTTCACTTCTAAAGAGTTTTCTAAAACCTGGAAAAATCTCTCAGGAACTTATTCAGCTAATTACCTCTGCAATTTAAGGTTTAATTTTTCCTTTCCCTCATTCCAAGCCAAGTAAGAAGAAAGTAAGTGAAATAAAACACTAAAGCAGGGTTAGACAAGGGACTTGAGGAGATACAACCTTCTGATGGAGGCTTTTCTAGCTAATGAATTTGTGGCAAAAAAAAGGGTTATTCAGAAGTACCTGTTATGCAGAAGGATTACCAATATTTGAGACACTTAACTCCATAATCCCTAGAAGCATACACAAGCATACACATTTATGATCCAACTACTTCTAGCTGATCAATACATAGAAATACACGACCTTCAAGCACTATAAGTCAGTCCTCTCCTCCAATCATTTACAAAAATGTAAATAATGTCTTACATAAAACCTTAATTGGAGTCTACTCCCCAGCCGGACAGCTAAAATCTCTCTTTCCCTGTTTGTTCATTGAAACTCTAGTTTATCTGCCTCAGTATAGTCTTTCCATCCAAGAGAGGGGTTGAGCCAGCTCCACAGCAGCTGACCAAGAATTAATTTAGTGCTTCACAGTCCTGAGCAGAGACAAATAATAACCACTGCAATTTGCTAGTTAGTAGTCTGGAGACCCTATGGATACAACCTGGGTTTCCCTTCCCTAGCATTCATCAGACTGAAGAAGTAGGGGTGGAGGGGTGTTCAAATGCAGAATCAATGGTAAAAATTGGGGGGGGGGCAGTTTCTGTTGCAGAATTTTAGCATTAGGGATGCCTCTGGTGCTGAGGGTAAATAAAATCTGGCAGCTCCAAGAAAACTCAAAAAACCATGTTTATCCAAAATTATAATGACATTTGGGAACATTATTTCTCCTGTTAGAAATTATGCAGTCCCATACCACTTTTAGTGTTCAAAATCAATTAAGCAAAGCAGATGAAAGAACAATACATAAAAGTAAATTAAGGTCACTTGAGACAGGTTAGCTTACCACTCAAATATTGGAAAGCTAGAGGCACAGGCACATGAAGCAGTTTCATAGTTTCATAGTAGTAATGAAAACTTCTGTGCTCCCTTTCTGATAGCTTAGCTAACTCAGCCAGACTATAAACTACATCTGGAAATACAAGGATATTTTTCCACCACTAAATCTGATCAAAGATAACATTTACCCCTCAACAGGCTATTGTAATTACTACAGTAATCCATATTTGCTTGATATTCTGCATTCAGCACCGCATAATCCAGGAATGGATACAACAGTGCCAGGGATTAACTGCAGTATATCCTTAAAGAAAAGGGTTTTATAGGAGGCAAAGGATCTTCCTTACAGGAAATCAATCTACAGCGAGACTAGCAGAGGCAGGAAGAGCAGTCTGTGGTACAACTGGACAACTCCCTTTAGTAAAGAACCATCCATGTTTTTACTTTTTCAATACACTCATTGATTCCCTCAAAGCAGCTGACGGTGAAAAAAACCTGATTAATGTTGTTTGACTTTAAACATGTATGCATTCCCATTTCCTTCAAACAAATCCCTGGCACCAGCCAGGTCCCAAGGAACTCATGCACAAACACCACAGTACGCCAGGCATAGTCGCTGGGGACCAAACAGAGCAGTTAGATGTCTGACAATTAAACAGACCCTGGCATCATCTTAGAATTATAGGATCTTTTGGATTACAAGGAACCTTAAGATCATCTAGTTCAACCCCTCCCCTGCTATGGGCAGGGACAAGTTCCACTAGGTCAGGTTGCTCAAAGCATCATCTAACATGGTCTTTAACACCTCCAGGGTTGGGGCATCCACAAATTCTCTTGGCAACCTCTTCCAGTGCTTCAGTACCCTCAGAGCAAAAAATTTCTTCCTAATCTAAATCTCCCCTCTTTCATATTAAAATCATTATCTCTCCTCCCATCCATACAGTCCTTGATAAAAAGTCCCTCTCTCCAGCTTTCCCATAGGCCCCTTTTAAACATCAGAAGGCTACTATAAATTCTCCCTGAAACCTTCTCTTCTCTAGGTTAAACAAGCCAAACTTTCTCAGCCTGTCCTCACAGGGGAGATGCCCCAGCTCTCTGATCACCTCCACAGCCCCCCTCTGGACTCGCCCTAACTGATCCATATCCTTCCTGTGCTGAGGACTCCAGAACTGAACACAGGTAAGGTCTCGCAAAAGCAGAGTAGAGGGGCAGTCACCTCTCTCAGCCTGTTGGTCATGGTTCTTTGGATGCCCCAGATACAGTTGGCTTTCAGGGCTGTAAGTGCACATAATAACTGCTTATCTGTCAGCACCCCCAAATACCTCTCCTCATGGTTATTCTCAACCCATTCTTTGCCCAGTCTGCAAACTGTGCTTGGGACTGCCCATCTTTGCTAACCATGTGGGGGGGGGAAGGTTACGATTTCAAAAAAGTCTCTCTAAAGAGAAGCGGATTAAAATGTTAACTTCCATAGCTGACAGTGAATAGCCTACATGACCAACAAGAGCAGAGCATCTGCCATTCGTCTAAAGCTCTGACAGGCAGCTGAAGGTACACAGCACTACAGCTATGAATAAAGAGCACCACGTTATAATTTTGTTGTGCAAGTCTTAAGGGAAACAGAGCATTTTACACCTCCCTCCAAGTTAATTGTTGCTGGGTTAAAAAGTTACAGAGCAGCCAAAAAGAGATTGACTAGTTTTAATTATGAAGCTTCATACACAGAAACTGAGAAGTACTTGACAGATTGACTAGTCCTCAAGCTTGTCCAAGAAATTACTTAATGCTTCACAAGGTTCCTTACTATTATCACCTAAAATATTAATGTAAACATTGTGTGGCCAAAGTCTTTTAAGGGATGAAAAGGAGAAATAAAATTAAGAAAGAAAAAACAAAACAGCCAAAAAAAGCCCCCACAAAACCACCAATTTTATCAGACCTTGACACCATACTAAACAAATTGCAAAATTGTTTGTCACGACCTGCACACACACATATAAAATTCTTCTCATCAGAAATACTTCAACCTTCATCATTTTTATTCATCTTCGTTGTGTACAGTAACATCAATCACATGAATATAGTTATCACTCCCTAAACATCTGAGGCAGTGAAGGGCAGCATCAAGGTAGCTACAACCACAGGATGCAGAGGCACTGAGTTTAAGCTTCAGACGAGGCTTTCATCATACCTGCAACAACCAGGCACTGAATTGGGCTGATTGCACCAAGGTATCAGAAAGAGCTAAGCATAATACCCATGAGCAAGACAGGCAAGAGAAACTGTCCTGATTGAACTACGCTGCCCAGATCATGCTGCTTTAATACATCCCTGACGATGAGGATATTCTGGACCTATGAGTACGTTAGATGTCTCCTAAACATAGAATCACCAGGTTGGAAGAGACCCACCAGATCATCGAGTTCAACCATTCCAACCAATCTCTAAACCATGCCCCTCAGTACCTCATCCACCTGCACCTTAAACACCTCCAGGGGAGGTGAGTCAACCACCTCCCTGGGCAGACCGTTCCATTGCCTAATGAACCTTTCAGTGAAGAATTTTTTCCTTATGTCGAGCCTGAACCTCCCCTGGTAGAGCTTGAGGCCATTCCCTCTTGTCCTGTCCCCTGTCACTACGGAGAAGAGGCCAGCTCCCTCCACTCCACAACCTCCCTTCAAGTCAGTTGTAGAGAGCAATAAGGTCTCCCCTCAGCTTCCTCTTCTCCACGCTAAACAACCCCAGCTCTCTCAGCCGCTCCTCATAAGGCCTGTTCTCCAGCCCCTTTGCCAGCTTT
>WAAB01012852.1:60928-78558 GCA_013389865.1 Piaya cayana | reverse complement strand
GTGTTAAACCTCATGCCGTTAGACTCAGCCCTGCGGTCCAGCCTGTTCAGATCCCTTTGCAGAGCCTCCCTACCCTCCAGCAGATCCACACTTCCACCCAGCTCAGTGTCATCTGCAAACTTGCTACGGGAGCACTCAATGCCTTCATCCAGGTCACTGATGAAGACACTGAACAGGGCTGGACCCAGCACTGAGCCCTGGGGAACCCCACTTCTCACTGGCCTCCAGCTGGAGTAAACTCCATTTTCCAACACTCTCTGGGCCTGGTCATTCAACCAGTTTTCCACCCAGGAGAATGTGCGCTTGTCCAGTCCAGAGACTGACAGTTTCCAAAGCAGAATGCTACGAGAAACTGTATCAAAGTTGAAAAAACTTCGAAAATGAAAAAATGAATGCTGTCATTTTGAACATACTTTTTTCCAAGGTGTCAAACAGCCATAAAACTCTAATATATGAAACTCTAAAGCTCGTTGTATCCAATTTGTTTGCTCTAAGGAAAAAAAAAATTCTCATTTACCTGTAGCTTTTGTTCATCTTCCACACCTTGCAGCCCTGGCAGACGGTTATCAGCCTCATCCAGCCACTTCATTAGACTGTCATGTTCCTTCCTATACTGGGAAAATGCTGGAGAGAGTTCCACCATCTGCCTGCTTTGAAGTGACCTGTGCTCCTACAGTCCAATTTATTAGGGAAACACAGTACAAGAGGGAATCAGCAAATAGATCATATTTATTTGAAAAACAAAAACATTTGAGGAATTCATTTGAAGAAGTTTCAAAACATGCAATAGTAGCCATCTCTTTTTTTTTTTTAATAGCTATGTTCTCTTTATCAGTACAGACACGTAATCAAAGCAAAACTAAGGCTCTCACCCTGCCTTTGACCTACACCTGACTTATCAACTCTAATATGATTCAAAAGGTGGGCTGAAAGGTGTATAAAAACACAGATCCCCTTTGTTCTTCACAAAAGCAGTTTTAATATGGCATGTGTATGAGAGCACCACAAGATAAGAGAGTCCACGATAACATGTTCTAAAGGAAGCAAGAAGAATCTCTAAGCAGATTCATATTCACACAAACATCTTCAGCTGGAAGCTAAATGAACACGTTAGTGTACGTGTGTCTTTGTGGTCGTGCTTCTCACAGCCTGGTGATGGAGACAAACCTCTGCTGGAGGGCTAGAGGCAAGTCAAGCACATGCCCAACTGTCTGCACCCATCTGTGTTAATACATATAGGGTGGCCCTCTGTAGAGTTGTGAAAAGGACTTTAAGCAGCAAACTACTCTCCTAAAACTTTGGAAAGATAAAAAGCCATTTTGGAACTGCAAAGATTCAGGGAGTCATATCGCATGTATGCACATTTTGCTCTTACTCAGTGAATCTTTCATGCTTAAAAAGTCATTACCAGGTTGTAAGTGGGATACAAAAGGGAGGACTGCATAAATAACATTTAACTATAGCAACTATCATAATCCTACCTGCACATTGTTGTACTTTTTCTGCAGAAGTAACAGTTGTATGTGGATCTTTTCTCTCTTATGGTCCTCCATAGGCTGCTGCAACAACTGCCCTCCTCTCTGTAAAACTTCTTCAATCTGAGCTCTTTCTTCATCCAGCTAAAATTATACAACCTATTATCTACAGAAAGCTATGGTTTCAAAAATACATTTATTAGTTGCTCAAATATTATCAGTAATGGTACTAAGTTGTCGTTTCATTATTCAAACATGAGCTAAATAAATTCAAGTGGAGCTCTCCTCAACTGCCAAATCCTAGTGGCCTTCCAGTACTTAAAGGGGGTATACAGGAAATATGGGGAGGGTCTCTTTATCAAGGAGGGCAGGGATAGGATAAAGGGTAACAGTTTTCAGATGAAAGAGAGGAGGATTAGGTAGAAAACTTTTACTGTGAGGGTGGTGAAACACTGGAACAGGTTGCTTAGAGATGTCACAGATGTCCCATCCCTGGAGGTGTTCAAGGTCACGTTGGATAAGGTTTTGAGCAACCTCATCTAGTGCAAAGTGCCCCTGCCCACGGCAGGGGTTTGGAACTAGATTTGAAGGTCACTTCCAAACCAAACCATTCTAAGGTTTTCTAAATGTATAGGAAAGCTGTGCAGTGCTCCCAACAACCTAGTAATTCGCTTCACCTTCTGCTTCTGTCTTAAAAGGATTTTCTCAGAAGAATTCTCTCTTGAAGTCAGGAGGAATTTAACAGATGTACAAAATAGAAAACAAATTCACCAGTTATTAAATACTTTCATTGCTCACAGACCTTTTCATCTTCCCCACTCAATTCCAGATGCCTTTCCACAACTTTTAGCATATTCTGTATGTCACACTCAAATTTTTCCAGGTCTGGAAAAGCTATTCTGACTTCACAGGGCTCTGACATGACTGGAAGTCGTTCTTGTCCAACAAGCATCTGCAAAGCAAAATAAAACAGTGTTCAACCTGAAAATTTAGTCTGAGCTCTCACATACACTGTCTAACTACTTAAACCAATTCTCTATGAAGACACATCATTTTGTAGGACCGTAAGATATCAGCATTATAAAAAGGCAAGAGTTCAAAGCTGTTTGACATAACACAGAGTTAGCTTGGACACAATATTGACAGGTATTATCAAGCTTTATCTTCAAACTTCAATTTGAGCATTTTGGTCTCAAAACAAAAATCTTCCAGTCACATTGGTTTATGGTTGGTTTTGAAGTTTATATAAATATGCACTGCACTATATACATTTTTGTGACTCTTCATAACACTTACTCATTAATTTTCCCTTGCAACTTGATTCATCACCTGTAACTTGGGCAAAAAAAATCAGTTGGTCTAAAATGACAGATACTTACACTTAAGAGAGAATCAAACGCAGCAAAGTGCTGTTCTAACAAAGATCTGTTCCCTAAAGGTTTGTGCCATCATTTTGGCATAGACCTCCCTACAATGATATCTTGGGGATCACTCATCCTCACCTTGGCACTTTTAATGTGCTGAGAGACCTTCTCAAAGTTCCGGTTCAGTTCTGCCAGTTTGGGTTCAACAAGTTCACGGCACGACACTCCTCGACCATTCATTAGGATGATAGCCTGATCACGCACATTGTCCACTCGAAGACTGACATCGTCTAATTCAGATGTTAAACGCTAAGAAGTGAAAGAAAAATGCAAATGGTTACCCCAAGAAAGACATTTTCAGAAAACAATCAGGCTGTAAACCTGACTCAACTTAATTTAGAATCCAGAAGCAACTACTTGACAGTAACATTTCCTACCTTAACAGTTTCCTCTTTTTTGCTTGCTGACTTTTTCTCAATCTCATCCAGCAAGGCTTCAGCCTGATACAACCAAGTACTTATGTGGGCAACATTTTCATCAAAAATTTCCAGCTGACTCTGATGATTCTGGAAAGTGATAAAAAACTCATTGATCTGAGAAACTTAAAAACCATCATACAATAAACCCTGCCAAAAATCACCATTATAAGTAAAAAGGAGATTAATGCAATAAAGTGTTATGGATACACCTTGGAAATGGACACTGAAAATTAGATTGTACCTTTAACCTTCAATAAGTATTTACAAGGATTCAATTTTCATGCTAGACTCCTCAATTTTATTGTTCCCAGCTCAGAGGAAGGGAAACAAATAGCTGAGGTAGTTTGTCCAACTAAATAAAGATAGACACTGCATTACAACATAACAGCCAGATCACATCATCTCACTTGACCAAGAGACCTGCAATTTTTTTCAAATACCACTAGCAGATACAGAAGTCTGCATTTTGTCCAATGGTTATTGCTTTGGCTTGTTATTTTGGGGGTTTTGTGGTTTATTTTTGTGGTTTGTTTGGGTGATTTTTAACTGGAAAGAGATTACACCAAAGCTAAATAACAAGCAGACACAAAAACTAGCACACTAACAGCGTAGCAGATAAAACATAAACAGGGAAGAGGTACAACGAGATACATTTGTCAATAAGGACAAAAGGTTAAAAATGTAATGTGATGGGACATAAAGGGGGCAGAGGGAGAAACAACAGATGTGTGAAATGTTTTCACTAAGCATTTGCTGTTTTTTTTGTTTGGTGGTTTTTTGGGGTTTGTTTGGTTTTTTTTTAATAAAAAAGAGGAACTGCATCACAAAGTTTAGGGAGAGGAGGAACCTGGAGAGTCCTAGCACTGAAGCCAGAAAGAGAAAGGCAAGGGAAAAAAGGTTAAATATAGTTTTATCCTCTACAATTAGGCAGGTTATTCCTACCAGGTGAAGTTAACTGTCTGCCTGGAATATTTACATAATTTCATCACATTCATCCAGATTCTGCATTTTCAGCTCCTTCCCACTGAGCAACAGCCACTACTACCAAGCACACAGCACCAGGGCCTATCAGCAAATCTTAAAACACTTGCAGAAGAGTTTCCCAGCTTTCTCATTGCATATAACCTCATGACTGGTCTCTTATCTACAGAGTAACCACCTTTAAGTCCATGAGGCACCATGGAAGCTTTACATCATAGCAGTGAGACAAGTAAAAACTGCACCTGCTTCTGGTGTGTGAAGAGAGAACCACCCTGAATATTTCTCACACATGCAACTTACCAACAAGGTGTCACACCAGTCCTCAGTCCAGGTCCGAACTCTGCTCCAGCCAGCATTCAGGACACACAGCTTCTCCTCCAAGGAAGCCTCGCTCCCTTCCACCAGGGCCTGAAGTGCAGTGCAGCTTTCTGTGATGCTCTTCAGATCCGCTTTCCTCCTCTCCAGCTCCCTCAGCACATTCTGAAAGAAAAAGAGTCATTAACACTGCACATTGCTCCCAATCACAGGGGCCAGGAAGCCACACTTTCATCTCCACAGACAACAAATAGTATCGTAGATGATCTTCACTTGAGAAAAATCAAACCAAGTAGGATGACCTTCTGTTTATATTTTGTAGATACTTTTTTTTTGAGAGAGCAAGCATGAGAGTACAATGCAAGTAAGTGTTCTGAATAACTTAGCTTGAGACTCCCTTATTTTGTTGTTTTACAATATCTTCACAGTTCTTTTTCAAATGTAAACAAAACAAATGCATCACATCCCAGGTCCAATTTTATTTGGATATTTGCCCACAATTAAGGTTACTATACCTATGAACTGTGTTAGAGGTACTGACTTAAATACCTAGTAATACCAAATACATACTAATACTTTTAATATTTCACTGGCCATTTAAGTTTGAGACAAGACAACGAGATGAAACAGATCAGACTCAGTAAGTTACTGAATAAGATCCATTGAATCTACTAACGTCTCATGACATAGGAGATTTTGGAACAAGTTACAGGGATTTAAATTCACAAGCACTTTTATACAGTATTGCTATAATGTTATAAAATTATTCTACGGATATTTAAAGCATGCTCACCTTGGCCCAGGCAATTTCTGAATCCAGATCAGAAAGCAAGCTCTCTGAAGTGGACTTCTGTACGAGATCAGCCTCAGTAGCAGCTAGCCACTCTGACAAAGAGGTAGCCTCTTTTCTCATTTTGCGTGCCAGCTGGGATGCTCTTTCAAGGTCTTGTTTTCCCTCTGTCACCTACAAAAAAAAAAAAAAAAAAAAACCCAAAGAAAAAAAACCCAAATGTAGATTTAAAAAAGACAGCAAAAATGGAAGTGCTATCCAGCTAAAATATTTACACAAAAATATAAAATTCTTGCACCTGAAGAAATCTTGTATTAGGTAAAGAGTGAAAAGTTATTTATAAACATCTGCATCTTACAATACAAAGCAGAATATATAAAAAGCTTGAATAATTTTAAATTAAGATACACTTAAAGCAGACAAAAAGACTTCATACTAACTTATTAGAGCTAGTAATGAACAAATAGGTGTTTAAACTTTGTTTAATATGACCTTCTAACTGAAGTTCAAATGGATCTAGAATCTGGTCAGTCACACAGGTAAAATGCAGTTCTTTTTCATATTTTGACAGACCTGCTAGCAGAAAGCTGTAAAGCAATTTCACTGAAACTCTAGTCTACTCTAGAAAATATCTCAGTGAATTGAGTATGAAATTTGATGTTTGCTGCAGAATGATCAATTATATTTCACACTCACTACACAATTAGTCTGGTCAGACTTTAACACAGACTTTAGAATAAATTCAACCATAGCAGTCAATCAAATGACATTGAGAAATTGCCTTCTGCCTCAGCGTGGCATTTGCATACATTAATTGAAAATAATGCACTCTTTGAAGATATAAAAAAATTAATTCAGAGAAAAAAAATGTTCTACTGTGAGAAAACCCACACCTTTCTATATGTCCCCCTTTCAATATGGGGGACANACTCTTTGAAGATATAAAAAAATTAATTCAGAGAAAAAAAAATGTTCTACTGTGAGAAAACCCACACCTTTCTATATGTCCCCCTTTCAATATGGGGGACAATGTGATTGCAAGCAGCCCTGCAGAGGAGGACTTGGGAGTGCTCATTGACAAGAAGCTTGACGTTAGCCAGCAATGCAAACTTGCAGCCCAGAAGGTTAACCGCATCATGGGCTGCATCAAAACATGGCCAGCAGGTCGAGAGGGAAGACTCTCCCTCTCTACTCTGCTCTCATGAGACCCCCACCTGGAGTATTGGGTCCAGTTCTGGAATCCCCAACAGTAAGAAGAACATGGAACTGTTTGAACTGGTTCAGAGGAGGGCTACAAAGATGATCAGAGGGCTGGAGCACCTATGCTACGAGGACAGGCTTTGAGAGTAGGGGCTGTTCAGCCTGGAGAAGAGAAGGTCCTTGGGAGACCTTAAAACGAACTTCCAGCATCTGAAAGGGGCTACAAGGTGGAGGAAGGGAAAGAACTTTTCACAAGGGAATGTAGCAATAGGATGAGGATGCATGACTTTAAATTGAATTTAGACTAGACATTAGGAAGAAATTCTTCACAATAAAGGTGGTGAGATATTGGCACAGCTCGCCTAGGGAAGTTGTAGCTGCCCCATCCCTGGTGTGTGTTCAAGGCCAGGTTGGATGGGGCCTTGAGTAGCGTGTTCTGGTGGGAGGGGTCCCTGCCCATGGCAGGGGTGTTGGAACTGGATGATCTTTAAGGTCCCTTCCAGTCTAAACCATTGTGTGATTCTATGATTATCTTGCAGACTGATTTACAAGCAGTACAACAGCACTCAAAGACTTTAACAAATAGCAGGCCAGTTTTGCCAAAATGATGAAAGCTTTGAGAACTTTCCTTTCTTCAAGGCTACCTCCCCTTGCGGAACACGCTGAGCACAGGAGTCTGGCATGGCTATAGCATTGTTATGTGCAACCTTTCATCTCTCTGATTGCTCATGGATGTAAGCAACTAGCCTGTACAGTATCAGCTTCAGAATCAAACTTAACATAGCATCTGACATCAAAATAACAAATAAGGGAGTTTATATGCAGACAAATGTTCATATGTACATTTGTTTTTCTTACCTGTGCCCCCAAGTCATTGTAAAGAAATTTCAAGGCTGTCAGTTGTTCATCCATCCCTTTCGGATTATCTGTCTGTTGTTTCTGTACAATTTGCCGTCCTGTCTTGATGACAGTTTCAACCTCCAATTTTACCTCACTGAGGGTCTTATAGAGTTTCTAAAAACACAAATATTTATTTGGCAATCCATTTGTAGTGCAGATTTTCAGACTGTGCTTGATCTGGAGACCTGATCAGATTGCTGAGCTATGGATTAAGAGCAATGTCTGCCACGATTTCAAACCCAATGTTCCATATTTTATACTATTTAACTTTCACTCCAAAGAGGAATCATCCCAATAATTTAGCAATGTTTCCTCCATAACATCACCACATGTGGCAAGTCTAATATTGTGATCTGTACTTGATCTTACGCATACTATTTTTGTTGTTCAAATACTAAGAACCAAGCAAACATGCCGCTGGAGTAATACTTCTCAGTAACTTGAGGATGAAACTAGGGCAGAGAGTTCATAAAAACTCTGCTGTTCCATCACAATCCACTATTGTGTCTACATTCTCACCCAGAAGAATTACAGGCTTTTAGTTATCAATTGTTCTATTGGCATTTTGTGAAAAGTTTAAACAGTTACATCAGAACTTTAAGAAAAATTTCCTCAGGGGATATTTCAGGCAAGAAGAATCACAAAAGAAACACCCTCAAGCATAAGTTAAGAATATTGCATCCTTACCATGCATCTGTCCAGATGACCTTGGATTATTTCGGGATCTGTATCCTTCACATCCAAGACATGAAGTTCTGCTTTTACGCCATCCAACACCCGTTTGCAATCCAACATACGCTGTTCAAAATTGGCTGGTTTCTGAAAAAGCTGATACTTTGTAGACACTTCACGGAGTTTTCTCTGTTTCGATAAATATTAAAAGATTATTTTAGATTAAATATTTTTGGAAGTGCAGGTACTAAAGTATCCCATTTCCCAGATTCTACCTCGCTTCTCCCGCCACGACAACTCAGTATACACAGCAACACTATGTGCCGAGCTAAATTCCATCACCTATTCCTCATTTCCACCTGAGTTGCAAGAGCTCTAGAATTTTGTATCATACGCTTTCAAAATACCCATTCTACTAAAACAGAGACTTTCTGACTTACAGCATTTGTCCCATTATACTTACAAAATTTCAATTTCCTTAAATTCCTCTAGTACTACTTGTTTCCTAATGAAAGCACGTAGAAGCATATGTTATTTACTTCTAAGGTTCGGTTGACCGCACCAAACAATTTACAGGTTGACAACAGCAGCATGTAATTGAAAACAAGAAGCTCTTCATGTATAAATTCTTAGTGCAACTCTCATTTATACCTGTAAAGCATCCAGCTGTGTTCCACCACGGGGAGACCTGCATTCAGGAGAAGCAGGAGGGAATGAGCGAGCACTTTTCTTGAGTTCCTCTAAGGTGGATTCATGAGCTGCAATCTCTGCTTGAATTTTCTGTCATGTCACAGAAACAGGAAAAAAATACAGTACAAAAATGCTTACACTGAGGGGAATGGGAATTTGCTGACCACCTACTACCTACCAGAAGTAAATCCACTTAATAAAAGTTAGACTACCAGGTTTACTTTAAATATTCTGGCTCTGGTGACAGATTGGTAAATTGAAATCAGTTAAGATTGTTATTCACTACAATCTTCTTAAAATAAGAAAAAAAATCCAAATTACTAAAGATATCACTTAGCAGATCAGCACAAGACTGAATTCATGAGGTCTTCACAAGTCTAGGCTGAACACTACTGTGAGATATTTCAAAATGTTTTATAGTGAAAAACTATACTGGAATACCTGGGCCTCCTGGGGCATCTGAAAGGCATCTACCCTATCAGTCAGGTAGGATGTCAGTTGTCTATCCAACTCCACTAAGTTTTCTTGCAAGACCTGCAACATGTGGTCAGTTTCTCGCATGGTCTGAAGCTGTTGTTCTAAGGCAATCTGTCGGCTCACTGCCTGAGTGGGACAGAAAGGTAAGATAAGATGGAGCAGTAATTCAACACAAATTATACTACAATTTCTCAAAACAAGGCAAGAGAGACAAAAAAAGAATCCTAACCAGGAACACTGTCTAAAAAGAGATCTAGAGTTCAGCAATTTTTGAAGCCTGCTGTGATTCATACCAAAAACTGACAAACAGTGGCATAGGGGAGTTCTGCTGTTAGACATACAGGGCACTGAAAACAGGTCCCTTTTACCTCAAGTATTCTGTTAAAAACATATCAGTTTCAAAAACTAACTATCAAATGGGAATAAGTGACTTCATAGTGCACTACAGATCAATATTGTTTGACATGTAAACTTGCATATTTTCTTTCAAAAAATAAACTTTCTGTTACAGTGTGAAAATAGAGGTTTCACAGTTCCTTTCTTCCATTGCCTCTCCCTTCAACAGCAAAACTAAGTTCATCTGAAATGTCACTACTTGCACAGAACACAAATCCCCCACTATCAACACACACAGACCAGTAAGTGCAAACATACACGTAGATGTGGAAAGTCATCAACAGCCTAGTGTGTCAATGCTGCGCCAAAGCAGACAGCTTTTATAAGACAAAGTACTCTTGTAACAAGAAGACCAAGAGTGAATGCTAACTTAAAAGACAGCACACAGTCCCTGGCTGAGGGCACTCCATTCATGACACTCATTGTAATGAGGATGAAATTTTCCTCTATGATTACACACTTTGGCAGCAAGAGAAAAGCACTCCCATCCTATAATTTGCAAGGAGCCTGTGTTACCTTGATAGAGAACACAAGTTAGATTTATGCCACTTGAAACACAGTCTTCCTCTACTTGTTAAAACTAGAAAAGATTAGTCTAAAATATGAGAAGAGGAAAGAGACAACATAGACAGGGGATGAGAACTTTCTGCTTCTGTACCTTATTTCCATGTGACTTCTTTCTAGGTATTTCAGAGTGAAAATGTCACTTATGTTCCTCATTGTTTACAGTTAGTGAGGAGCTCACCCATCTTTATGGCAATAGGGAGGTAATGTTAACCTCAGTTATTGAAATGTTCCCCTTGAGACTAGAATTGTCTTTTTATTGAAATTACTTGAAAAAAATACCAGGGATCCCGCCTGCACTGTGCAAGTGTGCAAAACAAAACCTGGGTGAAGTTAGGAAAAAGGGCATCTTGCTCTTCAGGCATTATTCCAAACTGAAGACAGCTGACATTTTCCCTCTTTTTCTGTGTATTGCAGTCCTGAATATATGAATGCAGCTATCTAATAGGAATCATTTCAGACCACTGAGCTGAAAAACCCAGTCTACTTCAACCCTGCCCCCAAATTCTTACCAAGTGACTCAATTCCTCATAGCGAGCATTGAAAGCCTCCAATTTTTCACTGATGATATCATCAAGAATCCCTCCATCAATCAGTGTCTGCCCAAGTTCCCGAATCTGAGTTCGATTATCAGCAGGATGACGCAGGACTGATTCCAGGGACTAATTAGCAGAGAGAGAGTTTTAAAGGTCAAGACACTAACTATTACTGCATTTTCAGCTGTGGAAATGTCTCTGCATGCACAGAAGTTTTAAACTTCAAATGTCTTCAGAGTGCACTAAAAGCATGAATTAGTTACGGCTTAATCCATGATGGCACAAGGCAAAGAGTGGCCATTTTGCTTTAGATAATTAAACTTCACAGCACTTCTTGCCTATTTGTATCATTTCATACTATAGTGCTGGAAGGAATCAGTTTACACAGCACAGGAAAAAACATAAAATTTTATTACGGTACTAAGTACAGCACAATTCTGTACAGCAAAATTCAGCTTTTGGTGGAGGATCTTGCACATATTCATTCCAGATTCAAAGCGTTCATTTAATCTGAAGAATCAGAATATTCAACACATTTCAGTATTCTACAGAATTTGGGTTTTTAACTGTAGCTACCTGAGAAGTTAATAATCCAATAGAATGACTACAATACCTCAAGAGCATCATTGACAGCATCCAACTTATCAGGCAGATTTTCTGTCATTTGCACCCTTTCTTCCAGATTGTTTAGCCAAGCTGTTTCTAAATCAAGATACTGAAGCAGCTCAATCCAACAGGACCACACCTCCTAGCAGCAACAAAAACATAAATCAGCCTACAATGCCAGACATAGCTCATCCACCCTAGGAACAGCTTGAAGAAATTATGTTTGAGACACTCACCTAAAATAAGCAAGCAGAAAAATATTAAAAAACTTGCCATGGCACAGTAAGCTCTAGACAGAAAAAATGGAAACTATAGCAGCAAGATTTTAAAAAATGAAAATACACATAAAAGTCTCTAAATTCACGCTAAAATTATCAGATGATATCCAGATTCTTAAATGCTTTAAGAATTTAATAAAATTCATTCGCTCCTCTTAAAAGGTAGGTCATACACAACCTACCCCAAACAACAATCAACATTTTCCAATTATCACTGCATTTCAACCTTAAATCTCAGAGAAGCTTGTCATTTTGGAAAACACACACATGGATAACAGAGCTGCGATATAAGGTTACTTATTTGCACAAATGCTGATTACAGTACAAATTACAAAAGCAAAGTTAGATGATGTCTCATGGTTTCCAAGGAAGTCACGTCAAGGGAAAGTACCCTTGGAAAGGAGCCACAGCAAAACAAGTTCATGTTGAAGCTACTGGATTCAGTGAAAAAACTGGGCATCTTCAGTGCCCTTCTCCATTCCTCCTGTGCCCTCTGCCTTTGTGTTTTACTAAACTGAGAGCTAACATTCTTACCTCCAAAGTGTGGCATTTCCCCCGGATCCGATTGCACAGTAGCTGGTAATTCTCCAGCACAACGTTCAGCTCAGTCGCCAGGTCCTGACCACTAGATGGTATTTTGGTGGCCAACATCTTGATGTTGTCTTTGAGAATCTTCACCCGCACCTCCTTCTGTAACACGTCCTCCTTTGCTCTCTGCTCAAAGAAACGTATTACACAATCATCCCACAACTGCCTTATGGTCTGCTATTCATGATGCAAACCAAAGCTCCATAGTTTAACCTTGGAATTGTTGCTGCCAATGTACTCTTGGGTCTGAGCACAATTAAATATGGCACTAACTTGCATGGAATTCTGGTCATGAGAGTAAGGACTGAAAACCTTATTATCCAGGACAATGTGCAACTACAATTATCCAGGACATGTGCAACTACAAAGTTGGGACCTCTCACACAGGTGTTAGGTGCACTAGAGGAACACACAAAAAAATGGACAACCAGAACAATTCTTTCAACCCAATTGCACTCACAGGAGCTTGGTAACAAGTATATAGGATAAATAGTGCAACTCTCAACACCAAGAGAAATATTATCAATTGTCAAATTATACCCTAACCAATCTATGACAACCAAAAAAGCCAGTTAATTGAATGGTAAAGAATGTAAAATCTGGGAAACACTGTTTTACAGCAGGATTATCAAAACCTACCGAACATCATCTTAAATCTACCCCCTCAAACAAAAGCAGCTCTATTCTCCATTCAAATGACAGCTGAATCAAGCAAGCTCAAAAAGTTTTACAAAACCTTATGCAAAAATGCTCCTGGTCAAATATAAGGTTTTTTCCCAGTCCTAAAAGTAGTCCCAGCATAAATATTCATACTGCAAATGAAAGAAGATATGCCAATGCACAGTAAACTTACTGGCTCACAGGCATACTTGCTAAATTTAAAATTACAGGATGTAATTTGGATTTAACAAAGGTAAACATGCTCAAAGACTCTCAGATTCACCAATGAAAAGAGGGTATGTACTTTTCCTGCCTTGTGTTCAGCAAGCTGTCAGTCTGAGGTCTCAAACGGCTTAAAAGGACATGACTATATACACTTGTTAAAAACTGCTTTAGAAAGCCCCCTCAAAAAGAATAATTCAAAACTTGAAGTAGACTCGTCAAAGCATTTATAAGGGAAAAAAAATCCTTTATTTTATGCTCCACTCAGTAACAGTTTAGTGGATACTCATTTAAATGTGTATACAAGTAGAAGTGTATACAAGTCAAAATATTTGTGAAGATGTGTCTGAACACTCAGATTCAAAAGCAGAGAGAATTAGTGTTTATACATTAATTCTAGACATACACCAAGAAAATTATCCACTCAACTGGTAACTTTAAATGAGACAAAAACAGCTCTTTTCTTTCCATTTTTTGGCCACCAGTCTCAAAATTAAAAAAGCAGGGATGAGTATCATTGTTTGCAAAAGATGAGGAATATAAAATAACATTGTAAAAAAATTGTTTTAAATTGCTTTTTGAAACGTGGAGTTACCATACCTAGGGAACAAGAAACTGAAGCTAAACAGCTAGAAAAAGAACATTTTCATAATGACTAATTCAGACAGGTATAATAACACCTTTTTTTTTATTATTTCTCAAGCTCTGTCTTCTGCAATAAGTTTCCATATCCTTAGTGTTTATATAGATAGTAAGTCTGGCTCAATAGCTGAGCAAGGTGCTGTTCATTCAAAAACCCCTAGTCCTCACGGCCAAATAAAATATCTGCTTTTGTAGTTTTTGCTTTAAGAATAAAAAATCCACAAAGTAAAACAGAAAAATACCACTAATCTTGTCATGACCTGAGCTCTTTTCTACATCGCTACTAATTCCACAAAAACTCAACTCCCAAAGCCATGAAATTTCATTTCTCTTTAATCAGGTCTCAACAATGACCTGGTATTCCTCACCTTCATTTCCTCCACAGCATTCTCTAGCTCTTCAGGGGACTTGTATTCAAAATCTTTCTCTAAATATTCTTCTTCAGCTTGGGTCATCCATTCTTGCATCTCTGCCAAATCCTTCTTCAGATTTACAGCTTTTTCCTGACTTTCAGACAGGCGATTTTTTTGACTAACAATCTAGAATCCAAGGTGGAGAAAAAAACAGCAGTTTTGTTACATTAATGTCCTTGTATACGTGAGAAACCACAAGTCTTTGTTAAAACAAGTTTTCCTACCAAATTATTGCCAGGTCTTTTTAATTAACAACAGACTTCTACATATACACACATACAAACTTGTGATGCCTTTTGGCAGGTCAACACAATGTAGAGTTAAGGGAAGGAAGAAACTGATCTTTTCGTTTCATTACACAAACTGGTAACAATCCCTGGAAAGAAGTCCCATGTAAAAAACCTCTTCTGATCACAGGGATCACAGAGATATCCTTATGCAGAGCACTAAAAGAACTGTCTTCAGATCCCACTTCTTCCCAGAACCCAGGAAATCTGGATTCTGTATCAACAGCGAAGTTCTCAAACACAAAACCTCACTAGGCATTGCAACTAAATAGATGTTTCTACAGACAGCAGAAAGCTGCCATACAAAACAAACAACAAAATACCCCAGACTGAAGCAGAGTCCATTTGTAGCTACTCATTTTTCAAAGCTACCTTGAAGTAGGTAGAAGTTACATAGGGCCAGAATAATATCCCAAATTTCAGGGACAAGAGAATGAAAGAGGTCAGACTTCTCTTTCATCCACCCCAGAAAGATTAACGTGACAGAAACTAATAAATTTATAGTTACAAACAACTAAACCAGAATAAGCACAGTGACCTCTTAGGCACCAAGAAATACCTCTAATTCAAACAAAACTGATGTACACAGACAGCCCCCTCAACATATTTGCCCTTCTGAAGAATTCAGTAGGCCACTCTGACATTGGAACAAGTAAAACATATCCATCCTGCTATTTCACTGGTTATCATATCAACACAACACATCCACACAGCTGTAGTAATAAGCAAGCACTAGCAACGTATGGAACACTCACCTGTTTGCTCAGTTTCTCCCATTGGGTCTGGTAGTCTACTAACCTAGACTTGGCCCAAGTATTTATGCCTGCAATAGGCTGAGCTCTTAAAGCAGACTCCACTTCTTTCATCTCTTTCAGTGATGGTTCAATCTTCTCCATTTCATTGACAAATATCTGAGCACACAGAAAATAAATGCTGTTCTTTAGCAAGATATTATATTAATCTATAGGATACTGATAACTTTGCAAATTGTAATTATTCCAGAGAAACCTTAATAAAACAGCAGACTTAAAAACAATCCTTTGGTGGCCCAAAACATTGTAACTATGCAACTAAAAAAAATACAGCTTGGCATACACAGTGTAAATTCCCTCACATGCCAAATGCCAACATTGGAACAATACAAGTTTGAAGACAATGTGCATTATATACCCTGGTGTTTCTGGCACATCTCAGACTCACATTCTCCCAGAAACAAACATTTGAAGGTACACTGTAATCACTTACTATAAGATGAAATTCTACCTATACGTGCCACTAGCTAGAAAGGAATCTTTCTTACTTACCCTAGGAGTTTCAGAGTTATTTGCTTGTTATTTTTACTGCCCTTGGAAGCTTAACATAGAAAACACTTTTTACTCACAGATTCAATTCCATAATCACAATATTGGGAGAAATATATAAACATTCTCAGAGGAACTAGTGCCAACTCACCAACTATTATTTACCAATACAGTAAAGACCTTTGAAAAGTATGAAGTGTTATGGCCATACACAAAGAATCAATTGAAATACACCCAGAAGAAATAAGATGATTTTTCTGGCAGGTCTTACGGAACATGCCATGGACAGTATTTTACTCGTAGAAGCAAAATAAAGAGATGTTAGTCATTTGTTTCAAAAGATTCCTTAAAAGAGCAAAACTCACTATGCACTGGTCAAGTTGTCTCTGAAGTCCTTCAGTATCTCCTTGAACAGCCTTTTCTGTCATTAATACATCTTTCACTCCATCCATCCACTTCTGAATGACTTTGGAATCAGCCTAAATCAAACATAGTAGGAGTTGATACAATGCCATGACAAAGTACATATGGCTTCTGCATTTCAACAACTTCTAGTAGTATCAGAAGAATATTCTACAAGCTACTAGCATTGCCTTGGTTTTGAGTCTGACCGTTGTTGCTTTGATTTCTGGTTTGAGCTGGGTTTTTTTTTTCCCCTTCCAATTAATTCAAAACAGTTTAATCAACACTGCACTGCTCCAAGCTATGACAGAGAAACATGGGAGCAAGGAAGCAAAGATGGCTTCGAGAATTGTTACTCTTCACATGTGGGACCCGGCTGAAGGTTGGGGATAGCATCTTCCTGACCACAAAAGCCATCTATGACTGCTTCCACCACACTCGGAGATATACTGCACTCCAAGGAAAAGAGAGGGCCCTATAGGAAGGAATACACGTGGAGAGAAGAAGGGGGTAACGCTAAACTTGCTTGACAGGTAGAAGCTATGCTGGGAAAGCCAGTTGCTGTTCATAGAAAGACAGGCACAGAAGGAAAATACCACAGAGGATTAGACTAGCCAGTAAAATAATATCTAGCTGTTTGAGGTCAATAGCAGCTACTATACTCACTAAAGCAATGCACAGGGGACTAGAAATAAATACACACAACTGCAGAATCATCTGACCTAACATTTGGCCTCATGTCCTGGTATGAGGTGGGTGAGGAGGGAAGACAGGAGGGTTGTCAAATCCTTTCCATTCAATTTCAGATCTTCCCAATTACCCTTAGAAACAAAACCACCATAAACTTTGAGCGGGAGAAAGTTTTGTCTTGTCCTGTTTCTATCGAATTATGTGATCATCACTTTTTAGCAATTTAGTTGGCCATTATTAATCAACATTTTTGGACTGTATGGTTGAGTTTTTAATAGATGGCATCATTTTATTCTGACATAATTATCAGAAAGCACTGCTACTGAGAAGCTGAGTCAATGCTCATGAGCTTCATCTTCTACCCTTCATGTCACCAAGAAAAAAAGCAAAAACTTCCTTTACCTAAAAACTTTGCAAGAACAGTTTATTTCAAGATCAATACATTAATCACTGTTTCTCAAAAACAAACAAACAAACAAGCCTGCACTACTGAAAACCCACTAGACTAAGATCTGTGCAGTGCTACAGACTAGGAGAAGTCTGTCTAGAAAGCTGCCTGGAGGAGAGAGACCTGGGGATGTTGGCTGACAGCCAACTGAACCTGAGCCAGCAGTGTGCCCAGGTGGCCAAGAAGGTCAATGGCATCTTGGCTTGGTTCAGAAATGGTGTGACCAGCAGGTCCAGGGAGGTTATTCTCCCTCT
>WAAB01012852.1:31945-60890 GCA_013389865.1 Piaya cayana | reverse complement strand
AAAAATTTTTCACAGAAAGGGTCATTGGGCACTGGCACAGGCTGCCCAGGGAGGTGGTTGATTCACCTTCCCTAGAGGTGTTTAAGGCACGGGTGGACAAGGTGCTGAGGGGCATGGTTTAGCGTTCGATAGGAATGGTTGGACTCAATGATCCAGCGGATCTCTTCCAACCTGGTCGTTCTATGATTCTATGTTTATTTTTATGCCATTGCTACCATTAGAGGTCAAAGTCACAACATTTTCTTCTTTCCTTCTCTGTTTCAGGGGAATTTCCTGCACCTGATTAGCTTGAACATTTGAAAAAAAAAACCAAAAAAACAAACCCTGAACAGACACCAGGAGGTTTAACAGTGAGCTATGGTTTAAGGTAAAAAAAAAAACAAACTATTTATCGAGGCTGCCATTTGACAAGGCATTTTAGCAAATGCCTAATTTAGCTTGCTTATAGTGAGCTACTTACAGAAGTAGCTGAGGTGAACTAAATGGGATTACTCACAAAGTTTGGCATGCAAGTAAATAACTTGCTGAATCACAAGTCAAGACTACAGAGGCTAATTAAGTAAATAGTCCTGTACTGCACAGGTAAAAATTACCAATGGCCAAATACTCAGTGTAGGTTGTTGATGTACAAGAGCTCACAGTTTTTAGACATGAACACTGGATCAGTTTCTAAAATTATTCCAGGCAGGAACAAAGATAGATTGTGCAGAATTTTAACTTGTTGACTCCTAGAAAAAACATGCAATGTACAGCCACGCAGTAGATTTAAAAGAACTGAAGGTGATACATAATCAAAGACAGAGCAAGCCACAAATTGTTAGAGGTATGACAGAGAATACAATACAAGATACAGAAATTTTCTTCTAGAAAATACAAGATGCAAAACTGATAAAATGTGACTTGTCTACTTTTCCATGACTATTACAGACAGTCTCACAGTAAACACAGATCATGTCACTAATGAACATGCCAGCTTGGGGGAGCCCCTGTCACATCACAAATCACAGAAAGGCTGCTTGAGTGCAGGACCCACAGGAGATCTGCCACTGACTTGCTCATCAGCTTAACAAGGACATTTTAAGCACCACCACCATAGCTACTAAACCATGCCTCAAAGGACCCCATCTATGTTATGGAAAACTTCCAGGGATGGTAACTACATCACTTACCTAGTCAGCCTGTAACAGTATTTAAAAATCCTTTCAGAAATTTTTCCTAATATTCAATCTGAACCTCCCCTAGCACAAATTGAAGACATTTCCTCCAACTCTATTACTTGCCACTTGGGAAAAGAGATCAGCACCCACCTCGCTACAACCTCCTTTCAGGTAGTTGTAGTGAGCAATAAGGTCTCCCTTCAGTCTCCTCCAGGCTAAACAATCCCAGTTCCTTGAGCAGCTCCTCATAAGACTTGCTCTCCAGACCAGCCTCATTGCCCCTTCTGGACACGTTCCAGCAGCTCAATATCTTTCTTGAACTGAGTGACCCAAAACTGAATACAGTATTCAAGGTACAGTCTCACCAGTGCCGAACACAGGGGCACAGTCACTTCCCTGGTCCTGCTGGCCACTCCATTCTTGATACAAGCCAGGGTGCCTTTAGCCTTCTTGGCCACCTGGGCACACTGCTGGCTCATGTTCAGACAGCTGTCAACCACAACCCCAGGTCTTCACTTCCCAGTCACACTTCCCCAAGCCTGGAGCATTTTCAGTTGTTTAACAATTATTTCCATTGTTCCTTCTGCTTTAATGCTTCTGTACTTCATTTTACAGGTAATAGTTTTTAACAACTCACTCAGAACAAAATTCTGTTCTCAGATATTTACAACAGTGCACCGTTCCAATGCTGTGCTCTCTAAAGCTCTTCAAAATTCCCAGGGGCATAAAAACCCACATCTTTTATCAAGTGCCTCATACACGTGGTGATACCAACATCACTTTTGACAGCTGTGGAGAGCAAAGCACTTCACCTTTGACTGAAAAACCTGAGTAACTGATTACTAAATAAAAGCCTGCCATGCTAATACTGCATGCATGTACCCTACTCTCAGTGAGAGAGAATTTCAGTTTTCAGGAGCTATTCTTTACTCAGCTAAAGCTATGATTTAGAAAAGTGCATATACAGACCACTCAGCTGAACATGATTCAAGTTCTGCACTTACATGAAATTAAGGGAGAGAAAGTGCTGCTAAAACTGATGAGGTAAGTAGGTATTGCTCAATGTAGCTAGACATAATCAAGGAAACTAGAAAACTGCAATCATTTGAAGACCTGAAAGAAAGTTGTTACACAAAGGACACTGAGACAGGCTTACGTGAGTACTTATTCTGCCATGCTAATAAATGTAACCAGAAAGAGAAGGAATGGAATAGAATGGGACATGTTGGGGTATTGTACATTTAGGTCAAAGTCAGAAGAAAAAATAATTAGGAGATGGTCACTGGAAAGTAACCATCAAGGGCTTGACTGAGCCTTACAATTTGTTTTAGGGTCCTGTACAAGCCAGGTCACTTCGGGCAGTTAGCTCTTACTGACCAGCAGCATCAGCTCCTCCACAGCTCTACATCAAACAGGCTGCTGCAAGTAGCTATGGAATGATGGGTTTGAAGCAACCAGAGTAAAAGCAGAAACTTTCAATTGCAAGTGCACAAGTACACATATTCATGAATATACTTCACAGGCGGGGGGTTGTGTGCTGGAGAAGGGTTTGTCTTTATGCTTCAGGTAATACAGCCTAACAATAATATGAAAAAAACCCCTTATGTATGAAACATTTTCCCTCTGAAAAATCTGCAATTCCTCCTCCTATTCATAGATTGGTAGGTGGTTTCCATTTACAAATTCACTAGCCGGGACCAGACTACCACACCTATGTTATTCATACACGCACATCACTAGGAGAAGCTCAAGTCCTGAGACAAGAAATTAGCAAACAACACTGAGTAGAAGCAAGTGTTTTCCTCAAACCATTTCCCACCCCCAGGGAAACAAAAAGTTAATGGAAGCATGGGTATACATTCTGCTCTTAATTGTTATTTAGTTACAATCTGTTACCCCTACCATGACTTCTTTCAGATTTGTGGTGGTTTGGGGTTTGTAGGAGAGGTTTTGGCAGTTTGGGTTGTTGTTTTAAAAAAAAAAATTTACTTGATTTTTACTACTTCTGAATCATAATCGGCACCTGCTTGTTCAGCTTTCACTGCAATAACATGCGAGTCAATTACCTGGCCTCACTAATATAAATTTCTGTTTAAACACCTATGTATATACTTCAGTAGTCAATAAAAATCCTATCTAGCTTAAAATATAAAAATAAACCCACATTACTTAGCTTGGAAGGTGTATCCACTATCAAATAATTTTTTTCTGCTTCAGAGGGAGGAGAAAGCAAGATTGAAAGAAATTATTGGAGAAAATTGGTGGAGTTCACAGTACCAATGTTCTGAAGAGGGTGTATGTTGCAAGTTGTTTGTAAGCTCATCAGTACATATGCTTAGCTAAGTAGAAAAGAATGTAAATATTCCACACTAAAATGTTCAATGCATATGAAAACATAGATCTGTGAGGTAATACACATCTGCCTCCATACCAAGAGATAATCACTAAAAGTACCTACTTGCTCTTAAATTGTAAAATATAGTATGAAAATGAAAACAATAGAAAACAGTCTAGTTTAACATTCCTTCAGGGGGGAAAAAAAAAGCATGGCAATATATTTGGGCTTCTATGCTCCTCTGATCAACTTAGTACTTCCAAGATGATACTGAATGATGGTTAGTGTCTATGTAACTTTGGGTCACAGTAACACTGCCATAGGCTAGATCATGATATATTTTGTTTTCATTGTTTTTTCCTTTCCCCAGAGAAATGTAAATAGCCTAGAGAAGAGACTTAAAGGAAACAAGAAGAAACCCATCTAACCAGAAAATAGAGTCAACTTCTGCTAAGTTACTTAGGCATTTATTTCCCCTCTTTATCAACAGATTAAACATCTAAATACTCTTCAAATATCCTTGGTTTTAATCCCTTGATTTTTAATGCATCAGGACTTTCCACCATGTAAAATTTCCCATGAGTATATGTAAGGGTGCTGAAAAGTCTTAATTCTTTAACTCTCCTAACAGTTTGGAAGCCGTTTGCTGGAACTGGAAAACCTGCTACACCTAAGCATTTTATTTCCCTTTTTGACAGGCATTACTAATTCTTTATTACAGAAAACCCACTTGAAGTATGTTTTCTGTAGTGGATATGGAATTTCAATTTGAGATGTCAAACTAATAAGGCATTGAGCATCTGACACCAACCACAATGCAGGGTCATCAGCCTCTAGAGGGATCAAGCTTTCAACAGCACAGGTGACATAGCCTTGACTTTACTGTAACCTTTGTTTTCAAAATTGAAAAAGGAATGCCAATTTTAAGCAAAAATTAATTCATTACAAGATAAAATAATATCCTGGGCATGTTAAAAGTCCTCTGCTACCCTGCAACAAATACACAATATATGCTTCCAGCTTCTGCCAAACAAGTGGCTCATCAACATTTCACTTCTCAACCCATATAATCTGGACCCCTGAAGGAACACAGAGAAAGGGCTCCAACAACATACATTAAAAAAATATATCCTTTCATTTTACCTCAAATATTCTCAACTTGGATATAACTTCCTCCAGTAGTTTAACATCTTTGAAACTCTTGATCTTTAACTTTTCCCATTGTCCTTGCACACGTTTGAACTCTTGTGTGTAGACCTTCTTTATATCCAAAGAAGCATGTTTCTCCAAAGCTTTTGTTTCTTCAGCAAGTTTATCCATTCTAGGCTTCTGGGCTTCCAGTGTCTCACAAATAGTCTACAACAAAAATAAGGAAAGAAAAAAATGCATCTGCTTCCAGTGTTAGGCATACAACTGGTACACACTTACGTACAAATACAAAGGTTTTGTCATGCAGAGCACAGATATAGCAAAGAGTGACATTACAGTTGCTACAGTTATTGCAGCAGAGATGTCCAAACAAACTTTTGGTCAGCAAAACCTTCAGCTGCTCTACCAGTGCAGTAGCAGAGATTGCAGAATGGGCTGCAAAGCCTGACCATGCAGCTGCTAAACACACCTGACCTGAGCTGTGCAGTACTGGTGGGCAAGTTAACAAACTACACTACACTGCAATTAAATCACAAAAGAAATTGCAATATACACATACAAAGACCTCAGTTTTTAATTTCTGCCCGAAATACTTTTTTTCAAAAGAAAGACAAATAATAAAGCCCAGACTGTGTCCTTCCGAGTTTTGTAATGTAAAATTATTACCATGTCTATCTGTCATAAAAGCACTCAATACTTCATTTTTGAAAGCTACTCTTCCAGCTGAAATATAGGGAATATACAATCTGGATATATTCATGATGGCATTGCTGATAAGAGTTACTTGAGCAAAAATGGCTAATTTCCTGCTACTAAGGGAAAACAATAGCTCAAGGCATAAGCCAAGACATGAAAAACTGCCACTTCATTAAACTGGTCATTTTAGTTACCTTGCTTAAAATTCATTGAAGAGTAATTTGTAATGAACACATGAAACCACTACTAATTTCCTGAATTTAACTTCACTAGTATATACATGCATATATTTTACTGAGGAATGATTTTTTTTTTTTAATAGATGTTCTCAGCTTTCCTTTGTATCTACCGAAAGGAAACAGGATAAAGTATACCATTCTCTCTAAAAAGACAGGTAGTGAGGTAGCAATGAAACTGGGAAGATGGTTGTATGTTTCTGCAAACAAGGGCTCTCAGCACAGGAGGCCACAAGCCTGGCTTGGGTCTACGCCTGAAGCCCTTATCAGTGCCTGGTACAGAGCAGAAGGAGGAGCTGGGCAATTCCACTTCCACAAGCATCTCATCACCTACTATTTGCTTTTATCTCCCATCACACTCTTTAAAGCTCCCACACAGGTACAGCATGTCCTTTCAGGTTAATTAGAAAAGGGGGACAAGCCTCCAAAGACAACATGCCATTGCAATTCAGCCAGTGCATGAATCAGAAAATCTTTGGCAACTTTAAACAACACAGAAGCAACATTAAAGCATAAAAAGAAAGAAATCAAAACTTTTATTCTGCTGCTTTAAAAAAAAACAGCTGTAACATCCCTGTTTACTGGGCTTTTAAAAATGCCTATTTTATCACTCTCCACTGAATAGCTAAGGATACAAAGAGATACATGGTCTCTCCCCATCCAGCAACTGGAGCTCAAGAGCTCCTCCTGCAGCCCTCTTATGACACCACACAGGGAGAAATAAGTTTCCAAATTAAGCGTGATTCCACAAAAGTGATGGGAAACAGTGGAAGGAACAGTGAAGTATTTGTCCATGGTTTTCTCTTGAAACATCACCTAGAGTACTCCATTCAGCTGTAGAGTCCCCAGCAGAGGGAGGACATGGATCTATTAGAGGAAGTCCAGAGGAGGGCCACAAGGATGATCAGAGGGCTGGAACACCTACCCTACAAGGACAGGCTAAGAGTTGGGGTTGTTCAGCGTAGAGGAGAGAAGACTCCAATGAGACCTTAGAGTAGTCTTCCAGCACTTAAAGGGGGGGCTGCAGAAAAGATAGGGAGAGGCTTTCCAGCAGGGAGTGTAGTAATAGGATGAAGGGTAATGTTTTTAAGATGAAAGAGGGGAGATTTATAGATACCAGGAAGAAATTTGTCCAGAAAAGTCATGGATGCCCCATCCCTGGAGGTTAAGTCTATAATGTAGGGTAAAATCTATCACTGACAGGCCACCATAGAGGTTTGGGCTGGAAGGGACCTTAAAGATCATCTAGTTTCAGCCTCCCTGCCATGAGCAGGGACACCTTCCACTAGATTAGTTTGCTCTGTCTCATCCAATCTGGACTCAAATATGTCCAGGGATGGGGTATCCACAACTTCTTGGCAACCTGCCAGTACCTCACCACCTTCATAGTAAAATTCTCCCTAATATCTAATCTAAATCTCCTCTTTCTGCTTAAAGCCATTACCCCTCACCCTATCACTCCCTGACAGAAACTCCCTGATAAAGAGACACTCCCCAGCTTTCCTGTAAGCTCCCTTTTAAGAATTGGAAAAGCGATAGACATCTCCCCAGAGCCCTCTTCTCTAGGCTGAATGACCCCAACTCTCTCAGACTGTCCTCATAGAAGAGGTACCCCAGCCCTCTGATCATAGCCCTCCTCTGGACTTGCTCTAACAGATTCATGTCCCGCCCATGCTGAGGACTCCAAAGGGAAACAGAGTACTCTCTAGGTGAGGTCTCACGAGAGCAGAATCACCTTCCTTGACCCGCAGGTCGCACTTTTGACACAGCCCAGGATACAGTTGGCTTTCTGGCCTGAAAATGCACATTGCCCACTCATATTGAACTTCCCATCTACCAACACCCAAGTCAATCTCTTCAAGGTTGTTTTTAATCCATTCTCCAGCCAGTCTGTACTTGAACTTGAGATGTCCCTGATCAAGGTGAAGAACCTTGCACTTGGCTTGAACTTCATGAGGTTAGCATGCCCATAGAGGCAACAAACTACTGTTTTCGACTGGAAAGAATTTATGCATCAATTACCTTCACAGTTTGCAAACACTGTTTCCCTTTGAAAGGGAATCTGGAGGCCACAGAAGTATAGTTATTCTCTTGCAAGAGCTGAGCAGGATGAAACAGGATGGATTAGTTAATCAACTGAACCTCAGGGGCAGTTTAAGCAGGCAGGCACTCTGCAGCTGGGCAGGTTACATCCAGGGCTTGTAGGACAGTATCATATGCCTGAGATCCCAGCCTCAGTGGGAGGGCACAGCCAGGAACAGGGAGTCCACTTTGCTGCAGGGGACAGACATACCCTCCCCAAGGCAGCAAGCCCAAGCAGGCTGGGCACAGTTGCAGTGCACAGGCAGGGAGAGCTGAAACACAGCTCTGAAGTGAGCTAAGGGCAGGTCCCAACTCCTGTCTTTACTCACAACCGCAGTCAGTGGCAAAGGAGCAGACCTTGGATTGAGTCACCAGCCTGATCCAACCAGACCCCTAGGAGGCAGATGCTTTCATGGCATCGACATCCATTTTGGGGCTCCACAGCACAACAGAGACTTGGGCACAGTGGAAAAAGCCTGAGCAGGCCACCAAGGTGGTCAGAGGCACTGCAGTACTTCAGAGAACATCCCTCAGAGCCTCCTCTCCACAGGCTAAGCGGTCCCAGATCTCTTGGCACAGGTAGCAAAAGAAGCTGTGAAAGTCCGCAGGCTTGGAAATACCCAGCCCTCACCTGGACAAATCCCTCAGCAGCCTGCAGTGACCCAGCTTTCAGCAAGCAATCCCCAGAGGGTGCTTCCACACACCACTCCTAGATCAGCTTTCCTCTGAATAACATTTTAGTCACCCCACTGAAAAGAAGACAGAAGAAAGAAAAACGACAGTAACTGAACAAGCAGCTTGCTTCGCCCCAAAGGTTCAGAATTACCTTTGCCTGCTGCAGGGCCTTCTCAACCTTACTGGGGTCACTCAGCCCACTAGTGAGGGACTGCTGCTTGCACTCCAGCTCACCTAGAGTGAGCTTCAGCTGCTGCAGGGAGTCCATGTAGTCCTGGCTCGGCTGGCTTTCCATCTCTGGAATCATTAAAAAGAGCAATGGAATAAAATACAGAGTGAGGAAATAGACATGAGACCCAAATAATGAGCAATGTGAACATAATCAAAATGATCAGAATAATTTTGAAACAAGAAATCACACAAGATACACTTGTATGTTAACCTTCCAAGAGCTAAAGAAACACTTTTACTGATGGTAACATTTTCCTTTTTTCAGATTGTATGATATACATGTTACGTAGAATATAATAACAATAAAATCTACAATTACAAGCCTCCCCAAAAAATATTTAAGAATTCAATCCCAATTTTAGAATTTTAGGTGCTTAGGTGTATAACTAATCTCTCAGGGTGGGCAGTGTGGTAGAATCAATAGTACTTGGGATTTTGCATGTCTAAATCCCAAGATTTATGATTTTTTTTTAATTTAGACATATCTACTATTTACATGCAAATACACAAATACTTACTATATATAGAACAAAGTATTGTATGTAATAACCATATATTAACTATACACATTACATAGAGTAACTACATAAGCTAGTATTTATATAATATATAAACACATAAAATACATTGTTGTATAGCAGTAGGTTTTGTTGTTTTTATTTTCATATATATATAAACATACACAAATACATAAAAGTAGCAGCTCTCAACCTGTTGTCAGAACAGAGACACTACTCAAGAAGACTGAAAAGAATTAGTTTGGATGGAGTATCCACCTGCAATATTTGACTGCACCTCATTTTGCTGGAGTCAGACACACGTGGAATCCAAGGCAGGAGGCAGCACCTCACTCTGGTATTTCAGAATGAAATTATCATATTTAGAAGACTGCAGTGAACAGGATTTCAGTTGCCATATCCTTTCTGTGGTGCGGAAATTCTCTAGCCCTGGATTCCTAACCAATTTCATTACTGTCACAAGTGAAAATTAATCTACACCTTGTTTTGACTCACCAGGTAGCTTTTAAACATCTTACTGTCAGAACCGTCACACCATTTATAACTGAGAAATGAGACAACATTCTTAGAGAGAATGAGTTATCTGATTTCCTTTTCTCAAAAGCCCATATCACTTTAAAGAGGAAAAAATACATAGATACACTACTGCTAAACTATAGCAAATCCTGAAGTAGAAGAAAATAGTTTAAGTAATTTTTTGTCAGTGGAAGGCTAAGTCACAATTCCCATTAAAAAAATGCCCATATTGATGAGACTGAGTAGCACTCCATGGGGGAATTTTCACAGGCTCAAAGAGCCTCCATGAAAGGAGCTGGACTTCTGTCAAAGCCTGCCAAGATGACAAACACTCAAGTGACACCCATCAGTTGCTTCTCCCAGTTAAATGCCTCTGGAAGTTCCTTTACCTTACAGTAATTCAAACTGTGCTGTAAATAAACAGTCGAAACCCTGAACTAACATTTTCCTTTGTTCTTTAGCAATAGGCAGTCTGCAGAGAAATTTACTTTAAAAACACAAGTACAAATTTAACATTACAATATGTAAGGTGTTTTACTAAGTAATACCTGGTCCAAATATACTAATAATGCCTCACATGATGTGTGCCATGAAAGAACACGTATTTTTTCACACAATGTCAAAAAAAAAAAACCTTTTTAAAAGTTCATGAACTTAGAACAGTCATAAAATAATCATACCTTCTAGCAAGAATGAAAGCGTACCTTGTAATTTGCGTATGGCAGACAGATGTGTTACTCACACAGTTTTCAGCATGGATACAATTCAAGGATGCAGGCCTTTTGCAACACAATATACAGATAACCTAACAATTTAGTAAGTGTTAATATTCTTCTACTTGGGGCTGTTAGCAAAACAGTTCCTTGAAATACTCAGAACCAAAATGAAAACTAAGGAAAATCTCTTTACAGGTCTGTGCTCTTGCTATTCAGCTGTAAAATATTAACAGAGCTACATACTTTCCACAGTACATTTAAAATCCTTTAGAAGCCAGCATTACTGGCTTGAATGCTTATAATGAAATTTAACACAAAAAAGACCCAAGTAGAAAGTGCCTGAAAAGCAAGCCAGATTTCAAATCACTTCAAAGATAAAATTTCCTAAAGGAATTATGTATGACTAACATGGTCAAAGCAGCTATGAAAAAAAAAAAAATCACATATGCACACTTGAATTTTACAAGGTGGTTCTTCCATTTTTCATTTCTAGCATTATTTCTTTATTGAAATGCCAGAGGCACATGGTTTTTCTAACTATATTACCCACCTTAAGTATGTTTTGCTAATTCCTTAAATGTAGTTTCAGGAACATTGCAACCTTGCATAATCACTTTTAACACTGACTATATGATACAGTGATACATGGAACTGTATACATACACTGATATATGGAACAGTATATTTTGTAGTGTACACAGAGGTCACATGAATATTTCATAGGGTGGATAAAAAGATTTGTCAGCCTGACTCAAAGCCTCCCAGAATCAGTAGGAAAGCTCTACCAGAATTCACAAAGTCTTCAACTTGTTCAAAACAAACAAAAATCAGAACAAGTATCAGGAGGACTTACACTAAGTAAAATATATATGTATAGACACACACACACACACATATATTTTTACCTTTCTTCAGCTGCTGGTGATGTTCCTCTAGTTTCTGACGAGTCAACTTGAAATGATCAAGAACACCATTCAAGCTCTCCTGAATGAAGTGAGGATGCATGGGCTGAGACGTGAGTGCCTTGCAGGTGGCTTTCAGGTGTTCCAGCTGTGGACTCAGACTTGCAAGATAACTTAACTCCTGCTGTGAAAGGTTGAAAACAAAACCAAATCTGACACCCTGTTAACATAAAAACTACCACAATACAGCTCCTCCACATTACTAGGGCAACATTAAAGTATTCTGGTGACAAGTGCCAAATCTTCCAGTCAAACTGGATACCCCAGGAGCCTTAGAAAATTTGAGTTACAGTACTGACTTGGCTAAGCTCCTTTAAGATATTCTGTGCTCATAACAGCTTCCAATAAAAATTAACAAGTTTTACCACACTTACCTGACATAAGTCTTTCAGAACTGCTGAGGGCTGGGATGCTGAAGAAACATAATTTTTAAGCCAGTCATCCTTCTCGATTACAGTCTTCTCAAGCTCACTCATTTCCTTAAAATAAGCATTTATGTCTTCCTGGTACTTTATCTTTCTGCTCACTTCTTCCAGATGTTGAACCATGTCTTTCCACTCTGATAATATTTTCTCCATCACATTTTTTATATCCACTGTAGAAAGTCCCTCTAAAACGATTATAGAAACCATTACACTAACAGAAACACGTTTTGATTAATAGGCATTTAACCCTTCCTTTCTCCAGATACAGGTGGACATTTTCATTAACATTAATAATGCTTTTATTCCAAGCCCACTATCCATAACCTGTTTTTATTAATGTTTAAACTTTGATTTCCACATGAAGAGTAAAACTGAGCAAGATATTCGTTTCCACACTTTGGTAACTTTTGAATTTATAACTATGAGCTGGCCCTCAGCAATCATAACTCTTCATTTGTGCCTAAATGTTGATATATAGATTTTAGTAAAATGAGCTTTATTTAAGTAAGCTTCTAGTAAATTAAGGGTGTTTTTTTAAACAATTCTAGATACCACGAAGAAAAAGGAAAGCAGCAAGAAATTCATTGAAAGGTAGATGGAAATCCTGTTAGCATGGGAGAGGGAGGCAATGATGGCTAACAATGTGACAATTCATGTAGACACAATTAACAATGGGTAATATGAGTAGCTACAAAAGCAACAGGACAAAACATGAGGTCATTTCTCACAGTGAGTACACCAAACACTTGCTACACTGTCCTGTTGACAAATCAATGCAATACTTGAAAATGCAGCAGCAGAAAGGAACAGATCTCCCACCTGTTCCTTGTTCATTTCCTCAAGTGCCAGAAGTAACCAATGATTTTGCCATATACAAAGAAATTTCAGTGCAATGTGCATTCAACAGTACCTACTTGCCATTTCAAGTTTCTGATGCGGATTCACTTTCAAGGCACCACTTTCTTTATATAAGACATTTGGATTATTTTAACTTAATAGCTCTGTCTATTTGAGCCATGCATTTCACATTATGACCAACAAATGCTGGGTTTGTAGCGATGGCCCATCTCAACTGGAGGGTTTTATAAAAAAGAGAGGGAGAGATGATCTCTGCCCAGATTTGAAGACAAGAAAAAGCTACAAAATTTTATAACCCACAGTTCTGGTCAAATCAGTAGCTTCAAGTCATCAGCTTCAGGGCAATGGCATCCACTGTAAAACGCTTCAGCTGTAGTAGGCAAGGAGTGGAAGACTAGAGATGCTTAGTAGATTAGGGCATCCAGGCAAAGGGGTGGGCTGGATAATCCAGTGGAAATCAGCATTTTCCAGAAGGGACACTGCTCAGCATGTAGGAAAGCAATGCCACCTTTTCAGGTGTCTAAATGATACCAGTCAGAAACTTCACTAAGAGACAAGTGTATAGCAGATCTGAAAGACTGTGCACTATATGAACACCTCTTTAATATGGAGAAGTCACATTCCACTGATAGACTTTTGTCATGTTATGAAACAAGAATTTTGCAAGGCTTAAAGATTCAACTTTTACTGATGTTAATTATAAGTTTCTGGGTATAAGTGCTTTAACTGACAATCATTCTCAAGTATATACGCTTTTCTCTTGCCTTTGAGCCATCAATTCTGACTGCACCATCATTACATACTGATAGGTCTTATAGAAAGAGCAAACTACAAATAGAGACATATATTTATCAAGTCTAAATTTGGTTTCAAAATTTTCACTTCAAGGAAGTTATATTTTAAAATTATATATTTGAAATCTCCACCCAATTTAAAATTAAACCAACTACTTCCCAAAAAAGCATGTCATTGTCATTCTAAGAAATTTAAGGGTTATTTTTACTGAAATAGATATGAACGTTGCAAATGAACATACACATTAGACTATTAATAATGCTTTTCTATAAGCTTTAATAGAAAAAACACATCGGTAATAGTAAAAATGACAAGTGTCCCTGAAAGAAAGACAACAAAGGGAGAGGAAAGGAATATATTGTGTTGCTTAACTGGAGGTACCCTAATTCACGTATATTTCATAGTAACTTAACTGCTGAAATCACAAAACAGAAAAACCTTCAAGTTGCTTACCCTTTCCTGTCTGATCCAAAAGAATATGTCCACTTCGTTTCAGTTCATCTAACTTTTGCCTTTTTTCAAGCCTTTCTTTTTCGATCACCTGCATCGCAAACCCCAAAAGAACACTGTTTCAGAGACTGTAATTTCACTTAAATTCCAACACCCCCCTCCAGGTAACACATTCTCCCACCACTATGCAGAACACATTCCAGTTTTCTTAGAGACAGCACGTAAGACATGTTGGCTCTGTTATCTGAGAGAACAAATGCAAAAGGAGTTAGCTCTCACAAGTACCAGGCAAGCAAGAGTAGTATAATACCAGGAAGAAGACAGCATTGAATGGGTTAACAATCTGTCACTTGAGTTCAGGTATTGGAACACTCAGTGTACAAGTCACCTGTGATGAAAAACTAATTATTTAATGAACCAGTGGAGAAAATACCTTTTTAAATAGCCCCTTCACTTCTACTGTCTGAGATTCCCAGCAATAAAGGAACAACCAACTGTTGCCTAGAAGTCCAGCTAGCAGAACTATAGCCTGCTTGTAATCCACTTGGTGTTTCACACATTCATAAAGAAACTCTGAGGGAAATCCTACATGACTACCAAGATTTTTAGAGGAACAAGTTCCTCCCTGAAATCACACATATCTGTGAATATTCTTGCGTGAGCCAAGAGGTAAAATACTTCCAGAGGATCTGTTCCTTGGCCACAACATCACAATTTCAATATTTCCTGAGATTATGAAATAAATTCAAATTAGTTTTTTTCAAAGCTGATGTCCAAGTTCATTACCCTGGCTTAGACTTGCTACAATAAATTCAGAAGTAGCATGCATTTATTTACACAGTTGGGAAGAACAAACACTGTCCTACGAACTTGAAGCCAAATCATTTAAAAGCAGTGCAGTTCATGGGAACTGTTTTTAAAAAGGCTAGAAATATTCATAAAGTTCTATAAATAAACCATTGGGAGAGTCGTTTTGGCTTTTATTTCCAACAGCACTGCCATGCAAAACATTCCTACTGGAACCATTTTGTTCTACAGTACTGAGAAGGAGTATCCTTACAGGTATTTTTAAGAATTGTCTTTGATTTCAAAAGAATCAAATTGAGCAGGTCCTGCTAAAGCTCCAGTAAGCCTTCATTAACAAAGCATGCTCAAGGACAAAAATAAGTCAAAACTACATTCCTGAAACAGAAGATAAAATGGTTATTTCATGGTCAATGGTTATTTCATCCCATAGGGTCCTGTAGAATTATGTATTCTTCCTTGGAGATCAGTAATATCAGACATGAGTTATAGCTATCAGGTTTTCTCCAAAATTAATAGAGCAAACAACATGCCCAAACACTAGCAGATCACTTTGGACCCTGGGTGGTATAGTGCATGCAGAGTGTCACAGCATGACTGAAGGAGTCTCTGAGCAGCCCATGGGCCCATCTCTGCCAAAATTATGAAAGTGGTGTCAATCAAGTCTAACCCCAAAGGTGAAGCATCAAGCCAAAATATGCTGCTTAATGAAAAAGATACCAACCATGAAGACAGACACAAGAACTCAAAAGGGGACATCAATATTACACGTTCTTAAAATTTCCTGTAGATTGTGCAACCCAACACCAGCAAAAGTTTGTGTCCAGATGGTCTGGTATTTGCATGTATGTCCAGTTCTGAAACTATTAAACTAAAGGCCTTAATCCCTACGAAGCACATGGATCAACCCACACCTCCAGCTGACAGTGAACTTAGAGCTAAGATATACTGTTCATCAGAACACTATCTCCCCATTTTACCTTCAACTTTTCTTTCATGTTTGAAGTTTCTCTCATCTTCTTGTACTCTTTGATGTCTGCGGCCCGAATGGCAGATTTTGATTTTGAAATCCAGTTCAAGAGCTCAGTACTTTCAGCATCAAACCTGGTTTAAAAGGTCACACAATATTTTTTTTTAATCAATTTTCCCCTATTCAATCACAGTCTCATAAATCAGAAGTCCTAAAGTTCATCACATTACTCAGTCCCAAAACAGTAAGGCTGCATATAAGATTCATGTTTCTCACATTACTATTTACAGGTGGTAGGACAAAAACAGACTTTCCAAAACCTGCCACAGCCAAAATTCTTGAGAACACATGGTGCAATTTATTTCTTGGTTTTTATGCATATCTTCATGCAAACTATTACTGTTTCCTTTAATAAATCACAAAAGAACTCTTAATGCCAAGTATTTTGAAAGTAGTAAGCCTAATCTCAGGAACAAGACAAATAAGAATTGCAGATTTCATAAAAGTCTGCACTACTATTCGACCTGAAGAAAAAGGTAGCAGCTTAAGCTCTCATGGCAGTGACAGTGGACACTTAGTGAACATTAGCTTATAGCTTCGTATTTTTTGTTACAGTTGGACACATCTATACTAACAACTTTCTTATGCATAAAACCCCTAAGTTTCAACTACTTTAACTGACTGTCCTAAATACAGTTTGAACTCTAGGAAGGGAGATAACAGATCAGATCACTTTTGCTTTCAAAGTCTAAAATATTTTTTATGACTCAGAGAAGAGACAGGTGGGTTGCCAACTGCATACTACTGCCCTGGGACACCCACATCCACACACCGCTTCCACCAGGGCTGGGAGAATCTGACGATGGTCCTCGAGAAGGCCTGGGTAAGTTTCTCACCCCTCCAAATCTTTCTTCCTCCTCAAGAAAAATGAATAGAACTCTGCTTTACTGTGCAAACACACATCACCTAGCACAGCAACTCCCTGCTCTTGAGACAGCTCTCCGTCTTCTCCCTGAACAACCTGCCAAAAGCTTAAACTACGGAGATCTCAAGGAATGCTTGTTTCCTCAGGAAGCAGAAGAAGCAAGATGATGATCAGTATAGAAAATTTACATTCTTATTTTGAAACAACTCCTTTACTTTTCAGTATGCTACTTGATAAAGGCACTACAACACACGTTATTAAATATTGTTTAGCCTAGAGAAGAGTAAGCTCACTATAATATTGTTCTTATTACTAAATATCAGGTAGATTAAAAATGTCTGAGTGTCTTGTGCAGTTTCCCTCATATCTCCCATATATTTTATGGGAGTTAGAAATAAATCATAAAAATATTTGGCACTTACACAACCAAAGATGAGATGTTCTTCCAATAGAAAGTAAATATAATTGGTTCTATCTTTCAGCAATGGAACTGAGGTACAAAGGACTGAATACCTGATTTTTCATGAAAAGCCACCATTTCCCTTTCAAATTAATGGAAGCTGCAGGCTTTCTCTTGCTTTGAAAACAAGGCTGTACATTACATTTCCTTCCCATTCACCAAACTCATACTTGCAGCCCCAACTTACATATTCCTCACTTACACAGGAGAGTCAAAAGGCAAGACCAGAAGACACCAGTCTACATCTAGTGAGCAAGGGAAAATGGCAGTAACATATACTTACTTTTTCTTCGCTTCACTGTCCCCTGGGATTTGCCTTTTCTTTGGTGGTGGTGGGGGGGGCAACTCCTGTCTGGATTGTTTGACCACTATCTGTTCCTTCAACAGTGTTGTTTCCACAGCTGCCCTCTGTGAAACCTGTGACATCCCTATGCTTTCTACAGCTTCAGTCACCTGTACAAAATAATTTAGCAAAAGCGTTCAATGCATTTTTCCAAAACAAAAGTAATTATTTTTGCTTAGTTCCTTCTATTCATCAGTCATAAAGGCCCAATCATTCAATTAAGGTTCTTCACATTTATTTACATACAATTCTATATTTTATACTCATATTCCATAAAATCAGGCCTAGATCTCAGAGCTGACACACAGTGCATTTGATCTAGAAACTCACTCAAGTCAATATAAACCTTCAACATTTTTAATAGGTTATCAAGTTAAGTCCCATGGGAATCAACCTGTAAGTTCGAAGTAGGTGCTTCATATTTAGGGTCATTGAAAAGATGAGGAGAGGATTTGGTACTTTCCAGTACTTTGACTCCAACACAAAACCAAATTAAAGCCACATGGCTGAAATTCACCCCTACACAGACTGCACAGCTCATTCCCTATACCCTAAACGGATCATGAATCAGTGCCACAGCCTTCACCATAATAACATTTCAATATCACAAAAAAGGGGCAGATGAGTCATAAAACTGTCAAACAAGATTTTCACAGAAGTCAATGGGAGTTCTATCTGAATAAAAACATTACCAAGCACTCAAAGTACTAAAATAAACATTTAGCAATCCAGCTTGGCTATCATCATTACATATCAAACGAACAACTACTCTATTTTCAACAGATGAGAAATCATACTCACAGACCATAAATGCTTGTATGACTCCCATTTATTTATCTATTCTGGGTTTGAGGTTTTGTCTTTGTTTTCTTTTACTATCAGATTTAATCCAGTCCCAGCACTCTTACAATGTTTAAAGGCATTTGCATTGATTGATAATACATGGCAAGCCTGCTTTATTCATCAGAAAAATGAGGCTTAATCTGTGTGAGAAAGGAGTAATAGTACTAGTCAGGTTAACAACTTGGGGTTTTGAAGACCAAAAAAGCAGACAGCTCTGTCAGCAGATAAAGTCAGCCCCACATAAAATAGCACTTGCCTACCTCTCCAGCCTGATGCCAAGAACTCACCTGGGCAATTTTGCTGACAGTACCAATGAGGTTTGCATACATACAGGCATCTAAACAGTCAAGTAATAAAGCCTTTTTAAGTACCTGGTTAGAGTAATCCTCCAGCTTCTGAACCAAACTATCCCACCTCTGAGTCAGTTCTTCTTGATCCTGATCGATTTTGCTGGATGCTCTGCCACTCCCAAGGATTTGGGCCACATCCTGACCTAGCTCATTCAGCTGGTCTAGTGTTTGTCTTTTCATACCCATATCCTCTTTCAAAATCTGAAGTTAAAAAAAAACCATGAAAAGACAACATCAAGTATTCTGCCACACCTTAACTTTTAATTCCATGGTGCAGGAAGGGAATGAACTGGCTCAGGTAGTACATTCTGAAACCTTCATAGGTTTCAGAACAATGCTCGTGTAGCAAAGCACTAACGGACATTCTTAATGAGCACATCCTTGAAACAGCCCTAGAGCAGTCAGTAGTGTTACTCTTCAGTAACAGCTACTAATGACTAGTGCATGTACAAGCTGCACAAATGTATTTTAAAAAAAAAAACAAAACCACAAACCCCAAACCCACACTTTGGAAAACACATCTGACTGGTGGCCTGCAATAAACTCCAAATGCTGTCGAAAAGCCAAGATAGATGTTTCAAAGTTTGGCACACCAACCTGGAATGACCACAGAGCTCTACATTTTTTTAATTCAAGTTAAAGAATCTGGCAAGGAGACAACATCGTCCTGGCTTCCAAAGTAACATTTATTCACAGTTCCTGCTAGGGTCAAACTGGTAATTTATCATTCACTTAGTCTATGAGACTTGACAGTTTAGAGCAGGATAGCAATACTCACAGCTAGTTTTCGAACATTCACACTCAGGTCTGTTTGATCTTTGAAGTTGCTTGTCTGGACCTTACTCAAGGCCTCTTCTTTCTCAGTTAACCAAGCTTTCAATAAGCACTGCAGGTCATAAGAAAAACACCACAAGAAAACACCAGGTTTGTTAAATAGCTATTTACAATTCCTTCTTTAATAACTTTGCATTCAAAGCACAGTTTTGAAATATGCAAGGCTTTCAGTTGGCATTAACAAAAATATAAAAGAGGACAAAAAATACCAGATCAGACTATGAAGAAATACTTTCCAGTGAAATATCAACCAAATGGTTTCTAAATACATCAGTGCACCCCCTCCAAGTTGTGTCACCAGATATCCACCATAAAACTGATAAAGGACTTATATTAGAATCACATATATTAAAATAATACACTCTGTTTGATTCTACAACTTACTTCCTCTTTGATTAAAAAACAGCCATAACAGGCTTTTCTTACAGAAGCTACACTACTGATAATCCAGAGCTCTTTTATCCCTGGCAGTCAGTCAAAGATTTGAGCATCGATTATTCACCTCTCTGTTTATTGTAACTACTTGCAGTTGCAAAATAATTTCAGCCAATAGGGTCTCGTTCTCTGAATAATACTAACTCAGGGATCTGATGTTGCAATACGCTGCTGCTGCAGCCATCTCCATAGACTAGAATACCCAGCTCTCTACCAAGCTCCACTGCATAGCTGCTAGCTAGGACACTGCTACTCCTCTGTGTTTTAAAACGTAAGTAAAATGATATAGCGAGGTAGATCTTTGAGAAACACACTTCACAAAACAGCCACTGGGCTCCTGAGTCTAGCTGTAATATTTTTGGCATTGTCCCAAAACTGACTACAGCAAATTTTGGGCCAAAGGGTTAAGGCAGTTTACATTGCCAATGTAAACCAATATGCAAAATGTACAGACCACAAATACTATGGTGGTAGAAATGCTGTGAGAAACAAAATTCTAACACCACACACTCTGTGGAAAAATCATACTGGCACCTCAGCCAACATACTTTATGCATAAGAGAAGCTTAAAAACCCTTCAATGTATTCAACTAATTTCTGCTAAATCAGCAGTCAAAGATAAGTCTCCTTAGAAAACCGAAATATATTTCGCAGTACTAGGAGATATCTGGGATTGATTGAAGAATGTTTCCTTAGTGGCAAGAACTGTGTTGACTTGACAATGTGGTTTCCAAAAAACTTTCTATACACTCACAAAAAAGCTGACATATCAATGTTGCTAACCTCTCCATCTGGTTGGGTAGAATGAGAAAGTGATAGAACCTAAGTTTTAGTTACTTTTGTGTTAAAAGTGTTTCTGTTACTGTTTTTAATTACCTTCAAATTGTAATCTTGTAGGTCACTTAATAGTTCTTAAGGACAGAAAATTCAAACCTATTGTTAGTAATAAATGGACTATTCAGAGTTGAACAACAAATGCAAACATGGGCTGATCTGAAGTACCTAAAACAAACTTTTCCTCATTACTTATCTGACATTCTACATTAAATAAACATCAATTAATTTTTCAGTTTTACAGAGCAACAAAATTACATACAAATAAAGAAAAACTGAAAGAAAAGCAACTCCAATAGAAAATTACAAAATTAATCAGAGGACTGGAACACCTCCTGTGAGGAAAGGCTGAAGGCATTGGGGTTGGACAGTCTGCAGAAGGCTGCAGAAGACCTTATCATGGCCTTTCAGTACTTAAAGGGGCTTTTAAGAAGGATGGGGACAGATGTTTTAGCAGGGCCTGTTGTGATAAGACAAGGGGTAACACTTTTAAGCTAAAAGAGGGTAGATTTAGACTAGATTTAAGCAAGAATCTTATAGCAAGGGTCATAAAACACTGGTACAGTTTGCCCAGAGGGGTGGTAGATACCCCACCCCAGTAACACTCAAGATCAGGTTGGACAGGGTCTGAGCAACCTGATCTAGTTGAAGATGTCCCTGCTCACCGCAGAGGAGTTGGACTAGATCCTTAAAGGTCCCTTCCAACTGAAACCATTCTATGACACTTAACAGTTTTGTTAACCGTCAATCACTTTTCCCCCAATTATAAGGGTGGAAGAGGACAGAAAACACATTCACATTGGGTCGTCTAAATTGAATGCACTAGAAGCCTGTACCACCCTTGACATACAGAGCAAGGATTTTCAAAGATCCCTTATTTCTCAACTTGGAGACTTATCTGACCCAAGAGCTGCCAGAAAATGTTAGCACACAATTTTGTATATGTATGTAAACAAAGGCAAACAAAGTTTTTGGAAGAAATATATATGAATAGATACTTGGCATTGGACAAACCAGAATTTGAACCTTGGGTCTATATTAACAAGGTCACGAGTTGCAAATTCGGCTTATCAATATACTGCAAATAGATATGGGAAGGGTCATGGAGAAACACAGAGACAACTCCCTAAAGGCAGACAAAACATCCCCATCAAAGAAACTGGGCTGTAACTGATAGGGACAGCTATATCAGTACTGTACTTCTACTTTCAAATGTCTAAACAATATGGATGTGCTGCAGAGTTTACACAGTAGCTCACAGTGACAAATACCATCATTTAACAAAACAAAACCATTTAAGTAAAGCCTTCAAAGGAAATGCCAGCAAATATTTCAACTTGAAAAACAAAAGAAGTGCTATCATTACGCATGCAAAGCTAATATATAGTTGTATTCCCATATTTTTATGCCATCGGTTAATTTGTGTTTGAACAGTATATTCTATGTTAAACATACAATAACACAGCAAGACAAAACTCAATACTGTGCTCTTCACAATTCAACTTTTTGCCTAAAATCAGCAAAATTAGATGAGCTACATGCTTCACTGTAGTGACCACATGTTTTGTTTTGAAAACAGTATCTGCTAATTGTGTACACATACCCACATTGGAAGCACGTACACCTTAATTAGGAAAATTTCTGTAACTAGCAAACCACCAAATACTTAGCGATTCATTGTTAATTTAAATATCATGGATAGTCCCACTTCTTGGCTATTTTGCAAGCTATGTTGCAAAGTTTTATAATTATAGGAAGGTTTGGGTTGGAAGGGACCTTAAAAGATCATTTAGTTCTGATCTCCGCTGTGATGGGCAGGGACATTACACACTACATGAGGTTGCTCAAAGCCTCATCCAGCCTGCCCTTGAATACCTCCAGGGATGGGGCAACCATGACTTCTCTAAGCAACCTGTTTCAGTGACTCATCCGCCCCAAAGCAAAAAATTTCTTCCTAATATCCAATCTAATTGTCCCCTCTTTCAGCTTAAAACCATTACCCATTGTCATATCCCTGCAGTCCCTGACAAAGAACTCCCCTTATCTTTCCTGTAGCTCCCTTTAAGTACTAGAAGGCCACCTTTATCTTTCCTGTAAGCCTTCTCTTCTCTAGGCTAAACAAGCAAAACTCTCTCAGTCCATCCTTGTATAGGAGGTGCTTCAGCCCTCTGAACATCTTTGTGGCCCCCCAGTTATAACTCCAAAAGGAGTTAAATGTTTTCTTAAACCTGGGAAAATACTTCTCTTGTGCTGCACAGCTACTCCACTCCTCAAGAAACACTGGAACCCAAACTAACAACAAAACCTAGTTTTTCAAGGCTTTTTTTTGAGAGCTGTTAAATCCCAAGTTGTTTAGGGTTTTCTTTTTGCTTGGTTATCTTTCCTCCACCAATATACCAGTCACTCAGTGGAACTGGAGAGCTACTAACCTGCTCTTCCAGCAACTCCTGCCATAAAAGTTGAATTTCTTGCAATTTGACCCGTCGTTCCTCAGTCCAGCGACAAACTGCTGTCCACCGCTCGCCAAGCCTCTACAAAGGCAGAAAACTCATGAACACTCATGAGCTTCACAAGGAAACTCAAGGATCAGATATTCAAAAGCCTAATTTCTACTTCACAGTAGCGTCTTTCTACATTACAGCAACCTCCAGCCCATAATCACCATTGTTGTATTGCACAAAACTAGAGGTTAAAACTTTCAAGAGCATTCACCTATGGCTTTATCTCTGCTCTTGCTGAAGTCACTGAGCTATTCAAGTGCCTTTAAAGGAAGCGAACAAAGCATGAATTTTCTTTCAATAAGTTGCTTCACGCTCCCTATACTTCAGGTTACAGTTAGTAATTTCTGACAAATATAGGAAAATACTTCAAACAGTATTCCCTAGATAAATTTTGCTCATGCCTTTAAGTATTATTCTCATTAGATTTTTTACTTCTTAATGAAAATTACATATGCAAAGTAAGAGTTGTACTGCATCCCTCCCATTTTAATATAGCTGCTGAAAGGATTTACTACAGAAGTGTGACAGGGAATGAAAACAGCTTGACTCATCAGGAATTGAGCTTGAAAGTCACCAAAGCTTTTTTCCAGGTTTCATCATGAGCAAAAACTTTATAATTCTTCACATTAACGTTACTTCTAAAAAAATATTACTTCAAATTACTTTCTAGGATAAGTTGTCTTGAAACAGAGAGGTTTTACATTTTGAAACATTTTACCTGCAATTGTTCCTCAAGAATAGCTGTTGCGCTTTCCCCACTGCTTTCATCAACAATCACAACCATGTGTGTTAGGGAGTTTACCTTCACCTGTTCTGTCTCTAGGTCACTCTGCAGGCTCTAGAAAAGCAAACCAGATATCATCAACTTTGAATACATTTGCTAATCTGCTATTTGGCCACAATGACTGACAACTGCTGTAGCAAAGTACTTTAGATCCAACAGTTAAGCACAGAATTTACCACTGGGAATTACTGCAAAGTTTGAATAAATGTAAGCAAAAGACTGCTAAAAATCAACCAAAAGCCATTCTGTCATTGTTGGAAAATCCGCAGTGCTTGCAGATGCAAGCTGCATGCACCATACTTGACTAAGAATCATATAACAACTGCAAATGTCTACTGTGTTTCTATTAAAAACTATTGTTTTTAATAAGAAAATATCACACATCACACCAAACAGGGAAAAATCACTAAAAACTTTCATCTTTTAATAGTTGGCAATATAGTTCTCATAAGTATTAAGTGCTATATTTGATCATGATGTTCAACAACAATAGTTGAAAAGTGAAGAACGTGTACATTTCTGATTATTTTGAAATAATCTGTATATGAATATACAGATATTTAAATATTCATACAAATTCTAGAAGAACAGATAGCATGGTTAAAGCCTACCTCTGAAATCTCTGCAACACCAATATGCCTTTACACTGCTGTAAATATCACTTTTCATCCCACAATATTCTAAGCTACTCCATGAACAACACACTTCAAACTCTCCAGACTTTGAACACAAAGCAAAGAATGCAAATGTGGGAAAAGTAATTACATAAACTAAAAATATTCCATAGTTCCTGCCCCTTGAGGTACATCCAGTGATAGGGAGAAGGTCAAACTTCAGCAGTGAGTCAAAAAACAAAGCTACAACCATGACAAGTACCAAAATGCCATCTTTCACATTCTAAACACTGCAGGCTAGAAAGGCTGGACTCCCATCCAGAAGCCTGAGACATAAACCACTGTCAAAACATGGTGCACATGAGAGAGTAGTGCCTATGCAACCCCTTAGGATGCCACATCAGGGTAACAGCAGGGACTAAAATCAGTGACTTGGGTGTCCCTTCCTAATAGCTTTAACTCCCACATTATATTAGTCTGCAAGTCGCAAGCATGCTTTAGCAATGCCTGCCAGTAATTAAAGACAAGTTTGTGCACAGTATGTTTTACACTGTCACTCACACCAGTAATTCACCTGGAGACACCTCAATTCCTGCACAAATTGAGGGTAAAGAGTTTCCCTACAACTTCCACTTCCTGCCTGGAGCACATAAGTACTGATGACTATAGCAGAAACCTAAGCGTTAAGTTTAGAAAACACTTGAGAAACTCCCAGTTCCTTTCTACCCCATCATCACCATTTTCCAGATAACAAATGCAGCCCTTCAGCATACAGCCACATGTGATTACTGGCACAATCAAATTTCTCTAAGGAACCCACTAACGTACATATCTTCCAAATACTTCTCCGATACATGTTATGTAAAAGGTTTACTTTGTGTTCTTCCAGCTGTTTTTGAAGAGATTCCAAGTCATCTGCTAAAAGCTGAGATTCCATCTTCTGAATGCGTTCTTCTGTGACTGTCAGCCAGTCAGACAGCTGCTGCAACTGCTGCTTCTGGAGCTCCATCAGTACATCATGCAGACTGCAGTGGGAAGCACAGAAAGTTATTTCAGAAACAGTTTTCCCAAGAAAAACTAAGTTCTAGTTCCTACAAGAAAGAAGCGAGGCCATTCATAAACCAACTATCACAAGGCTAAATTTCACCATTAAGCTAAGGAACACATTTAAGTATCCTTCCTTCTTTCTCAACAAAAAAAGTTTTAAAAAGTTTTGGAGAACAAGTCTTACGAGGAGCAGCTGAGAGAGCTGGGGTTCTTTAGCCTTAAGAGCAGGCTGAGGGGAGACCTTATTGTTCTCTACAACTACCTGAAAGGACGTTCTAAAGAGGAGGGAGCTGGCCTCTTCTCCCAAGTGACAGGGGACAGGACAAGGAGGAATGGCCTCAAGCTCCACCAGGGGAGGCTTAGGCTAGATATCAGAAAAAAAAAATTTCACAGAAAGGGTCACTGGGCACTGGAACAGGCTGAACAGGGAGGGGGTTGAGTCACCTTCCCTGGAGGTGTTTAAGGCACAGGTGGATAAGCTGCTGAGGGGCATGGTTTAGTGTTTGATAGGAATGGTTGGACTCGATGATCCTGGAGGTCTTATCCAACCTAGTGATACTGTGATATTATGCAATTTTTATCAGGGATTGTTTTACAACAAGGATTTGACACAAATAGAAGCTCTGCTAAGAGCTGCAACAAAAGGCAGTTTCTCCCTTGATGTGCAGCTCTTAGCTTGATAACCTACAGACCAGAAAAATTCTAAGTGCTTTTTAGATGTGCAAACACACGGTTATCTACATCTACTGTATGCTTCATTGAGGAACTTAAACTACTGAAACAATATTAAAAACACATTAATGTAACTACTGCATGTAGATACAATATATTTTACCTGGTGCATTTATGTAACAGGAATCAAAAAAAAAGTTAAATTTTGTTAAGTTTAATTTTGTTTCACGTTGGAACATAGGAAGAAGGTGGATTTTCATGTCAAACAACATCAATCCTGAGAAAAATCTTACAAATGGATGTAAACCAACTCCTCAGAGGTGCAATAAGCACCTGAGGTCAATCCTGCAGCTCCAGAGGAGGTTGCACAGCATAACTCACCGGGATTGCCTGTCCATGCTCTCCACCCTGAGTTCCTCCCAGCGGGAGTTCAGCAGTAGCATTTGCTCCTGGATCTCAAACTCCTCTTCAGGTGACAGATTTCCCTGGGCCACCAGCTGGTTCCCAGCCTGCAGGACATTGCCCACACTGCTCTGATGTGCAGTTAGTTCCATCATAAAACCCTGAAAATGGTATAACCAGCCACATCACTGATCTGTGAGCTCCTATAAGAGTCTATCAATTTACAAATGTACTAATAAACTGTCATGTTTGAAACAATGCTGCAGAATGAGCTGGCACCAAACACTCAAGCATGGCAGACTTGTTCCTCTCTAAGACAGATTCTCTATGAGCCACAAAAGCTCTGGAGTCAGTAAAATAGAGCTAATTGAGAAGAAAAAAAGTTGATCACCTCAGAGAAAAAGCTGCATAGAAGATGACAACTTTTGAACAAACACAGCAAGAAAATAAACTTATCTATGACCAGGAGAATGTGAAACAAGAATTGAAATGTATAATAAGAACACAAATAGAATCTTATGAGTTAATCACATTAGAAATTCACGTATTTACTCTACATCCCGTACACTTCTTCCTTCAGTTCATGGTTTTAAAATGTTAGCACAAGAAATAAAATCTTTGTATTCATCAGCATTACATTCAATTTTATACAGTAGGCTGACAGGAGAAAACTAAAACTTCTAACACAACACTTGAAACTTCTAGCAACATTCAAACATTTGTTCAGATTTGAAACGGAACCAAAACAAAATAATTTAGAAGCAATAATTTGGAAGCAGTAACATATGTTTCTGAAATAAGCTATATTAATCATGACAGGGAAACTACTGAATTAAATTGACATGATTATCAATTTCAGCACTGCCCTCATTTAACAACAAGTGACATAAGGCTGACTAGGCTTTTTAGCAGTTGGCACAAATCAGCCTGGATCAGCCTTTGTATTATGAACATCAGTGAGCCAGACACCAAAAGCTGATGAAACAAATGCATTAAAGCCTCAAAGCGTGCTCCACTCTAAGTTCTCCTGAAAAGTTCTATTTCACCTTCAAGAAGCTATTCTTTTTCAATATCAACACACTCACATGCAGTTAGAGGTGCTTTTAGTTTAGCAAAAGCACAACCCAGGAAACAAAGTGGAAAGTTTTAGATAAGGACTAAGAAATGTAAGTTCTGCAGTGCACACGCAAAAGAAGAAACAAAGTGAATTTAAAAGAAGCTTACTTCATGGGTGGAAAATTGCTCTTTGACTTCCTCAACATCACTAGATATTTCCTCCTGCTCCCGAAATGCATCTTCAGCTGACAGCAACCATGTGAGAACTTCTTCCAGAGCAATCTGGTAGCTATCCAAGTCCATATCCACCTCTGTCACTGTGCTGGGAGTGTCTGCTCTAGAACCGCCCTGCTCCTCTTCAAGTGCTACAGCCTAGGCAACCAAGAGAAAAGTACTGTCTTGGAACCACATAGAAGATGCCTTCCCAAATAATAAGTAAAAACAGAACAACCAAAATTCCTTTTAATCCTTTATAAGTTTTTGAAAGTAATCATTGTGTGCATTTTAATGAGAAGCATCACAGTTGCCACTAATGAACTTTAAATTTAAAATAAAGAATCTGAGTAGAAAATACAACTTTAAACTTGCTCATTTAACAGTGGAGATTCCACCCAAATAAAATCCTACCACTACCACAAGTCCTGTGGCAAACTCAGTTAAAGATTTCTGGCAACTGTTTCCAGCTTGCCAAGACAAACAAGAAAGAAAGGCAGAAGAAACCAGCATACCTCAGATGGAATTTTATACAGTAATACACATTATTTTGTATATGAATCAAAAGAAGAAAAAGGAAGAAAGAACAATTTAAGGAAATCACGGAGAAGATACTGTGATTTTCCACATTTTCCCAATGGTGTTGCCCAAGACAGAAGGCATAGCCCAGAGAACTGAAAAGCCTAAAGATCAGCTAAAATCACAATTCAAGAAAAGCCAGGCAGACTTGAATGACAAATACCTGCTGCATGTTGAACTCTTCATCCTCACATTCCTGCTTGTATCTCCTTGGAAGGGTCTCCACCTCCCGGATGTCTTCCATGGTGACTTGCTTAGGAAGGACCTCAAACAAGGAGGTTAAATACATAATAATAGACTTCTTGTCTGGAAGCTGTACAGCAACATCTGCATCAAAAGAAAATATGAGGGAAAATGAAGAAGCTTCTTTTCTAAATCATTAGAAATCATCTAAACCCTTAGTAAGTTTGCAGATGACACTAAGCTGGGTGGAAGTGTCGATCTGCTGGAGGGTAGGAAGGTCCTGCAAAGGGATCTG